>QUSF01000144.1:3278-92868 GCA_003676055.1 Chloebia gouldiae
TATAGTAACTACATCCTGGCATGACACCTGCATCCCAGTACTGGCACTCACATCCCAGTCCTGGTACCCACATCCTGGCCCAGGTCCTGCCTCCCAGAACAGCTCTGCGGATACCTGCATCCCACTCCCCATGTCCCAGTGCTGATACTCACACCCTGGTATGGGACCTGGGTCCTGCCGTGATCTCTGTGTCCCAGGACAGGGTCTGCATCTTGGAATGGGAACTTGTATTCCATTTCCAGTACTGCATCCCAGTACAGGTACATGTATTCCTGTATGCTCATCCTGGTACAGTTTTGCAGCTGCACCCTGCTAGAGGAATCCATATCCTGGTACAGTACCAGCAGCCCTGAATGGCCAGCAGCATCCCAGAATGGCCACCAGCATGCCAGCGCCAGGTACCTGCTGAATCTGGCACAGGTGACTGCAAACATCCCCTCATCCTGACCCTGCACCCACAGGCCAGCACAGTCTGGGTACATCCCACATGGCACAGGGGCCACAGAGCCTCCACTGCTGTCCCCTGCCCAGCACAGTGCTCATGGGACAGCCTGACACTGGGCCCAGTGTCACCCAGGCCGGGCTCCCCTGGATCCCCAGGCAGGGCAGGGGTGTGCCCAGGACCCATCCCTGGTACCATCCTCACTTCCCAGAGCCACGGCTCAGCCCCACCGAGGTGCCCAGGGAGCTCTGGGCTCCCCAGCCCTCCAGGCTCCTTCCCTGGGGACTGTGAGTGGCCACAGCTGGGGTGCCACGGCCCTGCCACGCGCGTGCCCTGCCCCACAGCCGTGTCTGTCCCAGCACAGCGCCCGTGCCCCGCACACCAGTGCTATTAATACCCACCAGGGCACGTGGGCCCGCAGCTCCCGTGGGATCCAGCCTGGTTTGGAGTCACCAGGGAGCACCGCGTGTCCCGTCCGCCTTGGGATCGCCTCCTCTGCCGGCATGGCAGCACGGCCGTGTCCCCCATCCCTGTCCCCTGGCTGCCCACGTGGGAAGGGTCTCCTCTCCCACCCCACAGCCCACAGGGATCCCCCCTCACGTGGGAGCAGTCCGACCGCATCCAGTGCCAGTGCAGAGGCTCTGGAAAATCCTTTTCTCCGGCTGCGCCCACATTTCCTGTGCCCAGAGCCCGTGGCTGAGGCTGCAGAGACAGAAATAGCTGAGGGAAAAGCTGCCATGGGAAAACAGGAGCAGGGAGGCGAGGCGGAACAGCCCTGGGAGATGCAGGTGCAGGGGGAAAGTGTCTGCAGGGAAGTGGGGAGCCCCAAACCCCACACGGGGACAGGCACAGAGATCCACAGCTCCCAGGGCAGCCAAAGCTCCTGCTTCCCATGGATCCCGGGCAGAGAACCATGGGATGGATCCATCACCTCCTTCCCTGTCTCTCCACCCTGGCTGGCACATGTACACAGATCCACGTCCCCAAGCACTAAGGAGTCCCAGCCAGCCCCAAGCCTTGTCCTAACCACACCAGGCCCTAAATGGCAGAAACTGCCCTCCAACGGGGCAGCGCAGGCCCTCGGGGTGCCCTGCTCCCACTGCAGCCTGGGCAGGGTCCTGCTCCCCACGTGACACAGGACACGGTGTGCAAGCCCAAGGTGTGTAAAAATTTATTTTGCTGTAGAGAACAAACCCAGAACATTACAGCCCCAGCAGATGTGGAGCAGGGAGACACCCGGCACGGGCCCGGCTGGCAGAGCCACGCACGGTGGGCACAGAGAAGGACATTGAACACGAGGGATGTGGCCCTGGCAGTGCCAGGGACCAGGGGCCAGCAGTGAGCGCGTGCCTGACGGGCAGAGCAGCTCCAGCACAGGCAGGGACACCCGGCTGGCCAGCGCTGGGGACAGCAGGATGGGGACACCACCCTGGGACTGTCCCTGGGAGACACCGGTGCTGCCCTGGGATTTCTCCATCCCCTTGTTGGCTCCAGGCCACAATAAAACATTTAAATAGACAAAACACAGAAGCAGCAGCTCTGGGTGCTATCAAGGAGCTCCCCCACAGCTGCCCAAAAAGTGCAAGCCCTGAGCGTGCTGGGGAAGGCCAGGCTGGTGGCAGGGCCAGGGCGGATCCAGGCTCCCCTGGGGGACAGGAATGCAGAGATGGGTGCTGGCCTTGCTCTTTGGGACTTGCAGACATGGACACTGCCCCAGTGGGTGCTGAGCTCAGCCCCAGCGGCTGAAACCAGCTCAGGTGTGGGCAGGGGACAGGAGACAGGACAGACGGAGCTTCCAGTGGTGCCAGGAGATGCAATGCCCAGAGACTCACACTCTGGACAGAGCCCCACAGAGGGGACAGCAGGTCACAGGGCCTACCTAGGGCACAGTGTGGCACCAGCTCAGTGATGGCACTGCCAGGGAAAGACTGGGCACACAGTGGGCATCCAACGCCCTCCCAGTCCTTACCAGGGCTCCCAGAGCCCTGCAAATACTGGTGGCCATGAATACTGGTGGCCAGGGGTGGGGAGGGGACAGGCCAAATAGGAGGCAGGAAAGGAGGGCGTGTGGACCCGAAGCCTGGCACGCTGCAGGCCTCACAGGATTTTTATGTAGAAACAACAGAAAGGAGCTGAGGACAAACCCTGGCTGTCACTGTCCCCCCTCAGCCCAGGACAGCTGTGTCGCAGCAGGAGGGGCCAGGCCTGACCACACACTGGGGCTGGGGGTGTCGGTGCCTGGCCCTCCCTCCCCGGCTGCTTTGCCAGCGCTGGCTGAGGGAAACCGGGACAGGAGATGGAGCTGTGCCCCAGGGAGCTGCAGCCATGAGCTCATTTGACAGCTCAGCTGCTGCTGGAGCTCCCAGAGGCCCCAGGAGCGTTGTGCCCTCCAGAATTGAGGGCACCAGAACAGCCCTCAGTGGAGGGGATGTGCCCAGTCCAACAGACACTGAAACACTCATGTTTGAGCTTAAAAACAAGCGTTAAAAAAATTGAACAGAATAGAAGATGAGGGTGATCCTCCAGCTGCTGGTGAGGCAGAGCTCTTCTGGCAGAGCTGCCTGCCCTGTGGCCACGGAGGCCAGGAGGCCACAGGGTGAGGCTGGCCGGTGCCAGGGGTGGATCCTGCTGGTGCTCAGAGGTCTGGCTTCACTGGTCCCGGAATCCAGGCTGGGGCAAAGGAGGATTTCCTACCAGGGGCCAGCCTGAGGCGGGGCCCCTCTGGGCGTCGCTGGGGAGGGGAGCTGGTGTCACAGGGACGGAGTGGGGAGTGGCTCTCACTTGTTCTTGGCCAGCAGGCGGTACAGGGTGAAGCCCACCAGCGCCGTCACCGCCGCCCCCAGCGCCACCCGCAGCCAGAAGGACGCGACTCCCAGCTCCACGGCGTTCAGGTGGCTGCAAGCAAACACAGGAGAGGCCGCTGAGCGTGGCTGTCCCGGTGCTCCCACCCCACACAGGGAGCCTGGGGGTGCCAGGGGGTGAGCCCAGCACAGGGGGGAACAGCCCAGTGAGAATCTGAGAGATTCCCTGGCCCTGCGAGCAGAGCTTTCGTCACCCGGCATCACCATCAAGCCTGTGGGACAGATGTGGCTGTCCCCTCCCCTGCCCTGGAAACAGCTCTCCAACACCTAAATAATTATACAGGTATCTGCCTTTCTAGGTCAAGCTGCCTTTCCAACTCCCAGAGCACGGAGAGCCAGTTTGCCACCACGGGGACACTGGTGACAGGGACCAAAGGGCAGCGAGGGACAGGGCCCGGTGCTGCCCCAGTGTACACAATCCCTTCCCAAACACGTGCTGTCCTGCACTACTGCGCTCCTCTCCTCTCTCTCCCTCCATCCATAATTCATTCCCCACTACATCGGGGGAGCACAGCCAATCCCCGGCCCTCCATTACGCTGTTATTTATTTATACCACATACCCTAAGATATATTAAGAATATTTAAATTTTAATACTGCAGAGGGGAGAAAAAAAAAAAAAGCGCGTCAGCTCTAAAAATAAAGTTGTTTATTGAAAAGAAGCTGGAGGGAAAACTACTCACTAGTAATCCCATCCTGCCTTCCAACGCTCCCACACGCTCTCCCTGCCAGGGCTCAGCCCCTGGAGCTGTGCTCGCCCTTCCCAGCCCCGGAGCAGAGTGATTCCACTCACAAGGATCCTCCTCCCATCCCACAGCCCCCTCACCTCCTCTGACCTGCCTGGTGCTGTCCTACCCCTTTCCCAGCCCCTCTGGGGTGCAGCTCCTCCCAGAGAGAGGCAGTGTGACAGAGGTCTTGCTTCACTGACCTCTTTTTCAGTCTGATCCTTCTCATCGGGAGAAAATAGCTGCCACCCCCCCACCGTGGGCCTTGGCAAACTAAGCTGGCTACTCCTCTACAGCATTTTTTATCTTAGGCTTCAAAAACAAACACTCCTGAGGCAGGATCTACCTACTAAATCTGTCAGAGACATACACACAGGCAGAAGAAAACCTCCCCCCTCTGCAATTAGAGGAAGAAGTGGCTTTTCTGTTTCAATTATTTGTATAAGCACATCACAGAATCACAGAACCCTGGAATGGTTTGATTGGAAAGGAACCTTAAATCTCATCTCATTCCAGCCCCTGCCATGGCCAGGGACAGGTTCCACTGTCCCAGGCTGCTCTAAGCCCTGTCCAGCCTGGCCTTGGACACTTTCAGGGATCCAGGGGCAGCCACAGCTGCTGTGAGCACCCTGTGCCAGGGCCTCCCCCATCCTCTCAGGGAACAATTCCTTCCCAATATCCCATCTAATCCTTCAGCTTAAAGCCATCCCCTCCTGTCCTGTCACTGCATGTCCTAGATGACACCAAAAGCTGCAGAGAAACCAAAGCAAAAGCAATATGGCAGAGGCAGGGCTGGGATAGAGCCCCCTCCCCAGGCTGTGCTCCCACCAGAGCCCCCCCATGGGAAGGATACTAACGGGAAGGTGGCAGCAGTGGCCAGTTTGGTGTAGACAGCGGTGCTGGGCGGTCCCTGGCTGTGGCAGGAGAAGAGGAAGGGTGGAGGGAGGCAGTGCTTGTAGCAGAACTCAGCTGGCAAGAGCCCTGGCTGCTGGCTGGCTTCTGGCAGGTCTGTCTTGGAGGCCACGAAGACACAGGGGATCTGGCTGTCCACATAGTGCTGCTGCAGAGAGAGAAACCCCAGTCAGGGGTTAAGGACCAACCCCTGGCAGGGGCGGGGCTGCCATGGCTTATGTCCCCCAGGCCCCTGGTGAAATCAAAGAGGACCCCTGTGGTTGGCCAGGAGCACTGAGAAGTCCCCCAGGGTCCCTGGCAGGTACCTTATAGATGCTGGCACAGTAGCTGAAGGATTTGGGGTCGCTCAGGCTGTAGATGAAGCAGGCGACGTCGCAGGCTGCGTCCGACGGCTTTGAGAACGTGGTGTCAGCACTGACCTCGTACAGCTGGGGCAGAGGGGACAGGGGTGTGGCACTGCAGCGTCCCAGGGGCCAGCTGCTCCTCACACCAGCACATGGACCGTGCCAGCACAGTCACAGGCACAGCCCAGCCCCCTGTGCCAGGATACAGGGACACAGCCCAGCCCTGCTAAGAGCCAGGCACCATTCCCTGCTCTCCCAGACTTACTATGAGGTACTTCTCCTGGCCATTGACCTGCACGGTGTTGATGGTGTAGAGGGATGGCTGTCCTGGGCTCTCCCTCTGGGCCTGTCACAAGGAAAACACCATCTCAGGCAGTGGGGACAGGAGCAGTGCTGGGTGAGAACTGCTTCACACTGCCCTGAGCCCCGCTGAACCAACAGTCCCCTGAAGGGCAGCCAGGGCCTGTCACGAGACGTGGGGCTGCTGCTAACAGGCAGGGAAAGTCACTGTGGTCAGAGCAGGGAAAGGCACAGCCCCTCGGGACAAGCAGAGGGAGCAGACCCACTGCTTTAGCCACGATAAGAACACCAAAGCCACCAGCACGGAGAGGGTGTGAAGCATAGCCAGGGAGGGCATCACACAGGGGGTCTGGCCAGGGGCAGGGAGGTGCCACCATGGGACAGATTGCTCCAGGACCCCCAGCTGTGCCTCCTGCTCCACCCTGGCAGCATGGCCAGGCAGGGAGCAGCCACTCACCGCCAGGCTCCTGCCGAGGAAGGCCTGCAGGAAGGCGGACTTGCCTGCACCCCGCGCTCCCAGCACCTTGCACAGGAAGACATTCCTCTGGGTCTGTCCTTTCTCCAGGTCAATCCTCTTCTCCCGGGTCACTGGCAGGAGAGAGGGTGGTGAGAGCCAGGAGGGACCCGAGCTGTGACAGAAGGGGAGGGCATGGCTGTACCTGTGAGGGCTTGGGTCTGGGAGTCCTGCTCCGACAGGATGGGGTAGCCCAAGTAGCCAAGGCACTCCAGGCAGTGCCGTACGTCCAGGTAAGCCACGAGCCTGGAGAGACAGAGCACGCCAGGAGAGTCAGCAAGGGCTGAGTGATGTGACCAAGGGCCAGGGAGAGGGACTGAGCTTACGTCCACTGGCAGAGGAATCCATGCAGGGAAAGCAGGCCTTTATCAGTGGTGCATACCGTGTTGTAGAGCTCGGGGCCCCAGGGCACGCAGGGGAACACGCTGAAGAAGTTCTGCAGCTCTGTGTGCGACAGGGCTCCATCCTGGTCCTGCCAAAGCACAGGGAGTCACCTGGGGAGGCAGGAGCCAGCCCGTGCCCAGAGGGGGCCCTGCCACACCGGCCACCTCCCCGCTGTGCCCCGTCCCAGGGATCCTGTCAATGGCAGGGATCGATCGACCGCAGCGAGGCTGGAGCTGGGCGAGCTCAGAGCCTGTGCCTCAGGGACTGCCAGCACTGCACAACAGCAAACAAGCTGTGGGATTGCAGCTGCAACCAGGCAGGACTTGTCCACGCCCACCCCAGCCCTGAGCTGCTGTTCCTGGCAGTCCTGGAGGCAGCTGTCCCACAGCAGCCTGCATCAGGCCAGCCTGGCCTTCCACAGGCCAACTCAGCACTCGGGCTGCTGTGCCTGAAGGGGACCTGCTGGTACCTGGGCACCCAGGGATGTGCATCCACTCAGTTCTGCCCTTCCCCATGGCTACAGAGCTGACCTGGACACATAGGGATGTGTGTCCACCCTCTGCTGCCGTTCCTGAGCCACTCCCCGTTGCCACAGAGCTGTCATACCCCAGATGCACATCAACATCTGAATGGCCAGTCCAAGCAGGTGCATGCAGATCCAATACATCCCCTTCTCCCACGCTCCAAGAGCCTGAGTTTGGCACAAATGTGTTGCTTTCTCTCCAGCCTGGCAGCCCTCCACCAGGCTGGCAGATGCTGGTGTTTGGTCCATGGCTGCTGGCCAGCAGCTGTGCCCACTTCCCTGCCTGCCTCCCTGCCTGCTGCAACCAGGGCACTACAAGGGCCATGCCAGCTTGATGCCAACTCAGACCCAGTCCCTTAAAATCCAAACTGGCCTTTGGCCAAGAGTAGTGACCACAACCCCATGTCCCTGACAGGCCATCAGACTACCTACAGCTTGCTGTGGCCACTTCTGGTTCCCAAAGCCTCCAAGGAGGGAATGCTGTGGCAGAGAAAAGCCCTTCCCTGGAGCTCTGTGGGCTCCCTGGCACAGAGGGGTGGTTAGGGGAGCAGATGTGCCCTGGTGTGTAGCCCCAGCAGAGCATCCCCTCCCCTGCAGCCCCTGACCTGCTGCCCACCTTGTCATGCTTCTCAAAGAGCCTCTGCAGGAACTGGTATCCCAAGTGGTTGAGCTCAGTGGAGCAGCCCAGGGGCACACGGAACCTGTTGGGAAAATCATGGAATTATTTAGGTTGGAAAAGCCCTCTCTGATTTAGTCTAACTGTTCCAACACTGTCAAGGTTACCACTGACCCACGTCCCCAAGTGCCACATTGACATGGCTTTAAATCCCTCCAGCTGCCCTGAGCAGATGTGCCAGTGCCTGACCACCCTTTTCAGCAAAGAAATTTTCCCTACTACCCAACCTAAACCTCCCTTTTATCTTTCAGATCTTATTCTCCAGCTCAGACACCCAAATGAACCTCCTCAAGCCCTGAACGAAGGGCAGTGTGTGAGCACATCTCACCCAGAGGACACAGCTCCCCACTCCCTCCCTGCTCAAGGTCAGCTGTTGCCTCCAGGCCTGGCTATTCGTTGACACAGCCCCTTCATTTGGGGGAGGATCCCCTGAGGATGCACAGTGGCCTTTCCTTGGCACATGCCAAGCAGCCCAGGAGATGCTGTGCCCTTGCTTTGCCTCATGCCCAGGGCTTCAGCAGGGCACAGCAGTGCCCCGGGGTGCCATCCACCAGTGTGTCCCTGTCACCTCCCTGCAGCCTGCTCTCTGGGAAGAGGAGGCAGCTCCCAAGCCAAACCCTTCCATTCCTGCCAGCTCCCCATCTCCAGAGTGGCAGGGAGCAGAGAAGAGATAGCAGCCGCACCATCAGCCGTGCTGACAGCTCACTGCTCCCGACAGAGCTGCTCTGCCTCGCTCAGCCAGGGACACAGCAGCCTCCAAGAACCCCTTGCTGATGTCAAGGCAAGTCTGGATTTCATTCCTCACCTTCCTGTCTGCCTAAATCAGCAGCCCCTGACCCCACGTGTCAGTTCCTGCCCCAGGGGACGGCAAGGACTGCGAACCTGACCCTGAGCTAAGGGCCCACAGCAGCTCCTGGGGTGCAGGAGGGATGCAGCCAAGGTGCTGGGGATGCCATGCACCACGGGACATGACCCCCTGCCCAGCCCTGGACACGCACTGTGGGTACAGGTAGTCATCTGTCAGCTCCAGCTCGTCGTCATAGCCGAAGCGGCGCAGGATGGTCCAGGTGGTCTCGTGCCGGCCCCTCTGGATGAAGAGGGTGTTGAGGAAGAGGAAGCCTGCAGGAGAGATCAGGGGGCTCAGCCACAGTGGAGTCAGTTCAGGCTCAGGGGTCCACTCCTCAGCCATGCTTTCCCTGGGAAAACAGACTGCTGGGACAGAGAGATCTAGTAACCACAGCAGGCTTGTTTTAACAAGAGGGACTAATTAGGCTTGGAATGAGAGCCAGGAGGCTCAGGCCAATGACAGGGCCCCTGGATGTGCTGAGGAAGGTGGGTCCCCCCATCCCCTGGGAAGGAGCAGGGAGCCCTTGGGCTGTTACCGTTCAAGGTGAGGCCATTGTCCTGCACCCCGTCTGTCGTGTTCTTCCACACAACCATCTTCACATCCTCCAGGGCCTGGGGAGCCAGGGGGTTTCCAAAACAAGACTTCTGCCTCCCAAGAGAATGAAGTCCACTGTCAGCAAAGCACCCAGAGAGCACCATCCTGTCTCACTAGGTTCCCTCTCCCCTGGCAAGGAATGGGGTTTCACTGAGGGAAAATCCACTCAGCTCACAGATTTCTGCCTCAGGCCTTGACCAAACCCCTGTTCTTCAACATCCCAGTAATTCAGGACTCTCAGCATCTCCAGAGCCTCCTAGCCTTCCCATAACAGAGCAAATCAGCCCAAGTTTAGGAAGATGAAACCCCACATGCTCAGAGATGCACCCTGCAGTGCTTCAGTTGTGCCACAGAAACACCACAGAGGAACGGGACGGCTGTGCCAGGAGGGGCAGCTTCCCTACTGGAAAGAAATCCTAGGCACTGGGAACTCCTCAGCTCTGCAGCCACCCTACCTGGAAGTAATTGAGCTCATCATCACTGAGGATCTGGTTGTTGTCCTGGTCCGAGAGGTTGAAGATCCGGGTCAGTGCTCGAGCACAGGCGGGTTTAAGCTGCAAGGACCAACCACGGTGACAGCGACAGGGCACCAGTCACAGCCTGGCCCTTCCTCCTGCAGCCCCACACACAGAGGGCTCCCCTCCTGCACTTCTCGGCCAGTACCACAGCCTCCTTGGAGGTGGGAATCATGGACTCATTAAGGTTGGAAAACCGCTCCAAGATCTCCAAGACCAATCCCCCAGCACGGCCAAAGCCACCACTAGCCCATGTCCCCAAGTGCCATATGCACAGCTTTTAAAATCTTCCAGGAATGCTGACTCCACTCTATCTGTGCCAGTGCCTGACCACCCTTACCATGAAAAAATTTCTCCTAATATCCCATCTAAAGTCAGAGAGGACAATCCATGGGGAATTCTTTTTCCAGTCCCTTCCCTCCACAACCAATACACAGCCTGAAGCATGAGGGCTTCTGCCCCAACACACCCAAGTCCTTGCAGGTGTCTGTCTGCCCAGCTGGCTGTACTGAGCACAGGAGATGGGCACTGTTCCCTTGGCCTGTCTGTGCCAGCCCAAACCCTCCACTTGCATTCCAAAACCTCCAGCCCAGAGTAGTGTGATGGGAAGGAGACCCCTCCAGGAGCCCACCTGCTTCTCCTCCGGGTCGTAGAGCGGGGCAGTGGGGTGCAGCACAGCTTTCTGGGCGTAGTAGAAGAGCTCAGAGATGTTCTTGAGGTTCTTGGCAGAGCACTGGGGATTCAGAAGAAGAGACAGCCCTGATGAAAAGGGCAGGAAGAGAATGACACAATCTCCCCCAGCCAGACTAGCTGTGCCTCAAAGCCCAGAGCAACATTTGTCCACCGTGAGGAAAAATCCAAAGGGACAATCTCCTGGGTTTTGCTCTGGCTTTGCTGTGCCCATTCCACAGCCCCAGAACCAAGAGGGCTGTGTGGAACTCCAACTAGAGAGTCACAGAGGGCAGACACTGAAAGCTGCTCCTTGGCAAGGGGTAAAGGACAGAAAGCCCAAAGGGCAGGCTCTCAACTCCTGGACTTGTGTGGAGAGCATCAGGGCAGCTCTCCAGGAGCACAAAGGCTCCCTGACTGCCACCAAACCAGCATTCCAACCCCTCAGGGAGGCTCTTGCACACCCCCCAGCTCCTCACCTCCACACAGGTCTCTATCTCCGAGAACTGGTTCATGATGGGCAGGATGACCTCCATGGAGCTGCCCACCTGCAGGTCAGACTTGTTTCCCACTAAAATAATGGGGATTCTAGGAAACACACAGAGCACAAGTGAGGCCACCCCTCTCCTGGTCCCAGCACTGTCCCAGCCATTGCTGCTCCCATGGGCAGGTTAGGGAAGCCCCAGCTCTCCTCTGCAGGGTCCAGAGCAGCTTTTCTGCCTCCCACAGCCTGGAGCATCCATCTGGAGAAACAGACTGCCTGATCCTGCTTATGCTTTCACCCAGCAACAATATGCTCAGGAGCCTTTAATCCAGCACAACAGCCTTCTGCCCAAGAGATCCACACACAGACTAAAGCTTCTGTGCCCCCAGATCTCTCTGGCAGCCTCCTCTCCCTGCCTGGCTGAGAAGAGATCAAAGGGGGAGAAGGATCCATCCTCAGTGACCCCCTGCCTCAGCTGGATCTCTGGTGGAGGAAAGTGCCTGCGTGCTTCTGCTAAGTGGTCTGACACAAACCACAGTCCTGGAATGGTTTTGGTAGGGAGGGACCTTAAAGTTCATCTCATCCCACCCCCTGCCATGGTCAGGGACACCTCCATTAGACCATGGTTCAAGCCCCATTCAACTTGGCCTAGATCAAACCACAAAGCTGGTTTGCTCTCGTACCCTCAGAAGGAGGTGAGGATGGTGGGCACCCCACAGCTCCCAAAATGACCAAATTCTGCATCCACAGATCACACCCCACACGGTACCTGGATCCCTTTTCAAGTCCCCCGTTCACCATGGGGATCCACTTTGTGCGAATCTGGAAGGTGAGCAGAGGGAAAGGGCTGTCAGCACAGCCTGGGGAGGGAGAGGCAGCTCCCAGGCAGGCAGGAACAGGGCCCTGCAGCCATCTGCTCCCCAGCATTCCCTCACACCAGCAGGCAGAGCAGCCCCAGGATGCTGGATGCCAGCACCAGGACGCAACAAGCCTGTTGTCCTGCTGTGAGGGAGCAACCTTGATGGGGCTCAGCTTCTGCTTGCAGGAGTCTCTGACCCAAAATCCCACAGAGCCAGAGGCCATCAGTATGTGCCCACACCACAGGGCAGCATGGAAACCCCAGCACTGGGAACCTCCTCTGGCCCTGCTGTTGGAGTGGAGCCGTGGTGGGGATGCATTACCTTGTCAATGGTGGCCTCCTTGGTGACATCGTACACCATGCAGACCACGTTGGCCTGCAAGAGAAGCAGGAGAGGGTGGTGAAGGGGTCCCTCTACACTTGTGGCAGCAGGGAAGGCCGCCTGAGCTGCCAGGGAAGCGCAGCGGCCGAGCGCACGTGAGCGTGGACACGTACACAGCCCCTGTGCCCTCAGCACGAGCCCACGAGCTGCTGGGAGCAGCTCCTCTGCCTCGGGAGCTGCTGCTCCCATGCCTGCTGGCCCAGATCCCCCTCCCACACCACCCATGTCCCGGCCCTCCTCCCCTCCTGACCCCCTGCAGACAGGGCCAGCACCGAGGCTTTATCGGAAGCAGACAAGAGGGATCACTGGTCCTTTCAGCAGAGAGTTTAATGCTAATCCGAGGACACACAAGGGTTTAGGCAGGATTTCCTGAAGCCATTTAAAGCTTCTGTGTACTCCTACTGTCTGGGTGGAGGGAGCAGGACCCCCCATGCCCACCTCCTTGCCCGTTAGCCACTGGGGCTGGGAGATTAAATAGCTTTGCTCACGTGAAAGAGATGGTTTTATTATCCATAATTAAAAGGGCCTCATGTCTGCAGAGTCAAAGTTAATCCCAGGGCAAAGAGCAGCTGGGTCCAACCCAGCCAGGCAACTTAATTATTCCTCCATGGCTGCTCTGAGGGCTCCCTCATCCCTCCCTGCCCACTGCTCAGGGGCTCCAGCTCCCAAATTAACTCCTCTGTGCTACTGCTTCATCAGGCAGCCACAAGGATCTAATGCAGGGAGCAGGGGTCTTGCTGAAACCCAGCAATTGCTTCTCCCTCCTCTGAGTCCGTGGGGAATATCCCGAGGCTGAGAGCACAATGTCTGCTCCTGCCTCCTCCTACTGCCGTGGGCAGTGAGCTGCCCCTGCCACTCGCCTTCTGGAGGCTCCCTGGAGGGCTTGGACAAGCCACACACAACAGCTTACAAGACAGAGCAGGATTAAACAAGCCTCTGAACAAACCAGGAGCATTAATCCGTGGATAACCAACTGCCTGTGCCTGTCTGGGTGGCTAACAGGGAGGAAGGGGAGCAGCTATGTGTCCCCTGGGGACCACAGCCTCCTGTCCCCATCCTGGCCAGCCCTGCTCACCTTGGCGATCTCCTCCTGCAGCTCCTCCTCCGTCTGCTCCGACTCTGGAAGGGGAATGAAGCCGTCACCACCTGCCCAGGCAGGGCCACCCCACCCCAACCCCCTCAGCCAGGCAGGGGACAGGAGAAGCCAGGCAGGATAGGGCCCTACCTGAGTAGTCCACTATGTGCGTGGGGACCTTCTCAGGGGTGACATCGGCCGGGATCGTGATCTCCTCTGCCCGGGGGGGCACCTGCAAAGGCAGCACACCCCGTCCAGACAGGGGTGCAGGTGACAAGGGACTTCAGAGCCCTGGCCACTGCCAGGGCAGGATAAGCTGTGGATCACGGATCGCTCTTGGCCCACCAGGCTGCAGCACAGCCCCTTGCACTCCAGCTCTTGTACAGGCAGGGTCCTCGAGGTGCAACTTCCACCTGCCTCCCTCACATGAAGCTCCGGAAACTGGTGGAGATAAGCCCTGGGCTCCCCTGGGAGCAGCGCTGAGCTGACTGTGTGGGCTGGCCTGGGAGCACGGAAGGGGTACAGGGCTGGTCCCCCCAAAGCCCTGAGCTGATGCTGCCCAGCACAACACCACGGAGGGCACCCATGAGCAGTGGGAGAAACCATGTGAGGCTCAGGGAAAATGTGCCTGGACAGATTGATCCCATTTCCCTACCCAAACTGTGCTGGGACAGCAAGCTGTCGAGGGGCACAGCTGGCCTGGCTCACCCATCTCCAGAGGGTGCAGCGGGCAGGGAATGAGGCTGGCCGCTCCCAAGAGCTCTGCGGTGGTGACAGAGACCCCCAGCAGCAGCAAGCACCAACACCCTCCTGAGGGCAGAGAGCGCTGCGAGTCAGGCTCAGCCCCCGAGTCGGAGTCGGAGCACAACCTGGGGCAAACACGGGCTCCGCGGGGGCTCCGCGCGCTCCTCACCGCCCCAGGAGCTGGGAGCGCTGGCGGACACCGCCATCTCCAGCGGGACACCGCGCTGAGCTGCCCCCAGCGAGGGCCCGGGGGGGGCTGCTCCCTCCCCACTCACCTCTTCGGGAAACTCCTCTCCCACCAGAGCCATGATCAGGGACGTCTTCCCCACCTGGGCTAGGAAATAAAGGGAGGACGTTGACATTGGCCCCGGCACGGCGGAGCTTGAAGGGGACAGCGGCAGGTGGGAGCCACGACGGGAGCCGTGACACCGCGGATCGGCTGCTCACAACGACGGGCCCGGTCTCTCCCCCGGTCCTGCCAGTGCCGGGGGTTCCCCCTGGGCCCCCCGCCCGCCCTCTCCCCGGGGACGCCGCGCAGGAGGAGCCCCGCGGCCCTCACCCTCCCCGAGCAGCAGGATCCGCACGTCCCGCTTCATGGCGGCGCCCCGGCCCCCCCCCTTCCGGCCGCCGCGCCGAGCGCCGGCGCAGAGCGGCGCGGCGCCCCCTGGCGGCGCCAGCACAGCCGCACCTCCGGCGCTGCTCTTTGGGCGGTTTATTAACGACAACGGAACGTTCAGCGGCACCGACGGCCAACGGCGCCGGGGAACGCGCGCCGGGGCCGCCGCCGCAGGCGGGACCGCCCCTGCAGCGCTGCGGCCGCCGGCTCGGGCCGGGTTGCTGGAGAAGCGTCGCTGTGCGGAGCCAGCCCGGCTCAGGCGCCCGTGAGCTCCCAGACGAGCACGGCGCTGTAGGACGCCGTGAGGAGGCGGCGGCCGGAGGGCGCGAAGCGGCAGAGGTGCACGGTGTCGTCGTGGCCGGCGTAGTCCTGCGGGGCCCCGGCGGGGCAGGGCTGCAGCCGCAGCAGCCGCAGCAGCCGGTCTGCGGAGAGGAGCGGCTCAGGGCTGGGCCAGGAGGCTCCCACTGGCCCCGATCACTGGGGCTTGTCCGTGCCACCACCACCTTTCCCTGGCACTCACACACTTTGTCCATCTCTAGTCCATTTGTGGTCACCTCCCAGCCCCTTTCCATGTCTTGTTCTAGCCAGAAGCACCATTCCCCTTCAGCCCCAGACCCTCTCCCAGCCAGAAGCCCTGTTTCCAGTCACCCCCAGCCCCTCTCTACGTCTTTTCCTGCCAGAAGCACCGTTCCCTGTCACTGCCCAGGCTCTCTCCCTGCTGCTGAGCTGAAGTTGAGTTGCTAAGCTGACTGACACAGACAAATGGACCCACCGTGTCCCAGGAGAGAGGTGCCCTTGCCAGAAGCAGGGTCTTGCCCATCCCCATGCTGTGGGAAGGTCCCTGCTGCCTCAGAGGATGCAGAAATGGAGACAGCCCAGAACCCTGGGAATTCATCCCAGTGCCAGCCCGTGGACAAGCAGGATTGACCTCATGCATCTCCTTTGTGACCCAGGAGTCTCCTGGAGGTTTCTCCTTGCCCTGGACCATAGCTCCCAGGTTTGAGGACATATATCTTGTTTGGAGGAATAAGGACACTTGTTTCCCCTCTGACAGAAGAAGGAGGGCCCAGGCACACTCAGGACTCACCACTGAAGCCAAGGGCCATGAAAGGTGCAGCGGGGCACAGGCTGAGTGATGTGGCAAAGGCTGGCAGGGAGATCTTCCTGAACACCTGCAGCCCAGCAAGAGAAACACGGGCAGCTCAAAGGGGGAAGGCAGTGCTCACAGCTGTGCAGGGTGATGGGGAGGCTGAGGGTACACAGCTCCTAAAGCTGCCCCAGGCATCCAGGAGACAATGAAGAGAGTGTTTGTGCTCTGGAAGCAGGTGCCTTCCCCTCCCTGGGATCAGGGACTGGCTGCCTGCCTGGATGCAGCCTGAGGCAGGGGCAGGGCTCTGCTGCTCGCCTGGGCCACACTCAGGACTTTCCAAGATGAAAAGCTGTTCCTGAGCAGCTGCCTGAGCCCACCCCAGCCCTGTGACTGAGGGTAACACACAGGGCAGCTGTGCCTGCCAGCTCCCACTGTCCATGGCAGGGGACGAGTACCTGTTTCTTCCTCAGGCTGTAGAACAAAGCTTCCTTCTGCAGCCCAAAGCCCACGTAGACCAGGACACCGTGTTCCCAAGGGCAGAACGCAGCCAGGCTGGGAGGGAGGCTGTCAAGACCCTGGTGAGGGAAACCAAAGACAGCAAAACTGAGGCTGGATTCTCTTATTTGGATCAGTGAGAGATAAAAGGAGAGCACAGAGGGACACCAGGACAGTGAGTGTTTGAGCAGTGGCACATGAGTATGGTGGAAGCTGCTTCCTCCCTCTTGCATTCCCATCTCTGGCTCAGGGAGAACAAGGAACAACTACACCCTGCCATGGAAACCTGAAGCAAATAGTTTAGTGTTGTAGGAGCAGGTCCCATGAGGGTCCAACAGGTTGAATTCCCACTGAGATATTACTGCTGCATGGGCTTGAAGCTGGGATTTGGTTATGGATCAGCTTAATATAAGAAAACAGGGCCCAGGAGGCAGATCTTGAGCAGGGCATGCAAGATCAAACCTTCACGCTGTAGGGAGAGCTGTAGTGAGCTTCTTTCCAGAGGAAATTCATCTTTTTGGAAATGAACAGAAGAATTATTGACAGAACCCAGGTGCTGTATGGACCCAGGCTGAGGCACTGCCTCTTGCCCCCCAGAAACACCCAGCTCCCTTCTGTCTGCCAATGTCACCTGCACCAGGGACCATCTTCATCCTCTCCAACACAGATCCTCCTGCTTTTCTAGCAGGTGTCCTGCTGCCCAAACCCTACCCCTGGGCTGGAGCCAGTGGCTTCTGCCAAGCAGCAGGGACACACGGGGCTGAGTACTTGGCTCTGGGAAGCCATCACCACGCTCCTGGCTCAGAATACTCACACTCCTCAGGAGTGTCACAATTAGCAGTACGCTCAAAATTAGGTCTCCCTCCTGCACACTGTGCTCACTGCTGCCTGGGCTCTGCTTTGCTGGCACAGGGCTGTCAGCTATTTGCAGGTGCAGTTTAGGGTTTCTCATGCTTAAAAGTCAGTGCTCCAGGGTAGCCTGGCACTGCTACACTCTTTCCATACACAAGAAGGTGCATTGGCAAGATACTCTGTGAACTGGACTAACAGAGTTGCCTTCCCTAAGCACACACTCAGTCTCTGAGAGCCCTGTGCCTCCCTCCTCCATCTCTGCTGGTGGCCAGCCTCCTACCAGGAGCAGGCAGGGCCTGGCAGGTGCCACACTCACCTCAGGGCCAGCAGGGGCTGGGAAGCTGAGCCAGTCGAGGAGCTCACACTTGTCCTGGAGCCAGTCGGAGGCCCAGACGCTGACCCGGCGGTCGGAGCTGGTGGCCAGCCAGAGCTCCCCTCCTTCCACCCCGAGGTCGTGGTACTGTGAGCAGAAACACAGCCCTGTCCTTCTGAAGGCACAGAGGCTTTGAAGGAGGGGGCCGGGAACTCATGGGAACACGGGGCTTGTGTTTAGGGGATGAAAGCCAGGATTAACCTTTGTTTGGGGCTGCTCCACCCCTGGAAGTATCCAAAGCCAGGCTGGACCAGGCTTGGAGCAACCTGGTCTAGTGAGGGGGGTCCATGCCCATGGCAGGGGGCTGAAAATGGATGATTTTTAAGGTCCTTTCCAACCCAAATCCTGGTCTGAACAACACAGTTCTCTTCCTTGGGACACCCTCTGGATCTGCACATCTCCTAGGAGAGTTATTTTCAATACCATGTGTCCCCTAACAATGTCCTTTACCTCAAATCAAGGAGGATTTCCTCAGCCTCAGATTACCAGGAAACACAGCCTTGCAATGTAGATGATCTTAAAGCCTGAGACTGTAGGGAAAACTATTCCCATTTCTGCTGTGCAAAGGGAAAAAACCACAAAGAGGAGGACAAAGGAGGTACTCAAACCATCCCACTGCTGCACAGCCAAGTCTTCCCAGCTCCACAGAGGAATGGTACAGGCTACCAAAGACCATTTTTGAGGGCACAGGGGCTGCAGGCTCACAGCCTGGGCTGCTCCTGAGGGGTGCTGCTCTCCAAGAAGCTGTGGCACAGGTTCATGTCACACCTGCGTGCAGCGTGTCAACAACTGCCACCAAAGGTCCCCCTGCAGGCACAGCCTCACTCAGGCTGCACAAGCAACACATGGAGATTTATTTCACTGAATATATTCCTGGAAAAAACTGCTCAGAAGTTTCAGGAGGGGATGGAGAAAGATTTCCAAAGAGGAAAAGCAAGGGACACCAAAGCAAACTTGCTGACCATGCTGCTTCCCAGAGCTGTGCAGTGACAGATGGGGACTGGACTCACTCCTGAGGTCTCACCTGCTTCCTGGTGCACTGGAGAACAGTGATGGGGGAGCCTTTGTGGTCAGCCAGGACATGGATGGTCATTCCAGTGCGAGGGCTGCTGACAGCCACTATCCCATCCTTGCCCCCCGATAAGATCATTTCCCCTGATGGCAGAGGAAAGAATGGGACACTTCTTGTAGGAGGAAAAAAAGGTCAAAAAAAGGTCTGAGAAGAAAGACTATGGGATACCAGTGTCCTGAAACACTGTGAAAGGCTGGGAACATCCCAGTCAAGGGCTGGGTATGATGAGATGTCTCAGAGACACCCATTAAACCTCCACACTGAAGAAGAGCCACAGTAAATCATAAAACAAAGGTGTTTGTTGTACCCAAACCCCTTGGCTATCCCAGGGCCAAAGCACCTCCCGTGTCCAAACCACCATGTGCTCAGCTGGCAGAGTCACCAGAGCTCACTGAGACAAGTTCTGTGGCTCTCCCTGGGCCTGGGGTTTTGGGCAGGTGGTCAGGACACAGAGCAGCTGGAGGTCAGGGTAAACCCAGGCAGCACCAAGCCACGTTCCCCGAGGTCCCATGTCCCCACTGTCACCTCAGGCAGCCTCACCATCAGTGGAGTAGGTGACTGCTGTCAGTGCAGCAGCGTGGGGGTGCATTTTCAGCTCCATCTCTGTCCTGGAAACACTGAACACACGGACAGTGCCATCGCTGTACCCTGCCACCACGTGCTGGCTCTCGCCGGGAAAAGGCCACACCCCAACGGGACGGGGCTTCCAGGCCAGGCACTGGCAGCTCTGCAAGGAAATCGGCAGCGAGCTGGTGACACAGGGGCCACTTCCCTGAGGGAAGGGACTGATGTGCCACAAACCCTTACCTGGTTGAGCACCTGGAACTGCAGCAGCAGCTCGGTGCTGCCCAGAGCCCAGATCCGCACGCTGCCGTCCTCCCCGCACGTGGCACAGTGCCTCTCGTCGGGACTGAAGCACACCTCGGTCACCTGCTCCAGGGAAAAGGCAGGCAATGGGCTCTATGGGTGCCACAGCCCAGAGCACACCAGCTGCCCTGCCCCTTCATCCTGCTCACAGGACACACCAGATGAGAGGGAACACAAAGGATGGTGCAGAGCTTTGCTTTTGGGCTAACAGGACAAGAGGAAATGTCCTCAATTTGCACCAGAGAAGATTTCGATTGAATATTAGGAAGAATTTCTTCACAGAAAGCGTTGTATAAGCACTGGCACAGGCTGCCCAGGGCAGTGGTGGAGTCACTATACGCAAGAATGTCCAAAAAATGTGTGGCTGTGGCACTTGGGGACATGGTTTAATGGTGAATGTTGTGGTTGTGCTGGGTTAGTGCTTGGACTTGATGATCTTAAAGGTCTTTTCCAAGGTTATCGATCATGGGAAAGAGTAAACTCAGCCCCAAAGGCAGGACCAGGCACTATGCACAGTAAACCTAACCCCAAAGGTAGGACCAGGCAGAGTGCATTGCAAGTTGTCATAAAGTACCTTCTCTCCCACCATTTGAACCCTTTTTTTCTGTAGCAGAAAGACACCCTGAAGGCAACAGCAAATCTCAAAGCAGGCCTAGCCCCTCTGACCTTGTTCTTGTGGCCACTGATGAGCCGGATGCTGGTGCTCTCCACCCAGTTGATGTACCACAGGGTCCCTGCCGTGGTGCCCACAATTCCCATTTCCAGGGAGTCGTCAAAGGCTGCGCTCACAATGGTCCCATCCAGGGTGATCTCGTGCTCCAGCAGGACTGAGCCAGACCTGGAGGAAGACCAGGTGGGAGAAGGACTGGTTCAGATGTTGGAACAGCCACTCCGCCTGCTTTAAATCCAACTTTCTAGTGAGCCAGTTCAATGAGGGGCTCCTGTCCATGGAACAGTGACTGGGAGAGCTGGGGTTGTTCATCCTGGGAGCCCCCAGAGCCCCCTCCAGTGCCCAAAGGAACTCCAAGAGAGCTGGAGAAGGACTTTGGACAAGAGCCTGGAGTGACAGGACAACGGAAAGGGGCTTCCCACTGCCAGAGGGCAGGGTTAGATGGGATATAGGGAAGGAATTCTTTCTATGAGAGTGGGGAGGCCCTGACACAGGGTGCCCAGAGAAGCTGTGGCTGCCCCTGGATCCCTGGAAGTGTCCAAGACCAGGCTGGACAGAGCTTGGAGCAACCTGGGATAGTGAAAAGTGTCTCTGCCCATGGAAGGGAGGGTTGGAATGGGATGGTCTTGAAGGTTCCTTCCCACCCAAACCATTCCAGGATTCTGTGATTTGTACTTCAACTACTTTTTTACAGGAAAGAAAAATAAATAGGGCATGCAATAGCATGAGAGAATAAACAAAGGCAAAGTATTTTTTCTAATTCTCCTGAAGGAATTCCTACAAACCACTGACACAAACTTCAGGCACAATAAACACCCCCTTCCACTATTAAGAGGGTTCAGCTACCTGTGGCAAAAATTCAGTCACAAGATCCAGACAGAAAGATGGAGAGAAGAAGCTAGGGATGAAGAGTAGCAGGAGCAGTGTGGTTGCACATGGTGTCTGCCTGTGAAAAGCCACCTCTCAGAGAGGTCCTGGGGGCTGCCAGGTGAGGGGCCACGAGCTCCTACCTGGCATTGGGCCCTTTCAGCCTCAGCTCCTGCACGGTGGCCACGGACCACAGGCGGATGCGCTTCGTGTTGCTGCCGCTCAGCAGCCGTTGGTGCCGACACAGCAGCACACCTGGGGAGGAAGGGCACCTGTCAGTGTCCATTGCTCCCTGTTGTGGGAATCAGAAAAATAGAAACATCCACAGACACTGAGGGGTTTCATTTGCAGCCTTGGGAGAAGCTAGGATTGATGTAAAAATACAATACGTAGATATTAAGTAGAAAAAATCTTATGTTTCTATAGTTCTAAGTAAGAATATGCCTTAAGTAAGTAAGAAACTGTAAGATGGGTAAGATGGTGAAGGGTTTATAGTGTAGTAATGTAATAGTATGGAGTAGGTTGGAGTTTAGAAGTTACAACAGAAGCATATGTGTGCAAGTGAGATAGAAGCCATTGGACAAAAGTATACACAGTGCAGCAGAAGTAAGTAAAGGTGATAGGTTAGAAAAGCAAAATAAACCCTGTGGCAACTGTTTATTGGATTAGAAAGTTCTATATTGCCTTGTAACAAAGAACTTGTGACTACTTTGTGCTATGGCCAATTCCCTGCTCCTCTAAAATCTCATGTCCTCTGAGACTGATGTTCATCTGAGCAATAAATTGTTCTTAGCCCAACAATGGTCCCATCCCTTTATTACAAGTGGTGATAATGATACCCTGTAATCATTCCAAGGGTTCTCCTGACAGCCACTTGGGCAGCAAAGTGGGAGGGTTCTACAGCCCAGCACTATTTTACAGACTAGAGGACTGCAGGTGCTTTGGCACAGGCTGCCCAGAGCAGTGGTGGAGTCACCATCCCTGCAAGATTCAAACAGCTTGTGGATGTGGTGCTCAGGGACATGGCAGTGCTGGGTTAGTGATTGGACCTGATGATCATAGAGACTTTTTCCAACATTAATTATTCTATAAAGCCCCCAGGAAACCCAGGACCCTAAGGAAATCCAGGTCAGAGATCCATTGCCACCCCACACATCTTGCATCCAACACAGCAAACTGGTTTTCCGAGCACAGCTGAAATGGGAAGTCTGTGAGCCCAGGGCTTCTTTCCCAACACATTCCCTGTTACAGCCCCAGCACTGCACCCACCGATCTCGCCCTCATCAGCCTCCCATGTCATGAAGCAGGAATTGGTCTCTGTGTCCCACACACAGATCTGGCCCGAGTTGGTGCCACTGTAAAGGAGAGCATCAGCACCGTAACAGAGAGATGTCAGCTCCACCAGCCCCAGCACGTCCGGGGCAGGGGCACGCTGAACCTGCCAGAGAACAAAAACCAGGAATGTCAAAGAGAATGAACATGCTTAGATGCACATCAGGAGACAAAACATCCTCCTCCCCTCAATTCCTGCAGTTAATGCCTCAAATACAACCAAAAGCTGTTTGTATGCAGTCAATACCACATCACTGAGAGAAATCATCAGCTCTCACAGATCCCTCACCAGGGGCTTAGAAAATAAGTCAGAGATGCTGAAAACAAATCTTAAAAGGTAAAAGAAAGGTTTACCTTGAGTCTGATAGCAGCTCCCTGCTGCTCCAACACCCAGAATGTCACAGCTCCCCTCCCCACACAGGCGAGGTCTTGGTGAGAGAAAGGGCTAAAAGCCACATCATGGAGAGGCTCTGAGATACGAGTGGACAGCATGAGCTCATAGGTGTGGGTGCTCCACAGAGCCATGGTCTGGTCACTGTAGTCCCCTAAGGAGAACATGAAAGACAGCAGGAAGAACTCTGCTGCCTCAGGATGCTCACAAGCATCTACATAGCACACACACATCAACAGCATCACCCCCTCATCCAGCTCTTGGGAGACAGCTGTCCCAAACACCATTCCAGGCATGGACACAACTCCTTCTGTGCACAGCACAAGCTGCACAACACAACACATGCTTGCCCAAGTTAAGGACAGACAGGACTGGCCCAGCACTTCACACTGGAGATTGTAGCAAAGCTGTCCTGGCAGTGGAGTCACTTGGAGCAGCCAGGGCTGGGATTGAGCAGGCAGAGCAGTTTCTCTGCTGTTTCTCCATCCTTGGGAGTTGCTGCACACCTTGGGGAATGCCCCACACAAACTCTCCAGTGACACTGGGCACTCAGGGCTAACCCTGTCTCGAGAAAGAAAGGGATGTCACCTTTGTCAAAGTCCCAGCTGAGGTGGGAGCTGACCTCCATGGAAGCCACCACAACTGGGTGGGAGCAGAAGGCATTGGCCTCAGTGATGGCAAAATTCCCAAGCTTCCAGAGAGCTCAGGAGGACACTGCTCTTCTGCTGCCTTTCCCAGGCTCCACAAGCTCTGTGGAGACTTTCAACTTTTTCCTCCCCTGCAGCCCTGACCAGCACTGGAGGAGGAGAGCTCCTCTCCCACACTGCTCCCTGAAGAATACAAAGCTCCCTTTCTCTCCCGCAAAGCCAGCTTTCCTTTCCAAAGGCAGCCTCACCAGCCTGGAGCGAATGTATTGCCTACTCCACAGGTCCCCTCTCATGCAAAACAAGAGCTTCCTAATTGCATGTTGTCCTTTAAATGTCCCCTGCCTGAACAAAGCAGACAGCTTGAGCATCCATCCTGTGCTGGCATGGCTGCCTGGCAGGAGGCTCACAGTTGGGAGCCTGGCTACTTCTGTCCAAGTCTGTCTAGGCGGCAATAACAAGTCCAGAAGAAGGCTTTTCCCTCTGCACACTATAAATAGCAACCACAAACCATGTACAGGGGGTTTAAGAAGCATCAGTGAGTCAGGGGAAGAAAGCTGTAATTGCTGCACTCCCTGCTGTCCCAGGGATACCATGGAGCAGCTTCTTACCCACAAGCTGCTGTACATCTGGCAGGTGTTTGGTGTTCACAGCACCCTCCTGCCATCAGCTGTCTGCTCTGGAGTGCACCCCCAAACCCCCAGCTGCTGTTGCAGGAGTGCTCACCTATGGTGACAAGGAATCTGTCATCACAGGAGAATGCCATGGCTTGCACTTGTGTCTCATGGTGGAACAGCTCTGCTGTGCAGGCCCCATCCTGGGTGCTCCAGATGCAGATCTGACAGTGGGAGTCTCCATCCTTCTGCCCTGAGGCAGAGGCAAGAACCTAACGGAACAGTGTGTAAGTAATTAGAGAATGCTCATTAGTCTTAACAGTTTTTTCAGTTATCCCACATTAAAGGGATGTGTCTGGCAAATGGAGAATTCAGTGAGAAACAACCATTCAGCTGATGGCAGGAGGGAAAGGCAGCATCACCCAGAGGAAGAGAACAGCCTTTTCAGAATCACAGAGTCACTGAGGTTGGGAAAGATCTCCAAGATCATCAAGTCCAACCTGTGACATCCCCACCTTGTCACCCAGCCCAGGGCATGGAGTGTCACATCCAGCTCCTCCTTGGACACCTCCAGGGATGGGGACATTACCACTCCCAGGCAGTCCCTTCCAATGCCTAGCCACCCTTTCCATGGAGAAATTCTTCCTGATGTCCAGCCTGAACCTCCCCGGCACAGCTCGAGGCTGTTCCCTCTCATCCTGTCCCTGTTCTCTGGGAGCAGAGTCTGACCCCTGTCAGCTGCTCCCTCCTGTCATGGAGTTGTGGAGAGCCAGAAGGTCCCATCTGAGTCTCCTTTTCTCCAGACTGAGCTCCTCATCAGACTTGTGCTCCAGCCCCTTTCCCAGCTCTGTTCCCTTTTCTGGACATTCTTCAACCCACACTGAGCCAGCACAACAGATAACTGACTCTAAAATAATCTCCATAGCCTCCAGGCAGAAGGAGGAAGAGAGAAATGGGATTTTAGGTTCTGGGATTGCAAAGTGACAGGAACAAGCCCTGGCCTGAGGCAGAGCATCCTCTCCCACCTGGGCATGGTGGCTGAGGGTGAGTGTGGAGATCTCCTCGGCATGGCCCAGCCAGTGGTTCTGGGACCCCGAGTGCAGGTCTTCAACCACGATGACACAGCCACAGGAGTAGGCGAAGAAGCCTGGCAGAGGAGGGGGAGGAGAGGGGATGTTTTCATGGAAAGGCTGCACATACATCCCCCACCACAACCCACGTGGAAAATTCTATGATTCATTAATACGTAAAAGCTGACTCTTTGATGCAGCTCAGCAGCAGCAGGTTGGGAGCGGGGTGCAATCTCACTTTCCCTACCCTGAGTAAAGCAGAGCTGCTGGGCATCATTCCAGCTGGAGAAAGGAGGCAGGATGGGCTTTGTGAGCTTCCCTCCTGCTCTGTCCACTCAACAACTGGAGCCTGAGTCTGCCCCACCAACTAAAATTTGCCAACAGCAAAGAGCTACTGGATTTTACCAACACAAAGAACCTCTGTGTTCAAGCAAAGATCCCAATCCAAGAGTCAGATCAAATTTCACTCAGTACACATCCCTAGAATCACAGAACAGAATCTCATGTGAGTTGGGCTGGACAGGACCCTAAAGTTCATCTCATTTCACCCCCTGCCATGGGCAGGGACACCTTCCACTATCTCAGGCTGCTCCAAGTTCTGTCCAACCTGGCACTGGGCATTTCTAGGGAACCAGGGCAGCCACAGCTTCTCTGGCAACACATCCCACCACTCCAGAGCATTCCCAGTGTACCTGTATCCGGGTTCCACACCATGTTCCCTCTGCCATTCCCATTGTAGCCGATCACTGCTTTCAGCTTCAGCACCTCACTGCCCGCTGGAGGAGACAAGAAACTCTGCAAGAAAAACAGACACTGGCTTAAAATAATCTCTGGAAGAATGGTCTGGTCAGGTGCATCAACACCCACACAGGAAAAAGTGAATATCCTCAAACACACATCCCACACAGATCCATGCCAAAACTCACACAATTCCATAACGGAAGAGACAAATAACATTCCATAACAAAAGAGACACTGCCCCAGCACAGGCCGGCACAGATGCTTTCAGATATGGCACAAAATAGGCTGGCAGCAAATGCCCAGCCGAGGAGCAGCTGCTAATCCTGCTGGGAAAGAGTTCCACTGACTTGGAATGCAGATATTTCAACAGGAAGAGAACTGGGAGAAAAATGCTGCCAGGTGGAGGGACAGAGAGAGGATTGGGGGTGAAATCTGGATGTAGCTGTTCTCCAGCACTAGCAGCAGAGCTTAGGGAAGGGCTGAGTTAAGTTTCTGTTTTATCCCTGCTGTGTTTGTTAACAGAGCAGGAGCTGTGCTGTGTCTCTCCTCACTACACTCCATGGATTCGCCTTCCCCAGCCTGCTCTGCCAATGCAGCTGCTCGCAAATATGGGAGCACAATGAATCACTCCATTGCTCACTCGTCTTTCACTCTCAATAGCACATGCCATTTCCACTCCTTTTGAATAAAAATGTATGCAGATTTGGGCAACACAAAAAGAGTTGAGCACAACTCAGTTTTTACTAGTCTGGGAAGACCTACATGTAGAGGAGAACAGGGAATTAACGTTAGGATTTCTCACTGAACATTAGCCCAGGGGTATATTTCCCAAATTGCTTTCCAACAGAGAAGAAAATGGAAACAATTTGGAAAATCCACCTACCCCAGCCCCAAAATGCCTGTTCTCCACCTGGTAACCAGCACAGCTCTCACCTGGGGGAGCACTGATGCCTTGAAGCGAGGAGTGAAATGCCGGTAGGAATCTGGGCGGATGGAACACTGGGACTTGGGAGTTTTGGTTGTCTTCCTGGGCTCTGCCACACAAAGGGGAAAATGGTATCCATGGGATGCTGCTTCTGGGAAGGGTTTGGGAGCAGCACCTAGGCTGTGCTTTGCTTACATTCAGGTGCTGTGCACGTGTGAACACACACGAGGCAAAAAGCAAACTGCAGTTTTTATTATGTCATGTGTAGCATATTCCAAGTGGGAAGGAGTCAAGGATCACGAGTCCAAGCCCTGGCCCTGCACAGACACACCAACAATCCCACCCTGCACCTCAGAGCACCATCCAAGTGTTCCTGGAGCTCTGGCAGCTGTGCCCATTCCCTGAGGAGCCTGTTCAGTTGATGCCCAGCACCCTCTGGGGAAAGAACCTTCCCTGACATCCAGCCTGACCCTCCCTGACACAGCTCCAGCCATTCCCTGGATCAGTTCCTTTCCCACTTGAATTAATGTATCTGAACAACTTAGACTACAGCATGCACCAGCCATTTCACTTGTAACTTCTCTTACCAGAACTTTCTCAAAGCTCTCTAAAATTCATCAAAGTTTCTAAGACATAAACTGTACTAAACTAAGAAAGAAGCTAAAAAACCAAATTCCAAGACCACAAAAAAGAGGCAACAAAGAACTGTAAACCTATAAACTAAACACCTAAACTATAACCAATCACATATTCTGAAAAGTACATACAAAACATATAGAGAAACAAAAACATGAATAAAAAAAAAAACTTAATCAGCTTATGCAGAAGACTTATAATCTATAAATAAGTACTTAATGTAAACAATAAACAGATTATACTTAATCATGTTAATTAGTTATTCAAGAATCCTAAATTTCCCATACCCACTCCGCCACATCACACTGCAAACAGCCTAAGGACACCCATGCCTTGTCCTCTGGGCATCCTTGTGAAACCACGAGCCCCACAGCTCCAGGTCTGCAACAGGGGCACTGGGGGCAGCTTTATCCTGAGGTTTTCCAGGAAGTCCTACTGAGGCTGAGCACTGGCAGCTGCCTGCTCCTGGCAGGCCGCCACACACCACTGCAGCTCCCAGGCTGTGCAGCTATTAATAGAGCCATTGGGAGCTTTAATTGCAGCTGGATTTAATGGGACGTGCCACTCTGCTCCAGGCTGAAGGCAGGCTTCTGGTGTGCACAGAAGCAGGGAAAGAGCCAGAAAAACAAGCAGTTTTAGGGATCACTGTGAGCTTCCATCAATACTGATTTCCCTTGGAAGGTCATGCTCAAGGGAAAACTCCTAAGGAACACGCTGCAGCCTTTCACCTCAGAGCACGTGTCTGGGTCTCTCTGCCCAGTAATAATAATGGTCTTTCATTATTTTTGGGGATAGACCAAGCTGCCATGCAGGCCTGCAGCTTTGTACAAACTGGCAATACCCCTGATTTACCGTTTGGTTTTTCAGGAGACCTTGAGCTCTCCTGCCTCACTTTGGGCCTCACAACAGGCTCCTCATTCCCCTCTGATTCCACCACAATGACTGAGGCATCTTTGTGCTCATTTGCCACCTTCCTGCTGCTGTCTGGTAGATTTGCTTCCTCCTCCCTGTCCGACTCAGAGGAAATACCTGGGGAGAAAAATCAGTGGGAAGATGGAGCCATCCATGTCCTTCAGGTCCACTTCATGTGTGCCTGACCCCTTGACTTCTGACAGTGTCATTCCCCTGTTCTGTGGAACAGCTCAGTTGTTATGGTGGAGGGCAAAGCAGACAATTCCTATTAGGAATGACCAACAAGGTGTTTAGCACAGTCAGAGAGGCTGTGCCAGCAGCTCAGTACGTGGAGGAGGGCAGAGGATAATGGGCTGCTGAACCCCAGCTAAGCCCACCTTAGCGGAAGGAATTGCAGACTGGTCTGTCAAGTCTGCCAGAAGGGATCCCAGGTAGGGATGGCTCCAAGGATGCTGCTGAACTAGGCAAGTTTTTCCTAAAACGAGGTTCATTTGCCTCTTTCCTGCAAGCAGTTCCTCTTACTTTGAAATCCTGGCGGGTGGACAGAGCTGATATCCAGGCACGGTGGGGAGGACAGCAGTGGAAGAGGCACTGTCTGCCGAGGGGTCTCGGAGACATCCTTGGGCGTCTCAGAGCTGCTGTCTGGGAAAGGAAAAGGCTTGGTGTCACTTCCTTCACCCCATGCTCCTCTCATCCTTCTGGAGAGTGACACCTCCAAGCTCAGCTTTCCAGCTTCCATAGAAACCACTTCTCTGTGTTTTAAGAAAGAGAAGGACAGAGAGAGAGGGACAATGAGGGAGAAAGAAGATAGAGCAGATGAAGGCAGAGAAAGACAGAAGGGAAAAGGTGAAAGTCTACCAGAAAGCCCAGAGTGGCTCTGCTCAGAACATCCCCACCTAGGCAGACTGAGAGGTGCTGCCAATTAATTTGAGATTGTCCTTCAAGGCTAATTAGTTGGTTTGCCCCCCACTACATGACTCCCTTAGTGAAAGAACCATCCCCCCAAATCCCTACCGTCTGGGAAAGCTGCTAGCACAACTCATGGGAAGAAGCAAACTCACCTGACCTCAGCACCAGGGTGGATGCGGAGGAACAAGCCCTGGGAAGGTGAGGAGACTGGAGTCACACAGGGATGGGACAGGGAAAGGGGACACAGACAGGCACTGCCAGCACCATTACCTGGCTGGGGATGACTTGACTGGAGGTGGAGCTAGGAAATCCCAGAGGAAGATGGCATCCCCAACGCTGATGACGTGCTCTTGGTTTGGGGTGAAGGCGACCTTGTGCACGGGCTCCGAGTGGCCGATGAACACCTGGGAGAGAGCACGCCTTGAATCCCCATCACCATTTGTCTTGTCATGATGGGGCTACTCCACTCCCTTTCCTGCCCAGCCAGGGCCTACAGGCCTCAGCAGAAGGTCCAGAAGAGGATCTATCACACCTACAGTTCTCACACAGGTGGGCTGATCAACCTGGGGCCAACCTCCAACACACTCATTTGGGGAAGGAAGCAAAAGCTGAAGAGTTCAAAGTCTTATCCTGCCTCTGAAGCCTTGCGTGAACCATTTTCCTCTCCATTTTCTGTCTTTGTCCCTAACACAGAGCTATCACCTATCTCTGTCCTTTGCAGAGGGTCTCACTGGGGTGCTCTGGCAGCCCCAGCTTGTGCCCACTGCCAGGCACTGTTACAGTGTGGGATTGGAGCTGCATTTCTCTGCTAGGCAAACTGGGACTGAGGACACTGGGCCAGGTCATACAGAGTCCATGTGCTGCTCTCTTCCCTGGAGATTCAGCAATGCAGCACCACCCCCTTCCCTCCCTGGGTGGGCAGTACCTGGAAGTTGATGTTGAAGCGCATCCGATAGTCCCACACTTTGATGACCTTGTCACCAGCAGTGAGCAGGTACTGGCCATCCTTGCTCAGTGCCAAGGAGGAACAGCTCAGCTTGTGCACAGGGGACACCTGAGGACAAGAAATGGCACCAGCAGCCTTAGCTGAGCTGGTTCATATCCTGATTTACATTTCAGCATGAGAAAAGTAGTGTGACAGTGTTGAAAATAAGGACAAGCTCGGCTCACCCTGAGCACGAGAACACTGGGGCAGCTGCAGGCTTCCCACTTGTGTTTCTTTGAAGCCTGTGATCTCCAGGGGGAGTTTTTCTCTCATTTAACCTCCCAGAGAGACAAGAAGTGCCCAGCCCCCACAGGAGACCTCGTAGATGAATTTCAGTGTCCTACCTCTCGCACCAGCCGTCCAGTTTTTGCATCAAACACAAGGATTTTATTGGAAGACGTGGATACCAGGAGCTCGCCCTGAGGCACAGGACCAAAGCAGACCTTCACTGCAGAGTCCAAGATGGTGCTGTGCATGTCCAGGATGCTGACATCCACCCTCAGCAGCTGTGGAACAAAGAGCCACTGAACAACCACTGCAGGAGCCTCGGGATTGCTCCTGTGCTCCTAAGAGGAGGCTATGGAGCCCCCTAGACCCTTCCCTTCCCACTTAATGAGGGGCTGCAGGTCCAGGCAATGCCCAGGAGAGCAGGTCAAGAGAGAGGTGAGAGCTCACAGCCTCCACAGCACTTCTCCAAATTATCTTTCTAGAGGGGAATGAAGGCAGAGGAGAAGAAACCTCAAATTTGTTATTTCTGTCTCATAGAAGGGAAAGCAGGGAGCTCACTGTCAGCCCCACGCCCTGATCCACCTCACCTATGGAGTTGCCAGGGGACAGCCCTGTCCCCAGGAGTGAGGGGACTCTGCTGGGTACCTCATCGAGTGAGCAGGCTTCCATCACTGTCACCACGTACTTGGAGGGCCCCACGAAGGCCAGCAGGCGACTGTCCCCACTGACCACCAGAGTGTCCACGCCACTCCCAGCATCCCGGGCCACCACACTGCCTGGGGGACACAGCAAGAGAGTGAGGAGCAGCAAAGCCCACTCTGATGGTGCTGCTGGGCAGCAGCTGCAGCTTCTCCTGCAGCCTGAGAAAAAAAAGCAACCTGTACTGTAGGAGAGGCTACAAATTTTATTTACACTCCCAGAATGTGCAGTGAACCACCTCAAAAACAAGGTTGAGATGCACAGCTTGTTGCCTGAGTGAACACACAGCATTTTCAAGGAGAGCAGAACAAAGCCAAAGGAATAAAATTGATTTTAGGGCTAATTTTTTAGTGTTACAAGAGGCTATGATGAAGAGCTCTGAGATCTCAGCTGCAGCCTGGGTGTCTGAACCCAGAGCAGAATGAGGTCAGTGCTGAACACCACCACACTGATGTCAGTCCAGAGGGCAGAGAGACCCAGAGGTCTGAAAATCACAAAAATCACAGCAATTCTCTGTATTTATTCCATGACCATAATTCCACTGTTCTGTCCCTGGAACGTGACCAGGCAGCAAACACAGTTTCAGAGCAGAGTAACCAGAGTCCAGCTGCAGCACTGACACCAAATCTGGGTTATTTTGGACTAATTCCCTGATTCCTCCAACCCCTCTTCCTTCTCCTGCACACTTTCTGAGGCAGGTTCCTCCACTTTGTGCAATATTGCACAGTATAAAAATCAGAGTTCCCTTTCCCTGCCCAAGCTTGTGCTGTCACAACTCATTTCCAAAGTATACATTAAATGTGACAATAATTTTTCCAAACTGCCTTGCCCCTGCCATGCTCTCCATCAGCTCCTTTCACCAGCACAGAGCAGCTCTGCTGCAGGCAGGATTAGGGCAACAATCCACTTCAAACAAATTAAATTGCACATGTACAGAATGGAGAACATCGGGGCTTGGGCATGGATAAATCTCTGTGACCCCAGCACATGATTCATGAAATCATCACACCAGCAGGATGAGAGGGTTTGAACCAGGACAGGTAGGGAAGTGCTGGCAGTCACTGGGGTTTGCTCACACAGAAGGTACAAACAACAATCACAGAATCATTAAGGTTGGGAAAGCACTTTAAGATTATCAAGTCCACTGAACCATGCCCCCAGGTGCCACATCCACAAGTCTTTTAAGTCCTTCTAGTGCCAGTACCTGACCACCCTTCCAATGAAGAAATTTTCCCATGATCAAATCTAAATCTCCCCTAGCACAGTGGAGGCCATTTCCCCTTTGCTGTCCCTGTTCCCTGGGAGCAGAGCCCGATCCCCCCCAGCTGTCCCCTCCTGTCAGGAGCTGTGCAGAGCCACAAGGTTCCCCCTGAGCCTCCTTTTCTCCAGGCTGAGCCCCTTCCCAGCTCCCTCAGCCGTTCATGGTGCTCCAGCCCCTTCCCCAGCTCTGTTCCCTTCCCTGGACATGCTCTAGCCCCTCTGTGTCTGTCTTGTGAGGGGCCCAGAACTGACCCCAGGACTAGAGGTGCCTCAGCAATGCCCAGTGCAGGAGGAAATGACAAAGCTCAGAAGGTTCACTGGGAAATATCACTCCAAGCAGGCTAAGTTTGGGTTGGCTCTGGGGTCAAGATGTCTCTAATAATACAGAAAAAGAAGAAAGGCAACCCCAACCCCAGTCTTACCCACAACTCTCAGAACCTGGATTTTCTGTGCAGCAAGTCTGTACAGAGCCAGAGTTCCCTGCAAGCAGGAGCTGAACATCAAATTGCCATCTGGAGAGAAGGTCAGCCCGGTGACCGCGGTGCGATGCTGCCTGAAAGAGGGCAGAAAACATGGAAAAAGGGAACAAGGAATCACAGACAGAGGGAACAGTGGTGATGTTGAGTGTAACACAGTGAAGAAGCCAAGAGGATAAACTAACCAGGAGCAGAGCAGGACCCTGCTGTGCTCACCCCTGTAGCAGCCCAGGACACCCAACACTGCGACTTGTCGGAAAATCGAGCAGCAAGCGCAGGCTCCAGCCTGGATGGAACCTGCTCCTTCTCCCTTTGAGCATCCTCCAAATCCCACACTGAGGCTCACAAGGGCTCCCTGCCCAGTTGCTCTCTAGGACAAGCTCTTTCCTACTGCTGTCCACTGGGAAGTTACAACGCAAGCCCTCATGGCTTTCACAGCTTGGGCTTTCACCACCCAGAGCAGTGGGATCTGCCCCAAACCCACCCAGCTGGGACCTGAGGCTTGTGGAGCTCCATGAGTGTCACTGTGGCTCTGTCTCATCACCAGGACACCTGGTTAGACCCCATGTAGCTCCCACTCCACTCACTTGTGCTCCAGCAGGAGGTCAGAGGCAGCCAGGCTGAAGGTCCTCACCACCCCGCTGTCGAAGCCACAGGCCAGCATCCTCCAGAAGGGGTGGAAGGCCACAGTACAAGGAGTTTCCTCTGCAGCTGAAAAGTCATACAGCTGCAGGGAAGAGACACCACAGGCATGAAACTGGAGAAGACTGCAGCTGCAGCTGGACCCAACAACTGATCAGCCTCACATGTCCACCATGACATGTCCCTGCTCCTGCCTGAATGGATCCAAAGCCCACTGATGTCCTGGGTCCTTGGGCACTCAGATAAAGCCCTTGGGTGTTATGGTTTCTGCTAAATAGCAATCTTCAAAAGATGGAGGAAAAGGAAATAGTTTTGCCTAACAATACTTCAGAACTCTGTACTTCCAAAGGGTCTCTTGCTCACAGTACCCCTCAGGCTTTAGGGAGGGTTCCTGAACTGTGGGGCTTTGATAGATGGAGCAAACAGACCAGGGAGACTCTCAATAAACATGAGACACCACCTGCCTCTTGTGTCACCCACCTGCTGCCTGGAGGCGAGGTCCCACACTCGGATGGTGCTGTCCTGGGACACTGTTGCTATCTGCTTCCACTTGCCCTCCACCGAGAAGCCCAGCACAGAGCCCTCGTGGGAGCGCATCAGCGTGTTGTAGTCCCGGGCCTGCACATCCAGGTAGCCCAGAGCCCCAGCAGCTGTCGTGGACAGGACTTTGTGGCTGTCTGGGCTGATGCAGACAGAACTCACGGAAGCCTCATGCTCTGGGAAAGACACAGGAGTCAACAAATCCACTGGGGAAGGAGCACCTGGGACACAGCTACAGACCCACATTTGGGAAAGCAATGCCCATGGGAATGAGCAGCCCACGACCTGAACACTGAACATTTGCACGTGTGAGTTGTGACAGGTTAGAGATATTAGTCTCTGCCCTTCCTAATGTCCCTGGGCTCTGCTGTAATGGTGAGTGTGTTTCAAAAACAATCAAGAACTGCTCGACTTCTCCCCTAATTTTCCAGGTGAGCTGTGGCAAGAAGGGGACAAAAATCAAGATGAAAAGTGTGTTCTCTCCCAGGAGATCCTGCCTTTTTCCTATGAGTTACAAGAATAAACATGAATAATTGCCACTGAAGACTTCCAAGGCAGTCAGCCCTGGAGGCAGCACACGTAACACAGCCCTGACTCATGAGGATTGCTGTGGGAGCTGTGGCAGTGGAGCTCTGGATCTGCAGCAGGAGATGTGGAGCTCAGAAGCACCACTCCCACCTCTGCTCACCTGCCTCTAGGACAGCAGCTGAGAAGTCCAGTAGCCACAGCCTCACGTAGCCATCCGCTGATCCCGTGGCACAGAAGGTCAAAGACATGCTGATACTGTTTATAGCAATCCCAGGGCCTGGAAACCCAAAAAAACAACACCTCCTCATACAGGTGAAACAAGAAAACTCAACCTGAGAGGGGGCCCACCCAAGAGCTGAGTCTGGTAGTCCACCCACAGCCAGCTGGAGCCTGAGGAAGATGCAGGAACCCCACAGTGACTGGCAGAACAGGCTGAAGGGTCTCAGCCAAGGCTCTTCTCAGGGCTCCAAACTCCTCTTTAGCGTTGTGAAACTCTTCCCAGGCACAGAAAATTCCTACCCCTGCCATATTTTTGCCTCTAACAGGATCCTATAGCAAAGGATATCCCAGATTAACTGCCTGAGGTACAAACCCTTTCACTGCCCTGTCCCAAAACCTCTCTGCAGAAGGGAGACACAGATCCACAAAGTGGGAGATTTTGATTCATAGAATAATTAAGGCTGAAAAACCTCACTGAGTCCAACAATTATCCCCACACCAGCCCATGTCCCCAGGTGCCCATCCACAGGCTTTTTGAACATTTCCAGGGATAGAATGGGCAGCTTGTTCCAATGCCTTATCACACTTTCAGTCAAGAAATTTTCTCCAATATCCAACCTAAATTCAGGTATAAAGGCCATAAGTCAGAGCCAGCATTGAGACCAGGAGGCACCAAGGACTTTGTTTCATCTCCTCGTGGGCCCCTTCTTGCCTATGAAGTGAGAACTGCAGTTACATGCCTCTCAAAGGCCACATTATAGATTAATTAGCTCAATTTGCCAAAGCAAACTATCAAACTATGCACTAAGTTTTAGGATATCAGAGCAATCACACTTGAAAGTGAATTCTTCCTGCTGTTCAAGTTAATGGAAGAGCTGAAAGTTGGTCTACTTAATGTAGAGCAACAAAGATTCCCCAAACACTCTGCACCAGCTGAATAATGAAAAAATCCCCAAATTCATCTTTTTCGTTAATCTTGGTTCTTTTTCCATCTCTCCATTAAGCCTCCCATCAGCAAATGAAGACCTTGTCTCATGTTTCTAAAAGTAGCATTTCTCTGAAAGTGCAATCAGCATTTAAAATGCTAAAATCTTTCTTAAAACGACACTTTGCTGTACTAAGGAAGATTATTTGCAGTCCTTAAGAGGCAAATAGCAATGATCTAATCAACCCCAAAATAATCCTTCAGCAATAGGTAAAGAGCTGGTTGGCCTGAGCAGAATTCTGACCCCGATGGAGATGGTCACTGGTTGTTTTTACCCTCTCCCTGCTCCCACCTGAGCTGCTCCCTGCCTGCTCCTGCCCGTCCCCCTGGGGCTGTGCAGGCAGCAGGCGCCGTGCACTCCGCACACAGATGTTCTTGTAGTCCACCTCCAGCACATGGCCACTCCTGCTGCACACAAAGCTGTAAAAAAAACCCAGGAGAGACTTGCTTTTAGTAAAATACCACCTTGGTTTACTCTGTTTGCATAAAGCAATCCTGGCTCACAGGATTATAAGAGTAATATAAGAGATCAACAAAGTGTTCAAGTGTTCAACACACCTCCAAAGAAGTCAGAGCTTCCTATTTAGTTTCCTGAGCCCTTGGAATAGAAATTAGTAAAAGAGTTAAAGCTTGCCATTAACTCCAGAAAGAAGCCTCCCTCTGCCACAGGCTGGCTGAGCTGACAGTTCTGCCTTTGTGGGACAACACGGGGTGGTAACAAAGGTCTGGCTTTGATGATTAAAATAAAACAACAAAGTGTGTGTCTGTATGCAAGAGGATGTGTACCAGGCTCTGCCTGCTGACCTGGAATCCAACAGAGAGCTTCAGGTGGGGAGAGAGTCACTAAATATGGCACAGCAGCAGCATGGCAAGAGCAAAGAGGCTGTCCTTGCAAGCAGGCAAACCCTTTTTGGGAGGTGACACGTGCTGAGTGGGGAGAGCCTCTCCCAGCTCCAGAAGGCAGCTCCATTTTGAGGGAGAGCCCCAGCAAAGCGCCGTGGCGGACGGGGAAGGGAATGCTAAGAGGGAGAGCTGCAGAGCTCCCTCCTGGCAGGCTGCGGGGACAGGTGCCAGCGACAGGCCCTTACAGTGCGCGCTCCTCCGGCTCCTGCTCGCGCCCCGCCTCGAAGGCCAGGTCGGTGAACTCCAGGGAGTGGTACTCGCCCAGCTTGACGGGACATGAGCGCAGGGCTCCGCTCCGCACTCGCCACAGCCTGATGTTGTCCCGGCCACACGACACCATCCTGTCCCGGGAGACACGGCCTGAGCAGCAGGGCTTCCCCAGGCCCCTGAGGGAAGGGCAGTGTCCCAAGGGCCCAGCACGGACTGAGAGCAGCAATGGCAACCACCACAATTCCCTCCCAGCCATGCCAGACTTACCAAATAAAATATTTATCTTGGTTTGGGGTGAAGAGACCTTAAAGCTCATCTCATTCCACCCCCTGCCATGGGCAGTAACACCTTCCACTGTCCCAGGCTGCTCCAAGCCTTGTCCAGCCTGGCCTTGGGCACTTCCAGGGATCCAGGGGCAGCCACAGCTGCTCTGGGCACCCTGTGCCAGGCCCCCCCCACCCTCACAGGGAACAATTTCTTCCCAATATATAAGAATCAATGCTTTAAATTTCTTTTCCTGGCACACTACCTGGTGTCATCAAAGGAAGCAATCTTCATGGCCTGGATATCCACATCTGTGTGTGCTTTGGCCAGCACAGTCACGCCTCCACCACGGGTCACCTGAGCAGTGTTCCACACCACCACCATCTGAAGCAAGAAAATATGATAGGAGAGCTGCATAAAGCCTTGGCAGCAGAAGAGCTTTTCATCCCACAGCTGCTCCAGAGCTGGGCACAAAGTATTGATAACAGAGCTGGAGCAGGGAAATAAAACCCATTGCAGAGAGGGTTTAGGACAGTCCAACAGCTTTGCAAAGCTTCATGGCAATATCCTTGTCTGCAATCCATAATTAGAGGTTCTAAATCCCAGGGCTGCCTGGCAACAGGGCTCAGACTTGGAAAAAAAATCCACAGAGCAGTGGGAACTCTGCCTGCCGGGATATAGGAGCTGTCCCAGGGCTGAGGGAGCAGGAGGCAGCATGTGTCCACTGCTCAGTACAGGTCTGTGTGCCCTCAGTGCCCATCACCAGGAGCAAGAGTCAAACCCTCTGTGCAAAGCAAAAGGGCAGATGCCTGCAGAAATGCAGGAGGGTGCTCTGCATTCCAGAACAGCATTAAAAGCAAACCCAGCATCACTTCAGAGGCTGGGATGGGCTGAGGCATCACCCTGGGAGAGGTACTCCCCCAGCACCCCCGTTCTCCCACCCTGCTTTCATCCACTGATCCCACCTCCCCAGCTCCCACACGGATCACAGAACAGTGCCACGTGCTGGGAAAAACACAGAGCACTGTGTGGTTTTATCTTCACTTAGTGATGGCACAGCTAATTGCTGATGGTCGTCACTAAAGGATAAAAAACAGTTCCACTGACAAAACAAAACCCCCAGTCCCATGGAACAAGTTTATTTTTGACTGCTACACATGGGATCTGCGTCATCCCCAGCTACAAAGCTGGGTGGCAGCTCCAGTGCCAGGCATCCCTTCCCACAGTGATGCCTGTGGAAGATTTCACCTCGTATCTTGCCCTAAATGCTATTAAAATAAAGATATAATCCCATCACCCTGCCTGGGTCCTGGCTGGGACCACTCCAGGGACAGAACAGCCTCATAGGTGACAGAACGCCAGCAGGTCTCTCCAGCTCCTTCCAAAAGCATTTGTTCACTTGCAGCTGAGGAACATCCACAAGCATCAGGCAGAGGGAAAATATTCTCTAGGCAGCTAAGGAGAAAGGGATGCCCCCCAAGAACATATCTAAGAAAGCTGAGAGCAGAAGTTTGCCTGGAAAATAACTACAGAATCTGGAAGTACAGCTCTCTCAGGGAAATCTCCCTGCCCCAGTGTCAGCTCTCACCGTTTTGCTGTGCACGTCCCTCCCGACACCACACAGAACAGCTCCACTGTGGGAAAAGCTGCAAGAAGAGAGCCCTGGTGAAAAACAGCTCCTTGTACCCTAGGTTCATCCTCACAGGGCTTAAAAGGGGACAAGTAGTGGGGATGGGGAGACAGCAAGACATGAGGGATGAGCACAGCACAGAGCTGGCAGCAGGTTCGGTGGCAAACACAGGCAGCTGTAACTCATGCCTGGTTTGTCAGGCAGGAATAGCAGGGAAAAGCTGCTGTGCTGCAATGCTGAGCACACCCCTGCACGCACTGCCACCCACCTGAGGGACAGCAGGGACTGCAGGTAGGTGTTGAAGAGGCAGAGGCAGGCTCCCGTGGGGAAGTCCCAGAGGCGGCCCAGGCTGTGGGGCCCGGCCTGTGCCGAGGCCAGCACGGTGCTGCTCCTGCCGAACGCCAGCGCCGCCACCTGCGGGAAGCACGGCCAGACAGGAGCCCTGGAGAGCCGCAGGCTGCGCGGACAGGGCTGCCACCAGGGCCTGCGAGGGATACTCACCTTGTCTGTGTGGCCAAGGAAGAACCTCTGCTCGCCAGTCTTGAGGAGCAGGGCGACGATGACAGCGTGGCAGGGGTACACCACGGCCGTGCTGTCCTGTGTCCACAGAGCCTGCAGCACCGAGACAGGGGGGATACGGCTCCAGAGCTGCCCCACAGCCCAGGCACAGAGCTCTTCCCCAGCCCTGCGAGTGTCCAAGGCCGGGTTGGATGGGCTGTGGAACAACCTGGGCTTGTGGGAGGTGTCCCTGCCCTTAGCGGGGGATGGAATGGGAGGGCATTAAGGTCCCTTCCCTGCTACTGAACAGCAGATACAAGGAAAATGACATTACTGGCAGAGCCTTGAACTGACTGAACCAAACCAACCCTTCCTTTACCCTAACACAGACCACAAGCAAGGCCCAGTGTGCCACAGAAACAACCCAAAACACAGCCCTTCCTTTCCAGACTCCAACAAAGCAGCACCAGTTTTAATGTATTAAAAAGAAGTGAAATGTAGTGAAGGGTCTGGAACACAAGTCTGTTGAGTGTAGCTGGGGGGCCTCAACAATTCCCTGACAGGAGGGAACAGCTAGGTGAGGGTCAGGCTCTGCTCCCAGGGAAGAAGGGACGAAATGACCTCAAGTTTTGCCAGGGGAGGTTTAGATTGGATATTGGGAAAACTTCTTCACAGAAAGGGTGGTCAGGCCCTGGCACAGCTGTCCAGGGCAGTGGTGAAGCCACCATCCCTGCAGGGATTTAAAAGACATGTGGATGTGGCACTTGAGGACATGGGTCAGTGGAAGGCCTGGGATTCCTGGGAAAACCAGTTGGCTTGGATGTCCTTAGAGAGCTTTTCCATCCTATGATTCTGTCTAATGGGCCCCATAATTTTTAATTCATCATCCTAACAGCAGAGCAGTTCTCACAGATGCTCAGGCTCACCCACTTTGGGATCATTTTCCACATCAGGCAGTGCCACACTCAGCTGCATTTCACACCTCCAAAACATCCATATCCTGGCCAAAGACAGATCAACTCTCCAGATCACCCAAGCCACTGACCCATTTGGTGCTGCAGCCTCCAAAGCCAATAATTGTTCTCAGCTTCAGGATGGGATCCGGTACAAGCCCCTGGAAAAGAAAGCCAGACAGAACCATCACGCTTAGAGCCAGGCTGGGGTCCACCCTCCATGGGGCACCCCAGCCCCAGGGCTTGGCTCTCTGAAGCACAGAGGCAGCTTTGGGTTTCTCCTGTCAGAGGGAGTAACTTGAAAGCATTTAACGTGGCAGAGTCAAAGTTGGCAGCAGGAGGAGCTGGGGTTTCTGAGTTAAGCAGCTGTCCCATCCAGCCCCAATGATGCCCTGGGGCCACTGTGAGAATCCCAGACTGGTTTGGGTTGGAAAGGACCTTAAAGTCCATCCACTTCCACCCCCCAGCCACAGACAGGGACACCTTCCACTAGCCCAGGTTGCTCCAAGCCCTGTCCAACCTGGCCTTGGACACTGCCAGGGCTGTCCTGCAGGCTGGGGCTCACCTGTGGGATGGCATAAGGGCCAGAGCCCTTCCTGTACACACCTGGCAAACCTGTGGCTCAAGGTCAGCACATTTGAACACAGGGTCCCTCTCTCAAGGCAAGTAGAGTGCTAGTGGGAAGAACTGCTCCTCTGCATCTCTTGAACTGTGAGTTTAACTGAAACTCCACTGTGAACCTTGTGTTCCCTCTCTCCCTTCATCAGATATAAAGGGAAATACTCCAAAGAAATACCCCAAAGCCATCCTGTGACCCTCCAGAACTTCACCCACCTCCTCCAAGCCAGGAACAGCTCGGGTTGTCTGTCCCCTCCTCTGATGAGCATAGACATGGATGCCACCATCACTGAGTGGCAGTGGCTGCCTCATGTCCCCTGCACTGTGCAGCCTCTGCTTCTCCTCCAGCATGGGGTCTCCAGCAGGAACAGCTCCCAGAGGCCCTGGGACTGCCAGGTGAACCTCAGGGATGCTTTGCGTGATCGCAGGACACCGATGTGGCACCTGAGAATGAGGAAAGACTCAGACAGAGCTCAGTTCTCCTCCCAGTGCCCTCCACCTGCCCAGGGGCAGAGACAGGGAGACACCCACGTCTGTCCTGAGGGCTCTGCATAGCAACACGAGGAGGAAAAATGTGGAGGCACAGCAGCCCTCTGGGTACCTGGCTTGGCCAGGTTGTTAAACAGCCCTCTCCTTACACCCCCAGCATTGTCTGTACACAGTTCATCTCCTCCTGACAGCAAACCAGAGCCTTGTCCAAATGCTCCTGGAGCTCTGGCAGGTTTGGACCACTGCCCTGGGCAGACTGGTCAGTGCCCAGCCACCCTCTGGGGGAAGAACCTTTATCTAATATCCATTAAAACCTGCCCTGACACACCTCCAGCCATTCCCTGGGTCCCATCCCTGTCACAAAGAGCAGAGATCAGAGCTGCCCCTTGGGAGGAGCTGCAGCCCCTGACAAGATCTGACCTCAGTCTCTTTTTCTCCATCTGATCAAAGAAAGTGACTGCTGTACCTCTTACTCTTCCCCTCTAGACCCTTCACCACCCTCACAGCCATCCTTTGGACACTCTCTAATATGAGAGGCTGTGCTCCTCAGTTCCCTCTCTCCACAGCATGAGGATGGCTTCCCCCGGTCCCTCTCCCAACCCCCAGCACCACACTGGTAAGCCAGTCTGGACACCAGCTCTCACATCACCCCCAGGGGGGAAGGGAAAACCAAGCTGAGGGCAGCTGCCTGCAGCCCCAGCAATGCCAGCTCCACAAACTGCTCTGCTCCCTGAGGGCACTGCTCACATTCCCTCGTCTCCAGACCTCACTGCCTTATTTCTAATTTGAAGACACACTGATCTGCTGCCTCCACAGAGACAGGGAAGATGGATGTCTGGAGATTCCAAGGTACTTGGCACATCTCCTGTCTCTGTGCTGCACCACACTGAACCCCTAGACAGTGACTGCAGGGCTGTGGTCACCAGACCATGCCTGGAACACCTGCCAATGACATCAAGCAGCTTCTACATCTTAATTTAAGACATAGATGCAGGGAAATGCTCCATGGAAAGCAGGAAGGAAGAAGCCTCCTCCACAGTGCACTTACAGCTTTGGGACTGCTTATCTGCTGGATGAGGGACAGGTCACAGACTGCTCTGGAGAGTGTCACTGGCTGGGTCGGCGGGCGGCCCGGCTCCTCTAGCACTTGGTCACCTGGGCAACACAAGGAGCAGGTCGAGCTCTTTTGGAAACCCAGGGCACCCATCTGGGGTGGCACAGCCTTGGCTGCCATCCCCAGCATTCCCACCTGCCACAGGATGTGGGAAGCTCTTCTGGATGGAGTTGTACAGCAGCTTAGCCCCCTCAGATGGGAACCTGAGCAGAACCAGAGGAAGGCACCGTGTCACTGGGATATTGCATTGGCACCTCAGCCTGGCACTCTTTGCTGTCTCCTGTAAGATCCCTTCCCTTGTGCCTCATGGTCCTCCAAACTCAGGGGTACCAAAGGCAATGACACTAAGGGTGTCTTTGTTACCAACACCTAAATGCTGGAGGTGGGGGAACCAAAACCCAAACGAGCCCCAGGTTCACCTGGATCTATATTCCTTAAGTGGCACTGCCCATCCTGCCCCTCCCAGGGGTGCAGGAAGGCCTGGGAGCTGCAGTGGGATCGGAGCAGCCGTACCTGATGTAGTCATAGAGGTCGTGCCACTTCTCCCCCTTGGGCACAGGAAAGGCCAATTCCCGAGGCATGGGAGCCACCCCACGGCAGGACAGGTCACCCAGGTGGGCCTTGGTGAATGTCACACCTGGCAGGACAGGGACACACACAGTGAGCTCTCCAAGCCCAGGGAGCTGCCTGAAATCCCACTCCCTGAGGGATATGGGCACACACCACTTCCCACCGGAGAAATAAAGAGCACAAAACTGAGGTTTGCAACAAAACCACCTTGCACAGCTGTATTCCTGTTAACTCTCAACCTCCAAGAAGAGCCCAGAGCATAAACCCTTGGATTTCAGTTATAAACCCCCAGGCTCAAGATTCATGTCATGTCTGTTCACTGATTCAGCAGTTTCACATGATTTCTCTTAAGGCTCATTGCCCATTTTCTTATTTCCTCCATGAATTTTTAAATTTAGGGAAATGAAACAGAAAAGGTTTCAAAAAAGATACAATATGTTTCAGGAATTTCAAAGCAGCCGCTATAACTTCTTCCTTACTGATGCTTCCCAGCAGGCCAGGCAGTTCAGACAGAATTCCAGCACGAAAAAGGAAAGTGAGAAAACAAAGGATTTGACCAAAGTGCCTCTGCCACACTGAGCAGGTGGATAAAAAAAGCAGGTTGGAAGATTTTTGACACAAAAAAAGCACAGGCTCTTCCAGCAGATGAAAGCACAAGTCTTGCAGAAGTGAGGCTTGATGACACCTTTCATTTTTACTCCTGAAAAAGTTTCTAACCTTAGAAAGATATTTAACTTTGCTCTTTTCATTCACTTTTACAGCTAGAAAATGAGAGGATACTTTCCTCCAGAGTTTGGAAAGCTGTATTCCATTTCTGATTTCCTTCCAGTGCCTAAAGGTGCCCCAAGAGAGGTGGGGAGGGACTTTGGACAAGCCCTGGAGGGACAGGACAAGGGAAAATGGCTTCAAACTACCAAATGACAGGGTTAGATGGGATATGGAGGAATTGTTCCCTGGGAGGGTGGGCAGGCCCTGGCACAGGGTGCCCAGAGAAGCTGTGGCTGCCCCTGGATCCCTGGAAGTGTCCAAGGCCGGGCTGGACACCAAGTACTTTACCCTTTCTGTTCCCATCATAGAGCACCACAGCCCAGCGCTCTGCCAGAGCTGCAAACTCAGCTTTGAACCCCCATGGGCTCCCCTCAGGCTGGGCAGGAGTCTCAGGAGGAAGCAGAGGCCAGCCTGAGCTCTGGGCTCCTCACCTGGCTCGAACAGCAGGTCGCTGGTGCAGAGGTTTTTCACGAGCAGGTTGCAGCAGAGTTTGACCCCCCTGAGGTGGCTGTACCTGCGGCTCAGGTACAGGGCCAGGATGGAGGGCAGGTCCAGCACCAGGCACGTCCAGCGCACGTCAGCCGGGGCTGCTCCGGGGACACCTGGGGAGGAGAGGTGGGAAAAGGGATGGTGGGAAAGAGGCTACACATATGGACCTTGCTGGACAGGAGACACAAGGGTCACAGGGCTCAGTATGAAGTATTTGCCAGGCAAGAGTCCCATCAGGCCTGTGCCAAGTGGGAGATGGGAAAACATGTCTTGTAGGCTCAGCAGTGGGGAAGGACAGACAGGCATCCCACCACCTCCATGCTTGGCCTGACACTGCACCCCACTGTTTGGGAGAACAGGGATAGGGGACAGCCCAGCCAGGAGCTACAGCTCTGACCTGGCTGCAGAGGGGCTCCTGCTCAGGCCCAACACTGTAATCATAAAATCCTGAAATGGTTTGGGCTGGGAGAGACAACCTTTAAACCCATCTCATTCAATCCCCCTACCATGGGCAGGGACACCTTCCACTAGCCCAGGTTGCTCCACATCCCATCCAACCTGGCCTTGGACAATCCCAGGCATGAGGCAGCCACAGCTTCTCTTCAAACACATCAAGCCAACTTGAGAACACAATTTACTTTCTAACAATTAGTTTTGGTGGTGGTGTGTCAGTCCAGCCCCAGCTCCTCACCCCGCCGGGCCGTGCCCTCGCTGGCTGCCCCGCAGACGAAGGGGAACTGGAGCCAGGTGGCCGTGGATTTGAATTCCTTGAAGAGGTTGGAGAAGGAGATGCGAACCACCTGGTTTTCCTGGGAAGAAATACACACGGAGCTTTAGTCACCCTGGTGGCTTCGGCAGGGAAGTGCTGCAGAGGAGAAGGTATGTGGCCCTGTCTCCTGTCCCCTCCACATCCCCTGGCCCCGACGGAGAGGCCACCAGGATGGAAATCATCTCCAATCTGGAGTGACCCACCAGCAGCAAAGAGCAGCCACACCCTGCAGGTCCCAAGCCCACCAGTGCCATCCCCAGTCCTTCAATCAGCCACAATGGCAGTTTAAGAGGCCACCCCATGTCACAGACCTCGGTGGCAACATCCAGGTGCACGAGGAAGTGCTTGTGGGGCAGGGGTCTGAAGAGCAGGTAGAGGTAGCGCCCTGTCAGCCCCAGGGACTGTGTCCCTGCCCGTGGCAGCTGCAGGTAGCTGCTGGCTGGGTTGGAGCCTCGGATCCGGTAGATTGTTCCCTTCATCCTCGTGTCCTTTGGAAACCAGGGAAAGATGGGGGGTGGGTGAGCACTGCCCACCCTTAGCCAGTGCCCCCCACCCCATGGTGGCCCCATTACCATGAGGGCGGCCACGTCCCCCTCCTTGGCAGAGCGCTTCCACTCCTCCACACGGAAGTGCTTGAAGATGTTCAGGTAGGGACGCTGCCAGGCTGCCAGCACCAGGATCATCGGGAGGATGGAACCCCAGCCTGGACATCCCCCCATTGCCCCCTGTATGCCCCAAGGTCCCCTGTCCCATTAGCACGCACCTCAGTGTCTGCATGTCCAGATTCGCCCCAGCCCCAGTGTGAACCTCATGGTGCAAGTTTGGTGATGCCCCCGTTATCTCCTTACCCCAATTCCCCCTAGCCATGGTGACACCCCAGAGTCCTGCTGAGAGTCCCATTACTCCCCTCCTCCAGCCAGCCCCAGGAATGCCCCTGGAACCTCCAAGCCCTGAGCTCCTCCAGTCGCAATGACATTCCCACCACCCCCTGACCCTGCAGCCCCGGTGCTGTCTCTGTGCCCCGAGCACGGCGACAGACCTGCTCATGGAACCCCATGTTGCGGGTCCTCCCCCGCGGCGACAGCCCAGTTCCAAGCCTCCCCAGCCCTGGTGGCAGCGCGTTAACTCCATGTCCAGAGCCCTTGTATCTCAGTGCAAGCAGCCCCCCAGATCCAGCGCTGCCCCTGTGCCCGGTGACACCCCCGCTACCCCCATACCCCGAGCGCCCCGAGCCCCCGGCCCCAGGGACGACCTTGAGCCCGGATCCAAGCAACCTCAGCACGGCTGACATCCCTGTTACAGCTGCCTCTAAACGCACATGCCCCTCACCCCCGGTGCCGCCGTGCTCCAGAGGTTCCCCATCCCCGGCGCCCTCCCCGCACGCCGGTGACGCCCCCGTTACGGCTGTGCTCCCAGCCCCGCCGGAGCTGCCCCATCGCGGTGACACCGCGGCACCCCCGTGCTCCGAGCCCTCATCCCTTGTGCCCCCATCCCCGGTCACGGCCCCGTTACCCCGTGTCCCCCCCAGTCCCCGCTGTCGTCCCCGCGCCCCCCCACCTGCCGCCATGGCGCGCGCCGCCGGATCAACCGTCCCGCGCGGCCGCAGCCAATCAGCGGCGCGCTACCGCCTGCCACGTGACCACGGCCCGCCCCAGCCCCGCCTCCCGGGCGCTGGCCACGCCCCCCCGCCCCTCCCCGCGGTCGCGACGCGATCGCGACAGAGCCGGGCACGAACGCTGGGCCCGAAGTGACTTTTTATGTGCCCGGGGCTCAGAGCGAAGGGTCGCCGAAGCCGAAGCGGTGCTGGGCGGCGCGGATCTCCCTCAGCAGCGCGTCGTTCTGCAGGCCGAGCTGCGGGCAAGGGGAGCGGGGTCAGGGCCGGGCTGCGCGGCACTGCCCGGGAGACGCGCGGCCGTTCGGTGGCTCGGCTGCGGCACCGCCGCACACCCCGCTGGAAGGGAGCCGGCTGAGCGGTTGGTGCTGCCCGCAGCCCCGCGGGGCCGGATACGCACCTTGACGGTGTATTTGTAACACTGCTCTGCCTCCAGCTGCCGCCCGCCCTGCAACACAGCACCGGGGAACAAATCCTGGCGTGGGTCAGGCAGGAAAAGATCCCTGAGACCATCAAATCCACCCAATCCCCCAGCACTGCCAAGGCCACCACTGAACCGTGTCCCCAAGTGCCACATCCACACGGCTTTTAAATCCCCCCAGGGATAAGGACTCCCTCACTACCCTGGGCAGCTGTGCCACTGCCTGACCACACTTTCCATGAAGGAATTTTCCCAATACCCAACCTAAACCTCCCCTGGCATAGTTGAGGCCATTTCCACTTGTCCTGTCCCTGTTCCCTGGGAGCAGATCCCAACACCCCCCCCCCCCCCCACGGCTGTCCCCTCCATCAGGGAGTTGTGCAGAGCCACAAGGTCCCCCCTGAAACTCCTTTTCTCCAGGCTGAGCCTTTTCCCAGCTCCCTCAGCTGCTCATGGTGCTCCAGCCCCTTCCCAGCTCTGTTCCCTTCCCTGGACCTGCTCCAACCCCTCAATGTCTGTCCTGTCATGAAGGGGCCCAATAAGATCCCAGGGTTTAGGGAGCTTCAGCAGTGGCCAGCACCCTAGGAAAGACATGGGATCTCTGTGAAATGACATTTGTAAGAAGCTCAGCAGGGAGAACGTACCCTGAGGCAGCTGGTGCCTGAGGGTGCTGCTTTTGCCATCCAAGCACTCACTTTCCCCGAGAACAGCCCCCAAACTTTTTATCACAGAGCTCTACGCCGGCTCTTCAGGTTCATGAGCAGATGCCAACCCCCCCAATAGCCCAACAAACCCCCTCATAAGCCCCTATTCCATCAGGCTGGCAGGGGCTGGACACTCACCTGCAGGCAGATGAGGGCGAGATACCCCCACACTTCAGCGTTGGTGTTATTTAGGGCATTGGCTTCAGAGAGAGCATCTTCTGCTTCCAGCATCTCTTCCAGCTTGAGGGAGAGAAGGAGAGGCATGGACAAAGGACAAAGAGCAGGCAGAAAGGCTTCCCAACTGAACAGGCATTGTTTTAACAGCAGAAGAAATCAGTGCAACAGAAGCTCCTAGGAGGGCTTCCCTGAGAGAAACATGGGGAAAAGGATTTAGGGCACAGACAAGGAGTTATCCTCAGTGCCAGAGCATCCAGATCTCCAGTCTGGAGGAGAAGCTTCCCACTGCTGACTCCCATGGGATCACACACTATTTCTAAACTAGCCTCCAGCTCTAAGGAAAGCAGCACAAACCCCTTCACCTCTGAGAACTGAGTGATCCAGCTCCATGAGGAAACATGGCTGTGCTCCTGCTCCCTATTCCTGCCATACAGCAGCTCTGGGCATGCAGGAGCAGCTGGTGCCCAGGCCACCACTCACCTCCCTAACCCAATTCCACAGTCTCCCAGGAGGTAAACATTTGGCCAAGTGGGAAACAGAAGTTCAAATTCCTTTCCTGATTGCTTCCTCAGCCAAAATCCCTTGGAGGAACCTGGCAAGGTATCCTTTGGGGAGATATTACACTGCAGGTATCTTGGCACTTCAGAAGTGCTGGATTCCCTTGGACAGGGAAAACACCGAGATTCCTGCCTGCTGACATCCCACTCAGTGCCTTGGTGACATGCAGGTCATGTGCAGGCAGGAACTGGGAGCAGAGCCCAGACTGTTTGCCATGACACCCTGGGGAAGGAGGTGCTGGCAGGAGCTGGGATGAGGGAAAAGGATGGCTGTTCCCAGAGCGGGGGCTGAAGGTGGCACCAGCCGGGTGCCACACAGGGGCTGTCACAGCACACAGGACACGATGGCCTTTGGGAGTACTGGCTCACAGGCAGCCAGGAGCTGCTTTAAACAAGGGGATCCTGCAAAAGCCAAGCCCTGTGTCCCATGGCACCAAGTGAAGCCCAGAGGACATGAAGGCAGCTGCACTCACCCTGTAGCAAGCGATGCCCACGCCCAGCCAGGTGAGACAGGAGGCAGAGTTGTCACAGGCAAGCAGGTAGATGTGTTTGGCCCGGACGTACTGCCAGGAGAGAGACAGACACATCCACAGACAGGGGTTTGCCAAACACCCTGCTTCCGTGGGGCTCAGACACCCACTGGCCCCACTGCTGCTGCGGGAATGATTTGTTTTGTGGTAGCTTCCCCTCCACAGCCCTGCTGGCTCCTCACCTCTTTCTCTTCCAGGTAGATGGAGCCCAGGCGCAGGTAGACAAAGTGCATATCCACAGCATCCTCCACAAAGCTGATGACTCGCTCGTAGCACTCCTTTGCATTGTCAAAGTCCTTCTGCAGGTAGCACAGGTGCCCTTTCTGAGCCCAGACATTTGGATTCTGTGCACCAAAAACCAGGAGTGAGACACAGACGGGAGAAACACCTGAGAGGGGGGCTGCGACACTGCAAGCACCAGAAAGGAGGAGCTGAGCAGCGTTTCATTGTATTATCACAACTCCCTGTGCAGCGCTCTAAGCTGGGGATGGTATGGCTGGAAGCTGCCTGGTTGCAAGGGAAGGACCTGAGGGTGCTGGTTGGCAGCAGCTGAACCTGAGCCAGGTGTGCCCGGGTGGGCAAGAAGGCCAGTGGCCCCTGGCCTATGTCAGCCATGGCGTGGCCAGCAGGAGCAGGGCAGTGCTTGTGGCCCTGTGCTGGGCACTGGGGAGGCCACAGCTCCAGTGCTGTGTCCAGTCCTGGGCCCTTCATGACAGGAAAGACTCAGAGGAGCTGGAGCATGTCCAGGGAAGGGAACAGAGCTGGGAAGGGTCAGGAGTACCAGGAGAGGCTGAAAGAGCTGGGAAAGGGGCTGAGCCTGGAGAAAAGGAGGCTCAGGGGGGACTTTGTAGCTCTGCACAACTCCTGACAGGAGGAGACAGCCGGTGGGGGGTCAGGGTCTGCTCCAGGGAACAGGGACAGAAGGAGAGGGAACGGCCTCAAGTTATGCCAAGACAGGTTGATATTGGATATTGGGAGAATTTCTTCTCAGGAAGTGTGGTCAGGCACTGGCACAGCTGCCCAGGGCAGTGGTGGAGTCACCATCCCTGCAGGGATTTAAAAGCTGTGTGATGTGGCACTTGGGGACATTGTTTAATGGTGAACATGGTGGTGCTGGGAAATGGTTGATTTTGATGATCTCAGAGGGCTTCTACAACCTAAACAATTACATGATTCTGTGATATCAGGGCAGGATTTATGGAGAGAGTTAAGGTCAGTGGGCTGCCTGCAGGACACCAGCAATAGGATCCCCCTGCAGCTCCCTGCCCAGTGTCCTGCCTGCACACAGCATTCCCAGGTTTCATCTTCCCCCTGCTTTCCTTTCAGTCTGCCTCCCCAAAGCCACCTCCCTTGCAGAGAGCTCAATAGCAACCTTGTTTGTCATGAAACAGAACCCAGCTCCCCCACCCAGGGACAGAGGATCAGGATATACCTATTGAGAGAGAAAAGAAAGGCAGATGCTGCAGAGGGAAAGACAAACACAGGCTCTGAGATGCTGCCTGCCTGTGCAGGGAGTGACAGGAGGCTGTGACAACGCGTTAACAAAGAGAGCAGTGCTGCAGCCACAGCCTGGTGTGACTGCCTCCCACTGAAATGCTCTGGACTAGCACTGGAATGGCAAAGTGGGAATGAAGCAGGGGCTCTGGGTTCTCACACAGCGGTGCTGCACGGGAATTACCAGGGGGTCGATGCGAACGGCCTCGCACAGACATTCTGCACATCTGGGGAACTCTTCCCGCAGCATGTAGGTCCAGGCCAGTGCCAGGTAGTAGGCACAGGTGAGGCCACCCTGAAGGCTCAGCAGCTCGTGGGCCAGTGCCTTGTGAACAAACTGGGGAGGAACAGCACAGGTGATGGTTAGGGGAGCAGGGACACCATGGACACCCCAGCAGGACAGGGCAGGAGAGCTGGCTGACACCTCTCTGACTTCCACAAACAGAAAAAAACAAAGGAAATTTCTTTTTCCTCTCTTTTAAGTGTTGGTCTAGTGGAAGGTATCCCTGATCTAGTGGAAAATGTCTCTGCCCATAGCAGGAGGTTGAAATGAGATGAACTTCAAGGTCCCTTCCAAACCAAACCATTCCAGGATTACATTTAGTTGCTTTAAAGTAACTCTTTCTGCCATGTCAAATTTAGGCAGGCAGCACAATGTGGCAACCAGAGAGGTCCCAGAGATTACTTGGTAGGACAGGCACATTCCACAGTTGATACAAAAATCACTCCAACATACACAAGTGTCTGAATCAAAGGAGTTCAGGCATCTTGGAAGCACCACAATAATGGGTCCCATTTCTGAATGCACCCTGTGCCATTTCTAAGCTGGCTGTTCCTCTGCAGCAGGCAGTGCTGGGCTGTGTCCACAGCCAGCATTGTGGGCTCCATACCCTGCCTGGCCACACTTTTGCTTCTCTGGGCAGTGGTGGCTTTGCTCCCTCTTGTGCTCAGCCTCTGGAGTAGCCGTGGCTCATTCCCTGAGGCCCAGACAGGGGCTGGCTGGAGCTCTTTGGGAATAAACCAGCCTCCCTCCCCACTCCTCCTGCTAAACTGACCTGGACAGCATTGACTTTCATCAGGAATTCCACTGTCTTCATGAAGATTGTGCAGGGAGGTGGCTGAGGTGCTGGAGCTGCAAGAAAATGTGTCTCTGTCAGCCCCAAAGTGGGGTTTTTATTTCTGGAGCCAAAGCAGGTCCTGACATCCCAGTGGGGACAGAAAAATCCCTGCAAGGAGCAAAACCCAGGAAGTGGCAGGGGGGCTGAAGCAGAAATTAACCCAGCATTTCTTTCTGAAAGGCTTAAGTTTTGTAGGAGATCTGAAAAGAAATTACACTCTTCACCCACTAATTTTCCAGTCCAAACCCAGATGAAAAAAGGTGGAAATTTATGCATGATGGTTGTCAGAGACAAACCACAGTGAGGCTCCTGCCTCCCCAAACCAACCAGGGGGCCCTGAGGCACCCAGCACTGCCATTTCCAGCACCACTGGGGCTGTGGAGGAGGCAGATCCCACACCACACAACCAGTGGGGATCCCTAGGGACACTTTAAGAGTTGGCATCTCAGGAGGAAGAAAAGGAAGGTGCAGGGTGCAGTGACATGAGGGAGAGAGCTGCATTCACCTGCTGGCTGTCCATTCTGAGATGTGCTGCTCTGAAAATCAGAGTGAACCTGCTTTGCCTGCAGATTTCCCTGGCTCAGGAGAGACAACAGGCCTTGGCAGCATAGGGACCATGGCTCATTGCTCCCACATTACTCTCCACCATTCCCACAGGATCATCTCCCAGCTCTCCATGCCCCCATTTCCAAACCTTTCAGGACTTCCTGCACTGCTGTAGCCTCTTCCTTGGATATCACACCCTCCATGACTTCTGGTGGTTTGTCAGCTGAGCCATCTGGAATCTTCTCTGGAATGAAACCCCCAACAACCATTAGGTGGAAAGCCATAAACTTCCCAGTTTAAAACACCATTCACCCCCCCCCTCCAAAAAAAAAAAAAAAAAAAAAAAAAAAACAAAAAAAAAACAAGAGAGAGAGAGAAAATATTAAAGAATTAAAGATCTATCAGGTTTTCAAAGTTGGGAAGAAATTTTTTTTGGAAGAAGCAATACCTGGGACTGAGATTTTTAGCACAAGATTACCATGTGAAGCCAGATACAGGTGTAAATGAGGCAGGATGAGAGGAAACAGCCTCAAGTTGCACCAGGGAGCTCTCTACGTTAAATGATAGCAAAGAAGAAAGTATAGTCAGGCATTGGAACAGGCTGCCCAGGATAGTGGTGGAGTCCCCATCCCTGGAAGAGTTCAAAAGCCATGTGGATGTGACAGCTGGGGATATGGGCTCATGATGAACACAGCAGTGCTGGGTTAACAGTTGGACTCGATCTTGGAGGTCCTTTCCAGCCTTAGTCATGCCATGATTCTATGAATATCCCTTTCCTCATAATCAGAAGGGACAAAAACCTGCATGTGTCATGAGCCTGCCTGCCTGAGGCACTGTACATGAGTGGTGATAATGTTAAAAATAAAGCCAGTCAGCATTTCCTGCAGCCTGGCCAAGTATTTGGGACTCAGTACAGACAGTCTCAGCTCAGGCTGAACTCAGAGGGGCTCCAAAGGAAGCCTTGGTCTCAGGGTCACTGCCAAGCAGCTGGTTTGCTCTTTGGATTGCTGTGTTGGAAACTCACAGTGACAGCTTCCATGGAATTCTGTTCTAGCTCACAGTCCGCATCTTCTCCCTTTACTCTTTGTACTTCACCTCTTAAAAACTCTCCTCTCCTTCCACTGTTGACCACATGGATCCAACCCTCATTGCTGGTGTCAGGGCACCTCCTGGGTTTGCCTGTTACCTGGGTCTGTGCTAGGAGAACTGGGCTTTTTCTCTTCTCCCTCAGCAGCCTCAAGGATTCTCCTCTCCTCCTCAAGCTGTGCTCGCAGGAGCTTCTTAGCCTCATGGAAGTTCCTTTCTGCCTGAATGTAACTATTCTGCATCTCATAAAACAAACCTGTGGGGGAGAGAGAGCAGCATCAGCTGACACCCAGAAGAAGCAAAACCCTTCCCTTAGCCCTCAGCTTGGAGCAGGGAGGACTGGGGGCAGGAACAATGCTTGGCTCTACAGAAATACCTTGAGCATCAGACTGGCTTGGTTTTGTACCTGAGAGGGTCCAGGCTATGATGCTGGATGGCTCCAAGCAGCAGGCATCCTCAAAGAAAATCTCTGCCTCTTCACAGCGCTGCAGCTTGACAGCCACAATCCCACAGAGCAGCAGGCTGGGGCAGGAGCAGAGCAGTCAGCCTTGCAGCCCCAGCAGTGGTGTGGGGGATACACTCCACACCCTCCCCACCACCCACCAGGAGCACTCAGCACCTTTGGGTGTGCTGAGGGTCCAGACAAAGGGCCTGCTGGAAGCATTCCAGGGCTTTGGTGGCGTCCTCGTACAGGAGGCAGAAGGCTCCATAGTCCAGCCAGGACTGGATGTGGCGCTGGTCCCGAGCTATCCTCTGCACAACAGAGATCATCACTGCAGTCAGGCTCAGCACATGCCATAGACTTGACAGACAATTCTGGAATGACCACGGCTTCCCCGGCCACCCCAGCCCAGTTGAGCAGGAGTCAAGCCCTTGTCTATCACATGCAAGGGTGTCCCCTGAATGGGATTGTGCTGAAAGCCCACTTTGTCTGAGCCTTCTCCACCTAACACGTGTCCTCCAGCTCCAGCTGACACCTCCGAGGGCCCAGTGTCCCCAGAACTGATCCAGCACATCCCATTTTCCCTGGCCTCACGGCTGGAGTCCTCAGTGACCTGGCCAGGGACAATCCCACATCCTGCAGAGAGCAGCATCTCCCTGGGAAATCCCTCCCAAATCCTACTTCAGCCTGAGTACCCTGGTGACGCTCAGCTCCTTCCTCCCTCCCTCCCTCCCTCCACCACAGTGGGGGCTGGCTGAGCTGTAAGCAGTGGCCCCACTGTGATGTTGGGCTGTGTCAGTCCACACAGGTGATAGCAGGAAAGATCTGGGGCTCCCTCACCTGCTTGTGGAAGAGAGAGGCCAGTTTCAAGTCCTTGTTGGCTTCAGCCTCACGAGCAAAGAGCAAGAGCTGCTTCATGGTTGCGTTGGGTGGAGGGGCAGGAGAAACATCTTCCCCAGACAGGAGCTGTTAGGAAAGGAGACAGTGTTAGCCCTGGGGAAGGGAAGAGTGGTTTGTGTGATCCCAGTGTGGCAGCAGGTCCCATGCCAGCACTGCACACACTACAGACCAGTATGGCTGGGGCTGGCACTGGGAAGGGCAAGCTGCTCTGTGGTGGGACACATTGTGCCACACAGGCACAAAGCAATATCAAGTTTTACAAGGACATGGAGGGACAGGACAACGGGGAAGAGCTTCCCACTGCCAGAGGGCAGGGTTAGATATTGGAAAGGAATTATTTCCTGTAAGGGTGGGCAGGCCCTGGCACAGGGTGCCCAGAGAAGCTGTGGCTGCCCCTGGATCCCTGCAAGTGTCCAAGGCCAGGCTGAATGGGGTTGTGAGCAGCCTGGGATAGTGGAAGGTGTCCCTGCCCATGGCAGGGGTGGGACGAGATGAGCTTTAAGGTCTCTTCCAACCCAAACTTGTCTCTGATCCTATAATTATTCACAGCATTCCCTAGATCAAGGTGATGACAAACTTCAGTGGGGCCACTCACTGGTGACCCTAGCTTCTGCTCTGCCCAGCCAGCCTCACCATGTGCCAGCTACAGCAGCTTTACCAGTAGTGGCATCTCACACCTATCCCAGGATTTTGAACAGTGGGATAAAAAGGCACTAGATCCCTGCCTGGAGTATGGCTCATGGTATACATGTGACAATTCCAGCAGACGAAAGCATGAGCCTGCTTCTGCCTTGAAGACAAAAGTTCTTCACTTGCCCTGGACGTACAGTGAAGCCATGGCCCCAGTCACTCCAATTTCCCCCTACCTTGTTCAGGGCAATGTGCATGTGGTCCACAAGGTACACATAGAGCTCACTAAGGAATGCCTGGAACTGCTCCTTGGTCTCAAATGCTGTGGTCTTCAGGTATTTCTCCCTCACAATCTTCACCACAGAATACTGTGGAGACAAGGGACATTGCACAAGGCAGGTTCACTCCCATGCCCCCACCAGCTCTGTAATCAGACAGAGACAGAACCTGAAGTTCCATCTTAGTTCTGAGAAATAAATCCAGCCCACCACTGATAAAAGCAAAAAAAGCAAGCAAGGGGGATTTCCTTTCCCACCTCCCTGACACAGTCTTTAGGGACAGCCTGTGGATGGCTCATCTCCTCAGGACAGAGAGGGGGTCTCCAGGAAGAGTGTGGCTGAGGCTGAGCAGCTGAGAGAGTGGAACCTCCTTTCCCTGCCAGGGCAGACTGGGAATGTGAGAGCAGCCAGCTTTGCCTTTCTCAGATTATAAGCATGGGGCAAATGGATGTGAGTAGCTTCCAATGATAGGAAGTGTTCTCTTGGTGTGGGACCAAAGCAGCTTGGTGCCTGCTCCATTAGAGGAGAATCCTGTCCCCTCAGTGCTCACTTCAACAGCTCCAGGTGGCAGAAAAGGATTCTGGAGCACCACAGAGCAGCAGTTCCTCACTGAGAAAGTGTCTGGACAAAACAAATAGGGAAGCAAAAAGCACAAAGGAGTCTTCACCTTAAGCTGTTCCTTAAAAGCAAAATATTTTCCAGAGGTATTGAGCTCATAGTTGAGCTGACGCTTTTGCTCCTCCATGGTTTCATAGTCCATCACTCCCTGGTCAGACAGCTGCTTCCCAAAAAGCTCATGGTACTCCCTCAGGATAGCAACAGCAACATTGGTGACACGTTTGTGATAATCCTCCACCACCTAGGAAAGAAATAAATAAATTTCACAATCCACTTATGCAATCAACTTTGGTATATATTTGATTTGCCACAACCCACGCCTCCCATTAACTCCACCTGACTCAAGTCTCAATTAGTCTGTCACACATCCTTTCCTGTCCACGCCTGAGGGCTGAGAAAATATCTGCAGGTAAACATAAAAGAGCTCCTTCCTGATAGGATTTTCCACCACAATCCAGTATTCCAGTCACTGCTATCTCTCCTATAGCAATATAATTGGCTGTGAGTAAAATATATCTCATTTACTGGGAGCCTTGAAACCCATGGCCAGCCCTCTTCAGCAGAACCTGTAATCTCCATCATCTTGATCCTCAAAAATTCCTGGTGACCTGAGAAAGGTCAGGGCTGATTCTGTTCAGGTTTGTCTGAGTCTGATGAAGCACAGGGACAAGCACACTTGTCTCTTGTCTGAGACAAGAAACTGTTGGGACTGCCCAGGATATAAATGTAAGGTTCTGGTAGCCTCTTCTCCCAACATCCCCCCATGGCTGCCTTCCCTCCCTTGGCTCCATCTCTTCATGGCTTCCCTTTGAATGGGATGTGAACACAAGTGATGAATGGGTTCCCAAGGCACACTGCTTTGGTGATAACCCATACAGAAGTTTCCTTTTCTGTGTATTTCATAGAATATGTTGAATTGGAAGGGATCCACAAAGATCAAGTCCAGATCCTGGCCCTGCACAAACACCCCAACAATCCCACCCTGGGCATCCCTGGGAGCATTGTCCAAATGCTCCTGGCAGTCTCAGGGCAGTGACCACTCCCTGGGGAGCCTGGTCAGTGCCCAGCCACTCTTTTCCTAAAATCCATTAAAACCTCCCCCAACACAGCTCCAGCTGTTCCCTCGGGTCCTGTCACTTGTCACAGAGAGCAGAGATTAAAGCTGCCCCTTGAGAGGAAGCTGCAAACCCCAATGATCTCTACTCTCAGTCTCCCTTCTCCAGTCTGAACATTCCAAGTGACTTCACCACTCCTCATATTACCCTATGCCCTTCTAGAGTCTTCACCACCTTTGTGGCCCTGCACCCTTGACCTCTTCAAACCTCATCCCCATGTTGCTGTGGGCTGGGAATGAAGACTCTGAGGGGAGGGTGGGGTGGCAGAATGGTGGTAAGGCCACAGGCTCTCACACGTACCTTCTTGGCTCCTTCTGTCTTGGTGGGCAGCGCAGGGCGGGGAGGAATCAACTCCTTGACCCTGTCAATGAGAGCAGAGGAGAGATCAGCAGATCCACTGCCAGGGATGTTGGCTTGTAGAGTGTCCCTGAGACAGCTCACAGGCACCTGGGAGGAAACCTGAAGTTTCAGTCCAAGAGCGAACAGGTCCCTACAACTGATGGATGTGGCTTGTCATGACAGGGTTAACATTTACTGCTAACCCAAATTGCTCTCCTAGAGCAGCAGAGCTGTATCTTGGAGCTCCTGGTTCTGCAGAACAGGTGTAAGGAAGGAACTAGCCTGAGGAAAGCTCTGCAGAATTTGGTCACTAAACAGCCCAGACCACCCAATCCAGCAGTTCCAATGTCGCCCACTTTGGCTGTGGCACCCTCGGCCACACATCGACCCCAGACACCAACCCCAGACCCCAGACCCCACCCAGCCCTGCCTGGGCCTCTGTGGAGTTACAATGACTTTCCAGTAGGATTAGCATATTTTTAACTAAGATTTTATTAAGGTAAGGGTGGCTGAACACTGGAGCAGGATTCTCTGTGGAGTCTCCTTCCCTGCATATACCCAAAAACCATCTGGAGAGTAATGTGCTCTGGGGAACCCCACTTGAACATGAACGTTGGTCTAGGTGACCTTCAGGGGTCCCTTGCAAATGGAGTAGTTTTGGGATTCTGGAATCAAAATCCCTGGTGCCAAACCAGCTTTAATTAATTAATTTTTTTTCAACATTTGCTGAATGCTGGACTCCAGAACACCCTCAGTCCTCAGAACATGATCCATCCCACCAAGCCAAGGTGCTACAGGCCTTGTTCAGGTGCATACAAGCAAGGAGGAGTGACACTGAATCCACACACATTTCAGAAGAGTAGAAATGTATAAAATAGGCCAGGAAAAGGTCTGTTCTAAGAGGCATTCACCTTCCTCAGCCTGCTCCTGCTGGAAGACAGCAGGGAGCAGTGAGGACAACACATATACCTTCAATGAATGGATGACATTTCTGTTTGAGAGATACAAACCTGCACCTCTTATACCTTATTCATCTGCTGCATTTTCTTTTTTTTTTTTCTTCCATAAATTAGATGTTTTATGCCTTTCTAACCCATAACACAGCAGGGCTGCCACTGGACAGGAACTGAAGTCTCAAAGCAGCAGAGATGAAAGAGCAGCTCTGCAGCAGAACAACATGAAAACTAACATAAAAGCTGAGGAATGGGTAAAACATTGTGAGAAAACTTCTGGAAAGATAAAAATCAGAGAATGCTCTGGCGAGGCAACAGCAACACTACCCAGGGCAGTCCACACTGGTGGCCAGGACTGACCAAGCCACTGAACATCACATGCAAGAGGCAAGCACATGGGGATTAGAGGGAAACAAAGCCCAGACAGGAACACAGACACTGCTGTGCTGCTCTGGTGTCTCTTGTTTTGAGAGGAATGGCAGGGAGATGCCAGCTGGGATGAACAAGTGTTTTCCCAACACACCAGATGCCATGTCTAAAGCAGTCTGGCCAAATCCTCCCCCTGATTCCTGAGGGCTTTGTCTCAGGCCCTCTTTATGGAGGATTTCAAGGGGGGGTTGCTGTACAAGCCTCTCCCCAGCCTGCAGAGAGGAGCTGTCAGCCCCACAGCCCATCCTTACGCACCGCTGGACCAGCTCCTCCCGCAGCCGCTTTGGGACCAAGGGCCTGTCCAGCTTTATCTCCATCACCAGGAAGGTTCCTGCCTCGCTGTATTGCTGTGGAGATAAACATTGCTCCCTGTGTCGTGCTGTCTGCAGCCAGCACTGGCACAGAGAAATACTGAGCACACAGCCACACATCTCCAAACTGCAGAGATCCAGCTTGTTTTATAACCCACCCTCGGAATGAGTTACAGCAGCAAAATCCAGCTTGAGAAACCAGGCTAGGGAAAAGGAGAGAGCCCAGATAATCAGTATGCCTGCATAATGAATGTGCATTCCAGAAGAAGAAGACAAAATATGAAGGGGTAATTTCAATAAATGCCTGGCAATTTACAGAGACCTTGTAGCCCAGTCCCAGCCTGCTCTCTGGGTGGATGTCACTGGAAGAACTCTGGGACAACATCTACGTAAAACATCCCTTGTCCAACTCGCTCTTGAGGAATTTAATTGTGTGAAAGGTGTGAGACACCAGCACAGTGATGCTCTACAGTCTCTCCTTCTCTTTGGAGAGACATAATTACCTGTCCTTCAAGGCTGAGATTTGTGACATTTTCAGATTCTCCAGTGCCATCTGACAACTGGATTTTGGATGGGCTGAGTAACTATTAGGAAAAAGAAAAGATGTCTCTTTTTTCAGACTCGAGAAATCTCAAATCTTTGCAAGTTCAGGCAGCACGTCCGAGGATTTCACATAAGGGAAAGCTGCAGCTTCCTTACAAGAAGCAGCTCCAACCTCTGCTCTCTGTGACCAGTGACAGGACCTGAGGGAATGGCTGGAGCTGTGCCACAGGTGGATTAGGTTGGATGTCAGGGAAAGATTCTTCCCCCAGAGTGTGGCTGGGTACTGTCACGATCCCAAGGCTACCAGAGCTCCAGGAGTGCTTGGACAACTGTCAGGCACAGGGTGGGATTGTTGGGGTGTCTGTGCACAGCCAGGAGTTGGACTCTTGATCCTTGTGGATCCCTTCATGTTGAGAAGATCCTATGGGTCTAAGATAATGAATACCTCTCAGTTGGCTGAGGCAACTGAGACAACATCCATCCCTGGTTCCTGCATGTCCCAACTTCCAACAGAAACAGAGCAACCATGGTGCCATGTGCCTCCCTAGACCTTACCGTTGCACTGGAATCTTTCCCTTCCTTTTGAGCCTTACTGGAAGCAGTTTTGGTAGCAGGAGAGGCGACCAACCCTTCCTTGGCCAGACTGAGCTGTGACCTGCGATCCCGGAAAATACTGCACTGAATTTTGGTCTGAAAAACAGAGGCAACAGAGAGAATCAAGGGACAAAGCAGGCTTCCTCACTCATTTGTCTTAACCTCTCTCATCACAAAACACACTGTCAGGGTCTTAAATGCCTTGAGAAGTTTTGTAACCTCATTCTCTCCTCCTAGAGTTCAGCTGCTGGTGCTCCAGGCCAGCTCTGATCCTGTGTAGCTGTGAAGCCTCAGGTCAGGAAGCTCAGTAGGGGTATCTCCATCCTCCCTCAAAGAGCTGTGTTTTCACTGAGGACTGGCCCTTGATCCTTGCCTGAGATATGTGGTGAACATGCTGGAACCCAGATCCATGATCCTGAATTCCTGGTGGGACCCTAGACCTACCTCACAGCTATGGATTTGCCTGGTGATGAGGGCTGCTGGATGAATCTGACTACTCTTACCAGGCCTGCTCCACAAAATTTGGGGGTCCTCACCTGCCTGACAGCATCTCTTGGCTCCCAGCACATTTTCTGGTGTGGAGCAGCTTCCCTGACACACATCAGGGAATTGCAAGGAATAGGTTTGTCAGACTGTGTGTTTACACAGTGTTTGACCACCTAGATAGGCTGTTCCCTCCCACACATCCTGGTTACAGGAATTGGGCTAGCAAGAGTTATGGGGATCCTGGGGAGAGGATGAAGCAGCTGTAGGGAAACTCCTTAGACCAAGAGGCAACCCAAAGCACCTGGGGAGTAAGAAGGACTTCACTTATGACAGATAAATAGCACAGGACAAGCAGCACTGTGCAGCCAAGGGGTCATTATTCATGGCAGGGAAGCAGAGCCCAGCAGACACACTTGTGCCTAGCCCAGCTCTGCAGCAGCAAGTGGAAGCAGGGAGGCAGGAGATGGGCTGGAATTCACCCAGCCCCTGCACCTGGACCACAGCCCCACAGGGAACAAGGGGGGTAAAACGAGGCTGTACATCTGCCCTCCTGAAACAAGCTCAGGTCTGTTCCAGGAGGGAGAGACTGTGGGAAAATGGAGATGTAACTGTCACTCCTAGTAACGGAGAGGGGAAAACTAAAAGACAAATAAACCTCCGTGAGCTAGAGCTGAAAGAGCTCCAGTGACAGCTTTTTTGGTGGTTGCCGGGGGTAACGCAATCCTTTTAAAGCCACTGTTTGCTCTTCCCAGCAACACCGTTCCCTTGCTCATGCTCCAGACTGGGGACAGTGGGTCATGCTGGCATAGGAGGGAGTGGAGTGAGATTGAAAGCCTCTCTCAGCCCCCAGACCTGCTCAACCCCCCACCACAGAAATCCCCTGCCTTGGTGAAACCTACACCTAAAAGCTTGTATCATTACTTTTCTTCATCACCAGAAGGGCACTCAAGGTTCAGATCCAGCTCCAACTAGCACACTGTCCACCCTGCCTGCTCCCAAATACCTCCTGCCCACCCTGCCTGCTCCCAAACACCCCTCTGCCCACTATCCCTGCTCCCAAGCTCTCAGTGCAAACCCAGCTGCAGAGCTGAGCTGGAGCAGAGCCTGCTGCTCTCACCTTCTCAAACACCTCGCTGTCCTGGTAGTTAAAGACACGGAAGGCCCCTCGGATCTGCTTCACCCCAGGGCACAGCAAATGCATCATGTTGACATATGCCACACCATGGAAGGCAATCTGCTTGTCCTCATCTCTCTGGAAACACAGAGCAAGGGACTGAGATCCTGAACAGGCTGTTATTCTCCTTAAGGGAACAAGGTCACCAATCTCATTAAGAGAAGGCCACACAGCAAACTGATGCACCTGATGAGCCCATGGTTCTGTCACTGGCATGCAGCCGAGACAACCTGGATGAATACACTGGAGTCATTCCATATGTAGAATATTAATTTTATCCCAATCCCTGTGGGGCAGCTTTTCTCTCTAATTCCTGCATTCTGCTGTTCCTCAGGAAGGTCTTGTTGAGATACAGCTAGAAGATTATCAGCTGTCTGGTTAGAAATCCAGGTGTCCCTACCAGAGTTGTGCATCTCAGGTTGGACAGACACCAAGTGGCTTAGGAGGTGTGGGAAGCCTGGTTAGAATGATCATCATCAGAGCTGTAAAATTCTGGCACTGTGAGTGCTGAAAGGGATTTACACCAACTTATATGGCTTTGCCCTGGGATAGATTAGGAACTCTCACACAACCATCTACCACAAGCAGAACCTTTCTCTAAGGGGCTGTTTCTCTGTTAAATCACCCTGGTTTAGATGCAAAAGCATAACTTACCTACAGCCTGAGAAAGAATGCAAGAACTTCCTCAAGCTATTTCAAAACCTCACTGGCCCAAGATCAGCTCAGTGAATTACTTTTAATTCTCTTCAAAGTCAGACTGGACAAGCCTCTAAGATATCTGGTATACTGGAAAGTGTCCTTGCCCATGGCAGGGGGTTGGAAGGAGATGGATTCTGGGGTCCCTTCCAACCCAAACACTATTCTGTAATTTTAAAAGCCACCCTCTCCCTGTCCCCTTTCCAATGAACTACCATAGACCATCAGTGAGAGTTATAAGGAAAAAAATATGACCTTGTATCTATTCAACAGCCCTGTAAAGCTGATTTTTCACAAAGCCTCCTGTTCTCTGACTCATTTTGGCAGCTTCAAGGCTGATTTTGGTATCACAAAGGCCTCAAGAAGAAAATGCCTGATAATGCAATGCTACTCCACAAGCCAGACCCCACTTTTACCTTGTCAAGTTTACTGGCTTTCCCTTTGCCACCTGAGGCCGTGGACATCCTGCAGAGCTCCACAGGCCAGTAGCGGCTCTCGGCAATGCGCGTCTGCAGGCTGGGCACAAAGCAGATGCAGGATGCACTGAGGAGATGCAGAAACCCAGCTGGAGAGCTCCACCACTCTCCTTTGTGCCCCAGCAGCTCCTCTTGGCTTTGCTTCCCCCTATTCCCTCAGCAAACACCCTCAGGCCATGGGAATACTGATTTGGGGCAGGCTGGATACATTTTCTGCTCTGCCTATTGCTGTGTGCATTTATGGCACAGCCAGCTTTAAAACAACTGTGAGAGCAACAGACTGGGTTTTCTTTCTCCCCCAGTTACTTCAGAAACAAGAAGGAATGTGATTGACTTTGGCATAAAACCTGAATTGTACAGAGCGAGTGGATCCTGAGCTTGCATTCAATGTGGCTGGTGACTCTGACACCAGCAGGCAGGTGGATGGATGTGGAGGGAAAAGAATTTAAATAATCAAATGAGATAGAAGTGAGTATTTCCACACAAGTAGTAATTTGGCTGTGAAATGCACAGCCATGATTCAGCTGAGGCCAGAAAATAGCAGGATTCAAAGATAAATGGAACACTCATCCTGATCTTGAGCATATCTGGAGCTGCTAAAGGCAACACTTATCCAATAAAAAAGCAAATGAAGAGTGCCCACATGGAGTGAAAGGTTTGAATGTATTTGGGATTCAGTAAAAACTTAATTAGCAGCTCAGAGGAGAACTGTGGATGCCACTGTAGTCCATGTCTGCTCACCATAACTGCTGCCCCTTCCCTCAAGCTATGCAGGAACCAGCCCCAGCCCCAGCTGCTGGCAGCAGGAGAGAGCATTTGTGGCATGGAGACAGCAGCTCCAGACAATTAATCTCTTCCCAGGACAGCAGAACAAAGCTGCTGCCAGCAGTTCAAGGCACTTCAAGAGCTGTGCCCTTGCTCAGGTGAATGCTTGTGGCCAAGAGACAGCCACAGCAGCCATGGGAGGTGAGGCAGAGCCACAGTTTGACCCCTGAGGGGTCTGAGAGCACCTGTATTTGCAGCTCCTTGCCTCAGATCATTCTGAGCATGTTCTGGGCTGGGTTGCCTAGGTCCCTTACACGGCCACTGCAGCAGCGTCCAGGAAACAGCGGATTTCCGTGTCCCACACAATTCTCTTCATGCTCTCAGCCTGGATCCTGAATTCCATGTCCTGTGAGAAACAGCTGCAGTCAAAGCCAGGACAGCAAACTCCACAACCTGCATAATCCTCAAAAGTGTCTCTGGGAGAGAATATGAGTCAGACAGAGGTGTCCAAGTGCCCAGAGCCAGGCCAGCCCCGCAGAGAGGCTGACAGCCTTTCCTGCAGATACCATCAGCATTAAGTGCCTGGCTCATGGGAGATAACACAGCTCCGAGCCCAGCAGCTCAGTGGGGGTGTTTTCTGGGACCAGACCTGCCACATTCTCCCTTGGGATGTCTCCAGCAGTGAGTCAGCATGTCTGCTGCCCCAGGGGAACCACCTCTGTGCTGGACACTGCACAGTGACCACCCACCTCCCTCTCATATCAAATCTCTCCATCCCTCCTTGTTCTCTTCCAAACTTGCCAGTCCTTCCTCACCTCGCTTTTGGTGAGCTCTCCATCCTCATCCTCATAGGGCCCACCAACAATGAAGGAATCGGGTATATTCAGAGCACCAGGGGCCAGGATGGGGTCACAGGGCCAGTTTTTGGGCCGGGGCAATGGTTCTTTTTCACCATCAGCCTTCAGGATGCCATTATTGAAAAGCAATAGCAATTCTTTCTAGGGAGACAAGAGAAACAAAGGATTTGCATTTCTAACAGGAGCAGGAGCAAGAGCCAGCTGCTCCAAGCTGGGATAACAAAGCAAAGCAACAGTACAGGGTGCCTGGCTTGGAAAATGCACTCCACCACATGCATACAAACAATGGAACAAAAATAAAGAGCCACGTGGAAAAAATCCTGCCAGTTTGAATCCAAATCTTTCCAAACAGACCTTTGTGTTAAAGAAACACATCACACCACAGAGACTCTGAGATCTCCCAGTGAAGGCTGCTGGTGTACAAGCACGGAAGCTGTGCACGCCACGTGCCTGGACACTTGTTCCATGGGGTGGAAGAACAACCCAAAGCCAGCCAAACCCCCTGTCACTGTGCCTGGACCATTCTCACCTCGCCAGCGGCTGGCATTTGCAAGCAAGCCATGAAGTTTTGCTGGGCATCAGGGGTAAAGGCTTCAGGGACAGAATAAGCTGCCTCCAGTGTGATGCTCAGGAGGTTCCCACTTGAGAACTGGGTGGCGGAGAGCAGGAGCTCTTTGGTGCTCACTGTCACTTCAAGGCCAGCCTGTGAGACAAAGATAAAATCAAGCCAGTAAACAGACAATTATAACTTGCCTGCTCTTAGGGAGAAGCAAGCAGAAACCCAAGGCCAGAACATATAATGTTATCTTGTGCCTCATCTTCCATATAAAAGAAAACAGCCCAGCACAGGAAAGGAATCTCAGGACCAATTTGGTTCAATTGTGGCATTTGTTGGTTTAAATCACAGCCTGGCTGAGGTATGGCACATGCCCCAAGGGAGAAAGAGGCAGGGTCTCATGAAAGGAGCCACAAAGAACATCAAGGGTGGAAAATCATGCTTTTCCCCTGGTGATTCAGAGAGCCACAGCTTTGCCTCTGCCCTATCTCCATGCTCTGTGTGCAGCCTTTAATTACCTGTCCCAGCCCTGGATGGATGGTGTGTGAGGGAAAACCAGCTGGTCAGCATTTATTACCTGTCCTCCCTAATGAGTGTCCCCCACCTTGCTCACTGTGAACTCCTCTTAAACACAGAGCTGTTAATGGGATAGCCACCCCTCCAGTTTGCTCCCGGTGCTCACTGCAGGCAAGCTCAGCAGCAAAATTGGACACATTTTCCCAGCCTCATACTTCATTCCCTGTTTCAGTCACTGAGTACTTTGCAACATGCTGAATGAATAAAGACCTTTCAGGAAAGGCAGTCAGAGTTTGTACAATAATGGACTCAGACATTTTATCTGCAGAAAGGAAGGCTAATAAAGCTGGGCAGGTGACCCTGCCGCTGCCTTTGGGGAGTTTTCAGCACTGTGCTTTCCAACTTTGTTATTTTTTGCAGAGCAATTGGGTAGCTGCACACATTAACATTTCCCAGCACGACCTCACCTATCAGAGGGAAGCAGGGACAGACGTCAGAGGGAGCAGGGAAAGGCCTCCAAGCCTGTAACATATAGGGCTGTACCACATCCGTGATGAGCCAGGCAGCTGAGTCATGTTCTCCCTCCCATTAAAAAGCAGCAGAGAGCTGAATGAGGGAAGGAACAGTTCCAAATTCCACATACCGTGGCCTCGGGGTGAAGGCTCGCTGATGGGGAGGCAGGCACTGCATACAAAGGAGCAAAGACCTTCAGTGAACGAACTCCTGGGAAAACAACAGGAATGAGAACAGCCTGAAGTGAGACCCTCTGCAAAGAATCAGTCATGGAATGTGACTGGGTTGGAAGAGACCTTAAAGATCTTCTTGTTCCAGCTCCTTGCCATGGGAAGGGACACCTTACATGAGGCAAAATCATGGTCTAATTCTGAATGCTGAGCTACCCTCTCTCCCCCTAAGTCAGATTTTGCAGAGCTATGAAGGTTACTTTATCCCAAGGAGACAAAATATAGTCAGGGGTCCATTAGCAGAGATGACAAAGTGCCAGGGAGCAGGGAGTGGGCATGGAGGCTGTGAAACTCAGTGTTGTACCTTGCAGCAGAGGTAGAAGGTCCACCACAGCTTGGCCAAGAGGAGTGATTGTCTCTGGCTTTTTCTTCTCCTTTGGCATCACTTCTAGCACTGTCACTAGGGAGATAAAAAGAGAGGAGCTGGCAGAATTCCTTGGACCAGCAGGTCAGGCACCAGGGAGGGTCTGTGTGAGCTCTGGCACAAGCTCCTCTTCACCTCCCAAGGTTGACAAGCACAGCGAAGCCAAAGGAGCATGGGCCAACATGAAAGGGGATTCTTCCAGCTGGCAGAGATGGACAAGAAGTGCTGAGAGCCTCCCACCACTGCTGCTGACGTGCTATTCCTGAGCTAGTGACTCCTGCAGCAACAGCACCCAGCTCCGAGGTGGGAAATCTGGAGCCAGCTACTTACAGAGCAGTGGTTTCTGCACAAGGACATCCAAGGAGTTGGGCCCATCGGGGCTGCACTCAAAGCTGGTGCTGAAGTCGTATTCTGCTGTGCCATCTGGCAGCACATCAGTCTTGGAGGAGTCTCCCAGGACTGCTCCGTTGTACTCCACACGCACCAACGTAGCCAGCACATTGCTTTTGAGAGTTTTCTGTCAAAAAAAGAGCTCAGAGAGCAGCTGGCTCTGCAGCAGCATCCCAGCATCAGAGTTCCTCTGGCAGCAGCTCAGGTCAGTGACCAGGACAGGGCTCACTTGTGGAAGTCTGATCCACCACAGGAATGAGGAAGAGGAGCAGAGCTTGGCTACACTGAGACCTCACCATTCCCTGTCTTTAGGAGGGAAATTTCCTGTTACACCATGCTGGATGCCCCAAAGATTATCAGGAGCTGTGGCAAGGGAGATAAGAGAGGTTCAGGCTTCACCTCAGGAAAGACACATCTAAAACAAATCCCAAAGTACTTCATTGGTATTTTTGTACTTCCAGGAAGCTTGAGACCTTTGCTGTCTCCTAAGAAAACAGCTCCTGAACTACAGGAATATGCTCACAGGACACCTGTGGATGTCCTGAAATGGACAAGACAAAGCAGCCTCAAGTTGTGCCAGAGGAGGTTCAGGTTGGGTATTAGGTAAAATTTCTTCACTGTAAGGGCAGTCAGGCACTGGCACAGGTTCCTCAGGGAAGTGGGAGAGTTCCCATCCCTGCAAGTGTTCAAAAGACACATGCATGTGGCACTTGGGAATGTGCTTTAGTGGTGTCCTTGGCAGTGCTGGGTTAAAGGTTGGACTTGATGGTCTCAGAAGCCTTTTCCAACCTAAATGATTCCATGATTCTGTGAAATCAAAGGAAGGGCTCCAGCAAGCTCTTAGGGAGCTCTGCAATTTGTTGTTACACTACCTTCATACCACTTGCTTTATTCAGAGATGAGGAAATTCAGATTTTACTTTGAATTTCAAATGTCTAAACAGGGGGGCTTAAACAGGGCTGGAGAGGGACAGTGAGGGCACAGCACATGGCAGTGGGGACCCACATGAGCAGCATCGAGCACCTCCGCAGCAGAGGAAGTGCTGGGCAGCAGAAACACAGTTTAGTTCTCAATCCACAGAGAAGTGGTTGAACACAAGGACCACTGTACCCAAACCCAGCTTTTCCTTAGTGCTGAGCCACAGTGATGCCTACCCCGCCCTCAGCTCCCTCTCTCCCTGTCACTGGGGTAATTAGTTCCATGCTGGTTCTTACACAAAAAGATACCTCTTTCACTTGGTTTTAATTTTCAGCCCTTCTCACTGTCTCCTTGAGCATACATCCTATGAATGGCTAAACAGAAGAATCCAATTAACCTTTCCCTGTACCATTAATTATCCAAGACTCCTCTCTCATCCTTCTCTACGTTGCCTCTAATTAAGCAGATTCCACACTTATAGCTAGAAGTGGATTCCACATTCTTACAGCTGGATTTTTTTTCATACTGTTGCTGTGATTATTGCCCTTTTGTAACCCCCCCTCCCTTTTGTACAGCCCTTTCTCACGGTGGAGCAATCAGAACCACAAAGCAACATTCCAGATGCAATCAATCCAGCAGTCTTTTCTTCCCAGCATTGTTTATCCTCCTCTCACCTCATACCTCACCTAAGCTGCTGTTTGCTGAATCCATCAGTGTAAGAGGTACTTCAATACTACAATGTGAAAGCCTCAAGCAGGTGCTTTTGGATTGCTTTTTCTGTCTGCTGCAGGAGCAGAAGCAGGGATTTGCATGTTTTCTGCTTGCAGCAGGAGCTGAGCTTCTCCTCCACATTCCTTCCCAAATGTCAGTTCCTCTGGAAGACTTTAAGGACAGCTGGGTGCATCACATGGAAATCACAGCAGTGGTGGTTTGATTGGCACCAGCTCATAGCCTTGAACTGGATCCACTGCCTTTTTAAAACCAGAGCCACCCTATTGCTTTCAATATGATTTAAACAGCTGGAGCTAGGATGAAAATCTGGCTTTACACCCAAGGTGAGGTCCTTTCACAGGTTTTTGTCTCACTGATCACATTTTTGCTGTGCTCTGCTTAAAAAACCTACAATTTCCATACAGTTAGAGGAGGCAGAGAGATACATTTCACCCCAGTATCTCTGGCCTGCTGCTAGGGAGGTGTGTTGCACAATTTATGTGCCTCACAAGATTTCTCCTCTGTGTGAACTCCTCAGCAGGGAGGAGGAAACCAGTGTGGCATTGCTGAACCTCTGATACTCCCACCACTCCTTCCTTTAGCCTTATCACCCCCCGCCTGCTCTCACAGGGGATCCCTGTGCACACAGAATTGCTCTGGCCTTGTTTATTAAATTAGTAGAGATCTTTTCAGAACTTTACCAGGTTCTGCGCACTCACGACTGTGATCTGTACTGGTATTGGCTGTGACATACTGGGAAGAGCTGCAGCAGCGGGCTCCTTCCTACCAGTCAGCCCCGCAGGGACCTCCACGGCTCTGCAGGAGAAAGAATGAGGAAAGAAACATGAAACTGCTCCATTCCTCTCCCAGATACCTCTGCAGGACACAGCATTGCAGGCTGCAAGCGCTATTCAGGGCTTGGCTGTCAAAACACCATTGAAAGCACAGGGCTTTGGCAGTGACGAATCTCTCACGAGGAGCAGGGGGAGGACTGGGAAAAAATGTAATGTGAAAATTATCCATCTCTGTAAGCTTCACCCAGCTGCAGCTCCCAGGAAAGATTTGTTGTGCCAGGCTGCTCTTGGCTCCCAGTACATCCCTGGCTCTCTTTTTCTCCCTTTTTAAGTTAATGGTGACCCCATGGGCCAAAGACCAGCGGCCACCAGCCCGTCCCTTCATGGCTCCTAAATGCCGTGGGCACCAGGCTCCTTCCACTCCTCAGGTTCGTGAATCCCTCAGGATTCCCTCAGGGCTCCGCAGGGACCCCATGGCCCCCTCGCCTCACACCCCAGGGCCTGGCATCGCCCTCAGGGCAGCGCTGAGGGGCTCGGGGCTCCTCTCACCCTGCTGTGGTTCTGCAGCCCCTCACCCACGGGCCTGGCGGTTCTGCTGCCCCAGAACGGTCCTGCAGCCCCTCACCGACAGTTCTGGAGGCCCTCCCGCCCCGGGGGGATCCTGCAGCCCCTCACCGGCAGCTCGCCGGGGCAGCGTGCGGAGCCGGGGCTCGAACCTGCGGCTTCGGAGGCTCGGCGGAGGGCTCGCGTCCCGTCACCACAGCGACGCGGCTGCTCCCGCAGGCCCCCGAAGCCTCGCGGGACCCCGGCCCAGCCCCGCGTGTTGGGGGCGTGCCCGTGAGGCCGCGGCCGCCGCCATGATGGGTGTGGGCAGCCCTGACCAGCCCCGGTGGGGCGGGGGTCCCCCCGGGCGGTCCCGTCCCGTGTGAGCTGGCGGTGCTGAACGGCCACCATGTCCCCCTTTGCAGCCTGGAGTGCCCGGCTGCTGCCAGAGCCCGCTGCTGGCCTCCGCCCCGGCTGGCACAGGCCACCCGGGCGCACCCTCACACCCGCTGGGGGCCTGAGGCGGTGGGAGCGGGGTGCCCGCGGGCCGGGCTGCGGTGGCGTCCCTGTGGCGGGGGCAAAGACTTTGTGTCCCCATGGTCACGGAGGGCTTGGGCAGCCCTCCGAGCTCCCCGCGGGTTTGCAGCGTGGGGCGCTACAGGGTTTTAGGGCACGCCACTGCCACCGGCGCGGCTTTTGGGGCGGGAGCCGGACCCCCGGAGCGGGTTGGCCGGTTCCCGGGGAGGGGATGCCCAGAATAGCTCCGCTATCTGATTCCCAGGGGCCACGGCCGTCTCACCGCCGGCTCCCGGGGCTGACATTTGAGCCCAGCCGCGGGACGGGACTGCCCGGGCGCTCCTGGCGCTCCGGGACAGGAGCGGGATGGCGGGCGGGAGGCGCCGTGGGGGCGGCGGGCGGCGCGGGGCACCCCGGCAGCACCCGGGGACCCCCGCACCGGCCTCCTCGCCCGCGCCTCTCCCTCCTGCAGCCACCACGGCCCAGCCAAACGCAGGCGCTGCCCCCAAAACCGGCCGCTCCAAGAAGGCCCCGGTGGAATCAGAGGTGAGGGCTCCAGACGTGGACTCACTGGGCTTTCAGGCCATGGACCGCAACGTGCCGGGGCTGTCCCACGTCATCCTGCAGAAGCTCAACATGAAGAGCTATGAGGACTACAAGTGAGTCAGCACCCATGGGTGCCTATTCCCCACCCCTTCCCCCGGGAAAAGCATCCCGTGTGTCCCCCAGCAGCTGGAGCAGCTCCCATGGCTCATCCCACCCTCCCGGCTTAGCCCACAGGGAGCTCTGATGGGTTCTTGGGTCGACCCCTCCAGAGTGCCTGGGTCCCCGTTCCCACCCAGGCCAGGATGCTCCTGACTGCAGCTAAAAATCTTGGCAGCCTCAGAGGACATCTGCCCCACTGTTGTAGCACAGGGCTGGATTCTGCTCACCTCCTGACATCTGCAGGTCTGCCATGGATGGGAGGAAGAGAGGCAGCGATTTCGGCATCCGGACGTATTTTGACATGTTCCAGAAGATGGAGGACACCTTCAAGTTTTGTGTTGAGTGCAAGAAGCTCCCTAATGCCCTTCCGGACCCCAAAAGCCTCCGGCGCTGTAAGAGGTATGGTGGGGAGATGGTCTGATGGCACAGGGATGGATCCATCCCTCACTTCCAGCCTGGTGGCTGGGGTAAAGTGAGGGGTGTCTGACTCCAGTGCCCACCTCCAGCCACAAGGCACCCCCAGAACAGTGACACAGCCCTGAGGGGGTGTGGCAGGGAGCCAGGCTTGGTGGGCTGGGTTGTGCCCTCCCTCCCAATGGCTGGGCATGCTGCCTGTCTGCCCAGGTGCCAAAATGTGTACTACTGCGGTGTGGCGTGCCAGCGTGCCAACTGGCCGCTGCACAAGAAGTTCTGCAAGAAGCTGAAGCTGGTGGCCCTGGACCGGCTGGTGGAGTGGCTTGTCTTCACAGGTGAGGGATGTGCCCCCCTGGACCTGCCCGACCCCCATCCCCGGCTGCACAGATCCTGTGGTGGGATGTAGCATCCTTTCGCCAGCCCCACTCCCACAGCACGGGTGGGACAGGCAGCCTGGGCTGTGGCACCACCACTGTACCCTCCAACCCCCTCCTGACGCCCCAGGAGACATCCCATTTCCCACGGACACCTGGACAAAACCTGCCTGGGACGTGAAGGGCTGGGAGGACTGGTTCTCCATGCAGGAGCAGCTGGAGGAGAAGCTGGGTGCCATCGTGGCCGGGCGGTACATGACCCTGCTGTGGGCCAACGCCGGGAAGCCACGGCCGGAGGACGCGGAGCTGCGGGAATCCATCCGGCGCCTGGTCACCGACTTCCACTCACGGCCGCTCACCATCGGCCTGGGACTGCGGCTTTTTGGCATCGACCCCCTCACTAGGCCCCTCACTGTGCACGTGGTGGGGGCTTCCCATGTGGAGACCCTCAACACGCGGCTGACGGACTACGACGAGCTGACACGGATGTTCCCGGGGCACCAGGGTGTGGAGATGGTGATGGTGGGGGTGGACGTGGTGGATGGACCCATCATGAGGCCACCCCTGACCACGCTGGCACCCCGGGGAAAAGTCTATCTCAGCAGCTACAAGGGCCTCTACCACGATTTCTGGGAAAGCCACGTGGAGACCAAGCTGGCCGCCCCTCCTGACCTGGTGGTGGGCTTTCACCCAGGTAAGTGACTGCGCCATAGAGGGGTCGGACACTCACACCCCACTGTTGGAACAGGGACAACCACAGGGCACATGGGCTCAGAGACCAACTGAGCACCCTGGCAGCACCTGTGGCTGGGCCTGAAGGTGGCCTGGGACATACTCAGGGCTTTGCACCAAGGCACATTGGGCAGCTGGGGGGAAGCCCTGGGACACAGCTGCCTTGTCTCCCCACCAGGCACTCTGTCCTGCCTGTGTCACCCACCTGCAGGTGAAATGCATCCTTCCCTTCAGGTCTCGGTGCTGTGGCTTAGCCCAGGTCCCAGAGTTTGGGGTGCCCCACATACTGGTGGGGAGCCAGACCCTACCTTGCTGAGAGCTGCCAAACTCACTGCATACTTGGAGTGTCCAGCACAGAGTGGATGCAGTTAGAGCTGGCTTTCCCCGGGGCTAGGGTGGGATGGGAAAGAGGTGAAATCCTCATGGCTGTGTCCCCACAGGTTTCCATGCCTGCCCAGACCTGCTGGCAGGCTGGCTGCCCACCCTGCTTCTGCTGCGGGACTATCGCCTGCCTGTGCTCTTCACCGTGTACAGGTGAGCACAGCCCCACCACCCCAGTGAGCTGGCACAGACACCCAGTGACCGCGCCTGTCCTCTCTTCTGGCAGTGAGCAGGAGCTGAAGGCCTCCCTGCAGATCCTTGTGGAGCTTGAGACGCACGTTGTGGGTTATGCCAGCAACCCCTTTGCCTCACTGCGGCCTGAGCAGGTCTACTCGAACCCCAACAAGCCACCTGTCTACTGCAGCTCCCACTACATCGCCCTGCTGGGAGCAGAGGCTGTGCCGGGGACTGAGGAGCTGGAGGATGATGATGGCTGGCAGGGAGGAGAGCCCAGTGCTGCTGCTGTGGCTGGGGGCATTGCCCCAGGGCTGGGCTGATTCCTGCCTGTCCTGACCACCCAACCCCCAGAGCCTCGCTGCCCATCCAGGACCCCATCCTGGGATCAGCGATCCAGAAATGCCTCACTGCACACATGGAGGCCTGGGGGATGCAGCACCCCAGCATAGGCATAGCACCCTTTCACAGCACCAAATAAATCACTATCAGCAGCCAGCTGCCATGTCTCGAGCTTTATTTCCAAAAAGGCCTTTGTTTTCCTAAAGAAAATGAGGGGCTGAGCCCACTCCAGCCCCCCTCGAGCAGCATGGCCTCTGGAGGGACAGTGAAGGGGACCCTGACTGCGGGACCAGCCGTGCACAGGGCTCTGCAGCCCCTTGGGGTCTGGTGGGGAGCCCCAGCCCAGCGCTTGGCTGTCCCTGTCACCCTCACTGTGCCCCCACGCTGGTGCCTACCCTGCAGGGCACTGCTCCAGCTGGCACCGGCCACCAGCCCGGCCACGGTAAGTGGGCAGCAGCTGACACCTCCCCACTGCTCGTCAGCCTCGGTGGCCCTTTCGAACCACTGGGGCGGGTGGAGTGGAGGGAAGCGGCTCCTGCGGCATTGCCCGATGCTGCCGGGGGCCAGCGCTGGCCTGGCGTCCCCTCCTGGTACAGCCAGCATGGCAGTGGTGGCACAGACCCGTGCGGGCACCCACGGCGGCTCAGGGAGGCCAGCACACCCCAGGGCTGCCAGCGCCCTGACAGCGGGTCCGGGTCCCTCGCTGGGCTCTGCGCCTGTCGGTGGGGCCGGGGCGGGCGGCAGAGTGGCACAGTCCAGCACAGAGCGGCACTGCCGGCGTCACTCGGCGCCAGCGCGTTCCCGCAGGGCGGGCAGCGTCAGCGTCTCCGGCGCCGACTTCTTCCGCGGGCGAGTCTTGGGGGGAGCAAGGAACTCGGGGGCCTCGTCGCTGAGGGGGGTGGAGGGGGCGCTGGCAGGGGCCGAGTGCGTGGCCGTGGGCTGCCCCACCTCGCTGACCGAGATGGCCGGTGCCACCAGGCCGATGAGCTCGTTGGTGGCCTCCTGCGTCTCCTGCTCGTAGCGCCGCACCTCCTCCATCGTCATCCCTGCCGAGCACAGCCGGGCTTGGGGCCTCTCGGCACGGCCGCGTCCGGCACCCCCTCATCCCGGGCAGCCTGCGCCCCGCGCCCCGATCCCCACCGAGCTGGGGGACAAGAAGGGGACAGGGACTGGGGACAGGGAGACGGGCAGGGAAGGGGGATGCTGGGCTTCACAGCCAGCTCCCCAACTCCAGCGCCAGCCCAGCCAGCAGAGGGGAAGGGATGGACAGGCAGCGCAGGCAGTGTAGGCAGGGGGCACGCAGGGAGGGCAGCTGGAAGGGGGGACACTCCGCCGCGGGGTGCAGGGGGGGCACAGGCCCCCCTGCCTGCACCCACCCCCATTCAGCAAGGCGGAGTCCAGAGTGTCCGTCCCTGCCAGGCAGAGGGGCTTAGGGGTGCTGGCTCCCCAGCTTTTGATTTGTGGCCACTTGCATCTGAGTCTCGAAGGCCCGGACCTCTTCCAGGGACATGTCTGGAAGGCAGAGAGCCGCTCGCTGATTTGGCCTGGCACCCACCGCCAGCTGTCACCAAACCCGGGGCTCCCGTCCCTGTGCCCGCATGTGGCAGTCGCCTGCAGCGCGTGTCCCTGCCAGAACGGGGGTGCAGGCAGCACAAGGCAGGGTGCCGGGAATCCTCTGCCCATCCTCCCCGGGGAGTGCAGGGGAGCGTGCGGGGGTGCAGGCAGGGGCAGACAGGGCAGGCAGCACATGCAAGGCAGGCAGGGCAGGCAATGCAGGCAGGGCAGGGAGCACAGGCAATGCAGGCAGTGCAGGCAGGGCAGGGACCACAGGCAGGGCAGGCAGAGCAGGCACAGGCAGAGGAAGAGCAGGAGCTGTGGTGGGGTCAGTGGCATCAGCAGTCTGACCTGAAGCCCCTCCCTCCATGGGCACGGTGTGCCCCCCTCCCCACTGTGCTGGGGTGACACCACGGACTCACCACACCACTCGTCCACCCAGGCGAAAGCCTGACGGTGTCCAATCAGCAGGATGTCCCGGATCACCTGCAACACCATGGGGGTCAGCACCCAGTCACTGTCCCCCCAGAGCCCCCCAGCCCCCCTTGGGCCCCCCTCACCTTGTGCACAAACTGCTCCACCCGTGTCTGCAGCCCCCACACCTCGAACTTGACGCTCACCAGTTTGTAGGAGCACATGATGGGCTTGGTGTGCTGGCGCCAGCCCTCCCGCAGTGGCCCCCGGCCCGTCTTGGCCGAGCTGAAGAAACGGGGGTCCTGAGGGGATGGGGAACATCAGGGTCAGAGTCTCCCCTTGGGACAGGAGACAAGGGGGTGGTTCCAGGGAACTCCCTCATTCCCAGCCCTGGTACCTCCAGGCTGCGGTAGTAGCGCTCAGGGATCTCATCGAAGGCAATGTCCAGGAAAGAGACCTCGTGGTCGCCCAAGATTTTGTCACTGTGGAAGATCTGGGGAGGGGAGGGAGGGTGAGTGACACGGACCACAGGTCATGAGGTGACGAGTTTGCCAGTTCTCAGCTGCAGTGCACACTCACATTCTCGCTGTCCCCGCAGTTGTCCTCGTACTTGGTCTCAATGTAGATGGAGAACTTGGGCAGGAAGGAGCACTGCAGGGAGTGGCTGTCAGCTGCTCCCCGAGGGACACCATTCCCAGGGATGCCCACCTGAGGGACACCGCACCCCGAGGGACACTCCAGCCCCAACAATGCCAATCCCCAAAAGATGTGCAGTCCAGGGACACTGATCCGGAGGAACACCCATCCAAAGGACACCCAGCCCTGAGGGTCATCCACCTCCAAGGATGATCATCCGCAAGGAACACCCAGCCACAAGGACACCCTCTCCAAGGGAATCCCATCCCCAAGGAAATCTGAGCCCCAAGGGACACCCACCCTGAGGGATGCCCTGCCCTAAGGACACCCACCCAAAGGCCACCCACCATGGTGACACCCACCCTGAGGGACACCCACCCCTAAAGGATACCTGTCCCAAAGGACACCCACCCCCAAAAATGCCCCCCCAGCACCGCCATCCCAGCCACCTGCTGGGGGAGGGGACAGGTCATCCCATGCCACCTCCTTACCGTGTACTCTGCAGGGACACCATGGCACAGCGGCATCACAGGGTGGCATCACCGGGTCATGTCACAGGGGAGAGAGGGAGCAGTGAGACCGGGGGCAGCTCCTGCAGCCCCCCACCACAGGGCAGAGACAGGGTGCCCAGGGTGTCCCACGCCCTGCCCGGGGCTCACCCGTGATGGTGTAGGGGTAGTAGTTCCAGGCCTTCTCAGTGATGTAGAAGATGCGGGGGGTCACCGCCCGTGCCCAGCTCGGCAGTTTGCTGTGGGCACCGTGTCAGGGGACCCCCTCAGGACAGGATGTGGCTGGTGCCACCCAGCCCTGCACTGCCAAACACAGCCTGGCTCTGGGACCCCCATTCCCACCCCAGGAACCCCACCTCTGCCTGGCACCTTCACCTCCACCCCAGGATATCCCCAGAGACCCTCACCTGCATCTCAGGACCTACATCCCAACACCTCTCCCAGGAGCCACTGCAACCTCCCCAGTACCTGCATCTGTATTCCAACACTGTCATGTGCACCCCCAGGGACCCCTGTCACCTTCCCAGGAGGTGCCCCAGCTCCTCACCATTCACCCTCACCTCCACTCCAGAATGCCTCCAGGGACCCTCACCTGCACCTCAGAACATCCCCAAGGAGCCCTGTTACCTCCCCAGGAGCCTCATTTACAGCCCTGGATCATCACCTGCACCTTACAACACCCTCAGGGACTCCTGTCGCCTCCCCAGTGTCCCAGCATTCCCCCACCAGAGACCCCTGCCACCTCCCCAGCACCTTCATCTGCACACCAGGACCCCCCAGAGATTTGTGCCAACTCCTCATCTCCACCCCAGTGCTCCCATCCTCTCCTCAGGTTCCCCACCTCCTCCCCAGACACCCTGACCCCCTCCCCAAGAAACACCCACCCTCCATCCTGGATCCTCACCCCTTCCCCAGGACCCCTCCACCTCCCCAGGGCCGAGCCCCCTGGGTGCTCCTGTCCCCTGCCAGCACCCTGGCAGGATTGGGCCCCCTGGGGAGTCGGGAGGTGGGTTTTGATTAATTTTCAGGCGTTATAAATAAATTTCAGGCGAGAGGGAATCGTGAGCGCTGCAGCTAAAAATAACCAGTCTCACACCAGCAGCCCCTGGTGGGGAGCAGCCCATGTCCGCAGGCAGCTGAGGGGACACGGGGACAGTGGTGCTGGGGGCCAGCCACTGCCCCACGGTGACACCCCAGGGCCAGGGCATTGCCAAGCTCCCGATCAGGCACCCAGCAGCACCCAGAGGTGGGTGCCCACCAGAGAGGGGTGGGCACCCTGCAAGGTGGGTGCATGTCCTGGGGTGGGTGCACCCCATGAGAAGAGGGAAGCCTCCCAGAGAGGGGGTGAACCCCTAGGATGGGTACACCCTGGACAGCTCCCAAGGATGGGTGCAGCCCTGAAGACAAGTGCCCCCCAGGAGATGGGTGCAGACCCCAGGATCAGAGCACCCCAGGAGATGGATATACCCTGAGAGATAAGGGCAGCTCCCAAAATTGGATGCACACCCCAAAAATGGGTGCACCCCAGGATTTGGGGACCCCACTGGGAGACACAAACATGCAGCCCTTGAAGATGGGTGGGTGCTCAGGAGATGGATGCAGCCCCCCAAGAATCAGTGCAGCACCCCAGGAGATGAGGGCACCCCTAGGAAATGATGGAGGGAGCCCAGGAAATAATGGGGTAACCCTGGGAATCAGCCACTCAGCCACTCTGCAGCGTGTCCAGAACCCAGGAAGGAGGTTCCCCAGGAATTTTGGAGGATGAGCTGGGGCCACCCCGCTGCCTGCCCATGCCCCCCACCGCAGTGCCCCCCCAGCAGCCACCACAGGCTCACCTGGAGAGGTGGACACGCTTCTCAGTGAACTGGCCGGGGCCGTGGACGGGGTCCTCGTGGGGCTCGTTCTTCACCACCTCCACGCCCTCGCCCTTCTCGCTCTCCTGGTGGCTGTGCTTGCTGATGGTGTAGAGCTGCCCCACGCGGTACTGCAAGCACACAGCCCGCCCTCAGTGCCACCGGCCCCGGTGACCGCCCGGCACAGCCTGGGGGCTGAGCCACGCCGCCGAGAGGGGAAACTGAGGCACGGAGCAAGGGGTGGCAGACCCTGAGCCGTGCAGCGGGCCGGGGGTTCCTGGGGCACCCTGTATGAGCTCCCGCGTCCCTAGGCCCCTGGGCTGTCCCAGCTCCCAGGCAAGGGATGGAAAAATGTATCTATATGATATATGTGGATGTGTCTGTGTCAGTATGTAACCATAAGGGTGTAGATGTGCATTTGGTGATGCAGCTGTGCAATTAGGGTTTGACTGTTCTGCTGAAGATCCCATTCACCACCGCAGTCACCAGCAGCATTTTACCATCCCACTCTGCCTAAATTAAAATCTTCCCCAGGTGCCTCCAGGGAGGGGTGGCACTGCCCAGGGTGGGCACCACTGTAGGTCCTCTCTCCCCAAAACGTCGGCACCAGGTGTTCATGAGAGACCTTTGCCCAGGGGTGCTGCCAGCTGTCAGTGCCGTTTGCCGATGCCATTCAGGCTCCCTGCTGGGGCAGGGATGGAGTTTATTGTCCCTGTCGTGCCACGGGCATCCAAACCCCAGGTGCCCTTTGCCTGCTGGTCCATCCCCTGGTCCTGCCGTGCCCCGGTGCTGCCGTCGGGCTCTGTGCCCCGAGGTCACCGTGCCCAGAGTCGGGATGTCCCCCCCACCCACACAGCCCGGCCCTAGCCCATCCCCATCCCTGCCACAAGCCGTGCCTCGGGGAGACAGCAAAGGGGTCACCGTGTCCCTCCCAGGGCAGGAACCGATCCCCTGGGGCTGCTCTGGGTATGAGACCCGCACCCCCACCCCTCCATCGGTGCGCCCGTCCCCGCTCCCGCCGGCGCGGCCCCGCTCACCTCCTCGGTGGTGAGCGGCATGCAGATGCGGTACTCCTTGACGAGCATGGTGACACTTCGGGCAGGGTGGCACGGGCAGGGTGGGCAGGATGGGGGTCAGGCGGAGGCGTCGGCGCTGCCGGGGACACGGCTCATGCTGGGGGCCGCGGGCAGCGGGGCGGGGGGGACGCGCCGCTGCCTCCCACGCTCCCGTCCCAGCACCCCGCGCTCGAGGCAGCCGCCCCGCTCGCGGTGACTTCACGAGCCGTTGCCATGGCAGTGGCGTGAGGTCACCCGTGCGAGGAGCAGCCTGGGTGTACCCAGCTGGGGACACCCCGGCACCCCAAAACCCTCCCGGCGTTAATACCTTCCCTGCCAGGCCGACAAACGCGTCCCTATCCAGCCGGCTTGGAGCGCACGCGTCCCCCCCCAAAATAGGGTGCCGTCCCTTCGGGGTGCCACATCCCCACCCTGCTGTGGTGGCCAGTGCAGCAAGAGGGTTGCAGGGACATGAGGATGGGGTCAGACTTGCCCGATGCCCCTGAGGACCCACCCCTGGGCACCCACACTGTCCTGTCCTGAGGGGTGCTCCCCGGCAGCAGAGTATCATGTCCCTGATCCTCTGTAGGACATCCCTTGGCCGGGCAGGAGTGGGATCCCCTTTCCCCAGGCTTCCCCCAGCACCTGTCCCAGCCAGCCCCCACCACACCCATGGCACTGCCAGGCCGTCACACTCCCAGGGCTGGGGATGCTCAGAGTGAGTATCAGGACAGCTCAGGGGGCTCCTGGATGTGCCCCCCCAGCCCCACAGAGAAGAGAGGGATGTGGGGCCTCCTGAAAGTCACCCCGGATGGGGGTTAGGCCTTGGAAGGGCAGATGGGGGCTCACATGGGATTTTGTCTGGAGGCAACTTGTCCAGCTGGGGACACAGGAACATCCTTGGGGGTACAGGGTCACAGCAGGACACAAAGGCGTCTTTGGAGGCACCGGGGGACACAGGAGTGTCCCTGGGGCCACAAAGCCATTTGAGGCTACAGGGGCATCCCTGGGGGACACAGGGACACCCTGCTGACAGGGCAGAGGGCCGGGTGCTGGTGCCAGGTGCAGGAACCCCACCACGGGGGCAGACGCAGCCCCGGAAAACGGGAAGGGATACGCCGAGGACTCACCGGAGCTCTGCAGGGCACGGCATTCCCCTCCCCATCCCGGCAGCTCAGAACAGCCCCCGCCGGGTGGAGAAGGAGGAGCCCCCCGGCCGGGCTCAGCCGCCCCTTCCCCACCGCTGTCCGCGGCCGCATCCCCCCCCCCCCCGGGCCGGATCCCGCCGCCCCCCGCTGCCCGCACTCACCGGCCCGCGCCGGTGCCCGCTCCCACCGCCGCCGCCGCCGCCGTGCCCCGGCCGTCCCGGGCCGTGCGCAGGAGCGGGCCGCCCCCCGCACCGCCTCCCGCGCCGCGGCACACCGACCCCTAGGGGGAGGAATGCACCGGCACCGCACCGGCACCGCACCGGCACCGCACCGGCAACGGCACCGCAGTGACAGCGACACCGGCACCACGGCACCGTGGCACGGCACCGAGAGACCCTCCAGCATCAGGGCTCCTCTGGCACGGCACAGACTGGCACCGGGGCACCCCTGGCACGGCACAGACCGGCGCCAGGGCTTCCCGCACCCACCAGGTCTCAGGTCCTCCTAGCGACCCCCAGCACCGCCCTGTGCCCCAGCTGGGAGATGCCCCGATGGGATGGGCTCCTGGGATGCACCCCCATGGGAACCCCCAAAGCTCCTCCAGCCACTCACCTGCACCCCGCTGCCAGCCTGGCCCCTGTCCCCCCAGCCTCAGCACACCCCACGTGCTGGCACTGCCCACGTGCCACCCACAGCCACACATTACCAGCACGGCTCATCACCAGTGACACCGCTGTCACTCCCTGACCTCCCGTCCTCCTTCCTCTGCCAATTTCCATCATCCTGGGCATTGCTGTACTGGACTGTGCCTCGCCGCTCTCATTTTCTTGTTATTTCCTCCTAAAACTCTGCCATGCCCTCCAGGCCCACTGCCCATCAGTGCCAGCGTGATGGCCACTGTGGGGACAGGGATCAGGCAAAGGGAATGCCTCCCAGGGCATCCTGTGGTGTTGACATCACTGGCACTGCTGGGACCCGGCACTGCAGTGGCCCTGGCACCGGCCATAGAAGACCCACCCGCCCAGGCACTGGGGTACCTGTGGGCTCTTTCGTGATTGCCAGTCTGTGCCACCTGCTGGTGGTGGGAATCCCACTTTGTGTCACCCTGTGAGCCCCAGGGCAGTGGGATGGGCCCCAGCACTATCCTGGCAGCCCCAAGGCAGCAGGGATGGCCCCAGGCTGTGGCAAGGACAAGCAGTGGCAGAAGGAGCAGCATGGGGACAGTGGCCCCAAAACCTGCCAGGGTGCCCCACGGGCACCCCTCCCACATCCGGGAGCGCGGTGCCAGGAGCTCTGCCTGCAGGCACACCTTCCCTGCCTGCCCTGCACTGCTGCCTTCTTCCCACATACCAGCCTTTGGTGTCACTGTCCCCCCGTGGTGTGTGTCTGTGCCCCCAGCTCTGGTGGGGTGGCAGCCACCCCCCTCCCCATTTTCCCCCAGGGAGGGGACACCACAGCAGCCCCCAAAGGAGGACTCCAGCCTACATGGCTGGAACCAAACCCCGCAGGGCTCCCACTGGGGTGACTGTGGTGGTGACAAGGACCTGGCCATGCTGGTGGCAAGTACCTGGCGGGCTCTCAGCCCCCCCAACAGCTGCATTCCTCCTGAACCTGTTTGGCAGGGCCCTGTCCAAGTACCAAGAAAAAGGTATCCGGGTTGGGCTTTTCCTGGTCATGCCCTGCTTCACTCCAGTGCGGAGTGAACAAGGAGTGGGAAGGATTTTCTGGAGCCTGGTGCCCCCACAGTGCTGCTGGTGCCCCCCTAAGCCACCTGCAGCTGCCAGTGCCAATGGTGCCCACCAGTTTCTTACCCCCCAGCAGGGATCCTCCAGAGGGTTGGGACAGGGAAGAAAGAGGAGGCAGAAACAAGTGAAAAATGACCCAATTTAATCCAAAAGCCCCCTCAAGCTCCAGGGTTTTGGGAGCCCGTCGTGGCCCCTCCAGCCCCCTGTCTCTGCAGCCCACGGGGCCCCGGGTTGAGCGCAGCCCTGGGAGCAGCCCCTGGCTCTCTGCTGCAGCGCGGGGACAAGGAGCTCTCCGAGGCACCCAGCCTCTTCCTCAGCTCCGCCGGCAGCCCCGCACCGCCACCGCCACCGGCACCGGCACCAAGCCCGTCCCACCGCCCCAAGCCCTGCCCGAGCCCTTAGGGAGGTGCCCTGAAAAAGACCATCCTGGTGGAGTAAACCAGGTCCACCAAGTAGGCGATGAGGTTGAAGATGGTGAGGAAGGTGACCCCCAGGTGCTTGTTCCACCAGCAGTCCGTGCCGCAGGAGTTGGGGCGGCTCTGTCCCCGGAAGCTGTAGAGAGGCCACAGGATGGTGGCAGTGAGGTACATCAGCAGGGCCAGGAAGTTGTAGCCCACCAGCACCTTCTCCAGCGAGCAGGGAATGTAGGTGAGGCAGCGGCCGATGGTGAAGATGATGATGAGGAGGGTGAAGATGAAGCAGATGGAGTAGACAGCCACGCACCACATCAGGCCAGGTTCCCTATTGTATTTATCCAGCAAGGAGAAGATCAGGCAAGCCACATAGGCTTCAAAGACCTTGAGGAGCCCAGGCACGGTGGAGAGGAAGCTGCTGATGTCCCCAGGCTTGGCGCGGGTCAGTGACACCTCGACGGCGTAGGCGAGGAAGCAGAGGCAGGAGGCGGTGGTGGCCACGGCCTGCCGGGCACACTGGCTGCTGCTGCAGGGGCTGTGGATGAAGGTGGCAGGGAAGACCACCGAGGAGGTGAAGACCATCAGAGCGGCCAGCATGGAGAAAGCCGAGGTGAAGTCATCCCAGGAGAGCGGCAGCAGAGGGTAGAGCTCCAGCAGCTCCAGCAGCAGCACCAGCAGCGTCACGGCGAAGCAGAAGCACCAGGTGAACATGCACCAGGTCCCGTAGGGACCCCCAAAGTGCCCGGTGGAGGCCACCAAGCTGAAGGTGAGGCAGGACAGCACGACGGCGAGGAGCCGGGCGATGCCCACCCAGGAGGTCAGGGCACGGAGGTTCACCGTGGCCATGCTCCGGCCGCTCTCTGCCCACGCCGCGCTGGGCAGTGGGTGCTGCCCGCAGCCACTCTTATCTGGCCGCTGGGGAAGAGGGGTGGGGCCCAGGGCAGGGAGCCGCCAGCCCCTCCCGAGCTGCCCGTGCCAAGGACCCCCGGCTCTGCTGCCGCTGCCACCACGCCGGGTGGCTGCTGGGGGCTGGCGGCCACGGCGGCGGGTGGGTCATTAACGAGGGGCTGGGCAAAGGGCGGTGACGCTGAGACCTTCTGTGGGGGCGGGCAGGAAGCCACCATGTGCCACCTGGCAGCGAGCCGCAGCCCTGCCTACAGCAGGAGGTACAAAAGGGCCTTTCATGCACCCCTAGAGTACCGGGGGGGCACCCCGACACCCTGACAGGTACCAGGGCTTAATACAGCGGGGCAGCACCCACTGGGTCCCCCTGAGGGTTTTAGGGGCTGCACCCAGTACAGTGCCCCTGGCAGGAGGGTGCCACAGCTGGGTGTAGCCCCTACACACCCTTGCAGGCAACACTTCCACACCCCTCCGGCACCTCTGCTCCCCTCCCGGCACCTCCACCACCTGATAAGCGGCTTAAAGTCCAGCTGTGCCAGCTGCCTCACCGGGCAGGGTGCATGAGGTGGCCATGGGGAGGGCATTTGCACCCTGGTCACACCCCACGGGCGGCACAGGAGAAGGGTGGCACATCAAAAGTTGGGAGTCCAGCAGGAGGGTGAAGGCTGAAGACTCTGGATTAACCTTTAATGTCACACAGGGTCCGGGGGTCTGTGCCCGTGGCAGAGCTTGGGGATGAGGGACCCATGTCAGGGCAGCTGGGCACTCTTGGGGGGTTCACCCCAGGCAGGTTCCTGGCACAGCCATGGTGGGCAGGGGTGGGCACTGCCATGGGGTCCAGTGGTGATCTGGGGGGGCACAAGGTGGCTCAGAGGTGGCTGCTGGCCTCGCCCTTGCCAGGCAGCCCGTTGAGGGGGCTCAGCCCCGGCCGGTTGCTCTCATTCAGCCGCCGCACGCGGTAACTCTCGTAGTGGACGTTGTGGGTGATGTCCTTCAGGTCCTGCAGGTGTGACCTGCCCGGGGTGGCAGGGGGAGGAAGGTCATCATGTCGCTGTCCCCCCCATCCTGCTGCCACCCCGTGGGGTTCCAGCACTCCCTACCCTGTCCCCCGCTCACCGGATCAGCAGGTCCCGCAGGAGGGGGAACTCGCAGTGTGCTGGGTTCTCCACTGCAAGGCAAGGCAGAGGGGCAGGGCTGGCAGGAGGGCTCTGTGGCTCAGGGATGCCTGGGCAGCGCACCCTGGCACGCTCTGGGTACCACCGGAGCACAGCACAGCTCTGTGCCACCTGCCATGGCTCGGCACCCACTCAGGCAAGGACAGCACCAGGGGTGCTGCTCCCTGCACCTGTGGGGGCTGGGGGTGTGCGGGGCTCTGCTCACCTTCAATGATGCCCCACTTGGTCTTGCGGCCCAGCACCCGCTTGCCATTCACCTGGTGCTCCTGGTCTGCCCCCACCACGGCAAAGGGAATCTTCTCCTGCCAGCAGAGGCTGTGCTTGCCCCGGGTGCTGCTCCCCTGGGCTGCCCAGGGTCCCTGTCCCCCACCCTGCTCCCCCAGGGCTGGCCCTCTCCGTCCCAGCCTCCCGGCACTCACACGAATCCTGTCATTCAGTGCCCTGTCTTCGGGGTCCTGGTCGAAATCCTCCTGTGGGTACACGCTGATGGTGTGGGTCTTCAGGTCCTCCTGGATCTGCGGGACACAGGGTTTGAGCCGGGGCTGTGGGGACATGGGGCAGCCCGGGAGCCCCTCGGGGACTTGTCCTCACCCGCTGCTTGAATTCTGCCCGTTCCTCCAGGGTGAGTGTGTCGGCTTTGGCGATCACCGGCACCACGTTGACAATCCTGCTGAGCCGCCGCATGAACTCCAGGTCCAGCGGGCGCAGCCTGACAAGGGCCACCGTCACTCCAGGGTGTCCCCAGCTCTGCCACTGGGGAGTGACCCACTACCACCCCTGGGTCACTCTGAGGTGACCCCAGCACCATCACCGTGAGGGACCTTCCCCACTACTACCCCAGGTTCATACCCTATCTCTGTCACCCTGAGGTGACCTCACCATCATCATCCCAGGGTGACACATCCACCCCACAGTGACTGCCCCGCCACTGTCACCGTGGGGTGACCATACCATTACCACTCCAGTCACCCTGAGGAGTCTCCACCACCATCATCTCAGGGTGACCCCACCACCATCATCCCAGGGTGGCACAACCACGCCGTGGTGACCCCATCCCCTACGCGTGCTGTGAGTGGGGACTCACCAGTGGCCTGTGGGGGGGACGAAGTAGACGCATCCATGGACCCGGGTGTCCGGGATCTTCCTCTTGCGGGTGATGAGGATCTCCTCCCGCAGGTATCTCTCGTACTGCTCGTTGATGTATTTGATGATGGGGTCCCAGCTGAGGATGAGGAGTTGAGGGACAGAACCTGAGCTCAACCCCTGCCCCAAAGTGCCACCCAGCGAGCTGGGCTCCTGCTCCCCATTGTGTCCTACCAGTTCTCATTGTTGATCTGGTCCCCAAACCCTGGTGTGTCGGTCACCGTCAGCTTCATCTTCACACCCTTCTCCTCGATGACTGTGGGGCAGAGGTGGGTCAGGGGGGAAGAAACATTGGGGAAAAGCAGGGCACCAGGTGTGGGGGATGTTTTGAGGCTGTGAACGCAGCTACAGGCCCCCAGCCCAGTGCCCTGCTTGTCCCAAGGGCTGGTGGGACACAACCCTGTGGTGGTGACCTTACCATGGGTGATGGACTGGAGTTGCACAGTTTTGGGAATACGTTCCTCCTGGCCGGGCTGTGAGGATTTGCGGCTCACCTTGGACTTGAAGAGGGTGTTCACCATCGTGGACTTCCCCAGCCCGCTCTGCCCTGAGGGGACACGGGCAGCTCTGGTTTGTCCCCCAGGGCAGTAACATGTTGATAGCCACTTGGGAGCAACGCAGAGTTTGGGGTAACTCTGTTTTATCCCCAAATAAATTTATTCCCCAAGGCAATAACCCCTTGGAATCCACTTGGGAGCATCCCAAACGTTGGGATAGTCCATTTTATTGCAGGAACAAATTTGTTCCCCAAGGTCATAACCCCTGGTACACATCTGGGAGCAACCCAGATTGGGCTAGTCTGGTTTATCTTCCAAACAAATTTATTCCCCAAGGTGACAGCCCCTCAACATCCATTTGGGGGCATCTCAGAGGCTGGGATGAGTTCACCTATCAGCATTATGTGCTATGTGGTAGGGGATATTACCACTTTTCAACTGTTTGCTACTTAAATCAGTAAAAACAACTTAAATTTCCTTAAAATCCCTTAAAATCATGTTTTCCCCTGGCATAGTGGAATTGGAACCAGTATTCCCACCCCATACAGGAGCAAACCCCACACCCAGTGCTCACCCACAACCATGATGTTGAACTCAAAGCCTGTCTTCATGGTTTTGATTTTCATCTGGTCGAGCACAGCTTCGATTCCCACGTATCCAAAGAGCTGGCAGCCCACGGGGCCGGGCGCCATGGAGAGGGGCACCGCCCCCTCCTTCTCCTCCTCCTCCTCCTCCTCCTCCGGCACGGCCGGCGGCTCCATGCTGCGCTCCTCGGGCTCCAGGCTGCTCCCTGCACCGCGGGGTGGGCAAAGGCGGTGAGCCTTGACCCCTGGGTGCCCACCCCTCGGTGCCCACCCCTGCGGCGGCAGCGTTGCCCCAGCAGCGGCCGTGCCGGCGGGCACGCAGCCCCGCACATTCCTGGGAGCCGGTGAGGCTCGGCATGGCAACGGGGGCACAGCACCCCCCCGCCGCGCCAAGGGTCCGAGGAGGTGCCAGGGGCATCTTTGGGGTGGTCGTGCCACCGGACCCCACCATGCCACAGGCTGCCCCGCGATCGTCGGGCACCGCGGCCGCGGCCAGCACCTTGTGCCCAGCCCACGCGGTCACCCGCGGCAGGCGGCGCCGCTCCGGGCCCGGCACACCGGAGCGGGGGGCTCCGGCCCCAGGGCAGGACGTGCCGCCCCACAGCGCACCCACACCGAAGCCAGGCACTGGGCACTGCTGGGCGGGGGGCACCGCGGTTGTCGGGGGTGCAGCGCAATCACCGGCACAACCCCGAGCCACCAGGAGTTTGCCCAGGGGACGGTGCCCGGAGCGTGCCCCACACCGGGGGCCACTGGAGCCCCGTGCCCGCCCCAGCCCTTTGTGCGGCAGCCCCAAATCCCTTTCTTCCTTCTCCTCCTCCTCCTCCTGCTTCCCAGCACGGCCATTGTTCGGGTCCTACCTCGGCGCCGCGGTGCCCTCGCTCAGAGCCCCGTTACGGCCGGGGGCGTCCCCGGGGCGCCATCCGCATCCCCATCCCGGCGGCGCCGCAGCCCGGCCCCTTCCCTCCGCCAGCTCCCGGCTGGCACCAACCCGGCTCCGCCGAGGCTGCGGCTCCCACGCATGACCAGCATGGCAATACCCGCCCCCCGCAGCCCCCTCCCCACACAGCCAAGCCCCTGCGCCCGGTTTGCCGACGGACTGGTGGGTGGGGAGGGTTGTGCCCACCCGACTGGGCCCACCCGGCTGTGCCCACCCAGCACATGGCACTGCTCGGCCTCCCAGCCAGGCCAGCACAGATGGGGACCCCTCCCATGGCACAGGACACCCCCACCCCTCACTTTGTCCCCCATCACGCCCGTGAGCGGCTGCGTGGCACTGAATGAGGGTGGGAGTGTTTGGCCGTGGGCACGATCCCCACTGGCACCCACGGGCACCGGGGACCACCCTGCACTGTGCCCCCCACCCTCCCCAGCAGTATCTGTGCCCAGCCCCGGCACGCTAGGGTAGGAGAAGGGGTGGTGGCCCTGCCAGCTGCCCCACTGCCGCAGTGCCCCACGGCGCTTGCGTCCCCCCACGCCGCAGCCTCCCCCGTATGTGCCAGCCGGCGCTTGGCACCGGCGAGGCTGGAGCGGCAGCTTGCGATGGCCCAGGCTGCGAGGGACCTGCTGAGACCGTGTCCGTGTGCCACGCAGCCAGGGGACAAGGGGCATGTGGGCAAGGGCTGGCCTGAGCCAGCCCGGGGTGCCGGGGGATGATGGAGCTGAGCACCTCCATTGCCATGGCAACGGCATCCCGGCGTGGGAGCCACCCAGCACCCTGTGCCCACTGGGTGCCGTAGTGATGGCAGGCTTGGGGACAGCAGTGTCGCATGTCCCAGCTGCCCCTGCGGCCCCTGGGTCGGGATGTTCCTCGGAAGTGGTGAAACAGCCGCGGATTTCCTGGTGACAGCGGTGACACCCGGCTGGGGGGCTGGGAGAGGGCAGGATGCTCACTCCGGCGGGGATCCACCCACCCGGCACCGGCCTTGCCAACAGCTGGTTCCACAAGCTGGCAGTGACGTGGGGAGGGGGTTCCCCATCAGGGAGAGGACCCTGACAGCTACTGCAGCCCTCCTTCCTGGGACACATAGGCTCCCCGTGCCCCCAGCCTGACCCCCCTTCCCAGTCCCTGCCAGTCTGGCAGTTGCCAGGACAGATACAGAACCAAGTGGTGCAGCCAATGGAGCCATCCAGGATGGTGGGCACTGCAGACAGGGAGCAGGTGGGATATCCAGG
>QUSF01000144.1:92878-147881 GCA_003676055.1 Chloebia gouldiae
TCCAGGATGGTGGGCACTGCAGACAGGGAGCAGGTGGGATATCCAGGGTGGTGGGCACTGCAGGCACGCAGCAGGTGGGATTTGGTGCTTGCACCCCCCAGCTCCCTGGGGTGGTCCACAGGGTGCAGCTCCCCCAGAGGGGCTCAGCCACTGCCCTGCGCCCTGTCAGGGGCAACACCAAGGAGACACCCACAGCCAGAGGGCACGTCCGGGGTGACACTGGGTGCTGCACCCACTGCTGCCTCCCCCACGGGTCCAGAGCCCCCCGTGTCCCTGCCCTCACTGCCAAAAAGCCCTGCTGGTAATGGCCATCAGCCGGGTGGCCCCGTGGAAGCTCTCTGGCATCCCCACGGAGCTCTGGGGCAAATGGCTCCTGCAGCCAGACCTGTTCCAGGACTAATCACGGATGCTCTTATTTTCCAGACAGGGACAAGTAATCCCGGGTCCGTGGTCTCCTCCATGGATTTAATTACTGATGCAGGGTTAATTGGCCAGTTCCCTGGGAAGCCTATAATAAAGCTTCAAGGGTGGAGGGTGCTGGGAGAGGATGAGCTGGGACAGGAGCTCCCTGTCCGGCTGCTCACCACTGCTCCAAACCGAGCAGCCGGGCATGGGATGGGGAGAGCCTGGCTCTGGGTCCAGCACAAGGGAGCTGACCCCTCTGGCACAGGGATGGAGGTTTTGGGGATGCACCCACTGCCCTGGTCACACCACAGCTCTACTTTCCCAGCTGATCTGACCCAGAAACACCAGTGCCTCTCCCAGTGCCAAACACAACCTAATGGCCAGTGGTGACAGTCCCCATCTGCAAGCAGACTCGGATCCAGCCCATCTGTCTGGCCGTGGGAGCCACGGGACGGGGCTCGGGGTGGCTGGGGACCGTCGGGGAGCAGAAGCAGAAGTGAACCATCGAGCGAAACCCTGTGCCTGCAGCGCTGCTGGGGACAGGGGACAAGTCACCCAGCCCCGGTGGCAGCACCGTCTGCCCGCACACCACCCTGCCCGCTGCCACCACGCCATCCCTACCTGGGCGAGCCGGTCAGAGCTGGGGCTGCTGCCGCCGAGAGCTGGTCACCGGGGCCAAATGGCTCCTGGGGTGCAAGGCAGAGGGCGGCTGCTGCCCACGGCTCCTCCTCCGCTCCTCCTCCTCCTTGCCCCGGGCCCTGCGTGGGCGACCCGGCGTGGAAGTGAAATGCTGCGGCCGGCGGCTCACTCGGAGCTTCCTCCTGCGGGGTGTGGGACCACCGCGCCACGGCACCCCGAGGCCATCCACGGGTGTCAGCGGCTGGGGGCCGGGGTGGCCTCCCGGGGGGGGAAACAGCTCGTTCCCACCTCTTCCTGGCAGAGAAACCGCTGTGCCCGAGCAGTGTCTGCCAGCCCCCTGCCAGCCTGGGCCATCTGCAGGGCAGCCGGTGCCACCCGCTGCCCGCTGGCTGCTGCCCCACCCCAGCCTGGGCACACCACGCTCGGCTGCCGGCCACCAACACGGCTCTGTCCTGAGCACTGTCCCCTCATCACCCCGGCTCCATCCTGAGCTCCGTGTCCCCATTTCCCTGTCACCCCAGCTTGCTCTTGAGCACCGTGTCCTTGTCACAGCCCTGAGCACTGTCTCTTGTCTTCCTGCGACCCTGGCTTGGCCCCAAGAACCGTGTCCCCATGACCTCAGCTCTGCTCTGAGCACAACTGCATCACCACAGCTTGGTCCTGAGCACCATGTCCTTGTCACAGCCCTGAGCACTGTCTCTTGTCTTCCCGTGACCCCGGCTTGGTCCCAGGTACCGTGTCCCCACGTCCCTGTCACCTTGGCGCCGCCCCAGCTGCGGTCACTTCGTGTCCCCATCACTCCTTACTCAGCCCTGAACACCATATCCTTGTCCCCATCACCTGTCTCAGCCCTGAGCACTGTCCCTCAGTGTCCCCATCACTTCGCTCAGCCTCGGGCTCTGTTCCCCCGTGTCCCCATGACCCCGGCCGTCCCCGGCTCCATCCCTGGCCCGGGGAGCCGCGGGCAGCGGGGCAGCCGGGCTGGCTGGGCAGCACGGCCACGGGCATTGCTGGGGGATGATTCACCGCGGCCCGGAGCAGATGTATGGATGCCTTCGCCGCGTCAGTACTTAGGGCCCGGCCACGACGGCTCCGCGACAGCCCAGCGAGACGGGCAAAGAGCCCCGAGCACCCAACCAGGGAGCAGCGGCGGTGGTGGCTGTCTCCGGCCACCCCGGTGCCCTCCGGCCCTCCCGGAGCAGCCGCTGGAGAAGGGGGACACTCGGCTACCCCCTCCCCTTGCCTGGGGACGGGCACGGGCTTGGCAGCGCCCACCCTGGCACGGCGGGAGCCGAGGGCACAGCCGCGCCGGGGAGCCGGGCACCGCTCCCCGCGGCGCTGGGCGCACGCCGAGCACGCCCCGGCGCACCTTGGCCCCCCGCCACCTCCCGCGCCCCACGGGGAGGGAGGAACAGGATCCAGCCCCGTGCCAAGCGAGGGGGGATGAGAGGGGAAGAAAGCGCTGGACGCGGGACAAGATCGCGGCGATAGGCGGCACGCGCGGGGCCGGCGCGATGGGGCACATGTGTCCCGACCTGTCTCCCGCGCCGGGGAAACAATCAGCGCCGGGCTGCGGGCGGCTCGCCAGGCACCGCGGGGACGGGCGGGCCGGGAGCGCTGCCAGCTCCGCGCCTTCGGCCCCCCCGCAGCCAGCGCGCCCCGCGGGCCCCGGCACGGGGCAGCAGCGAGAGCTGGCGGGGCGCCTGTCCCCAGAGTCGCGTCACTCCACGCTCTTCCCGGCATCAGCTCGTGCGGGGCAGCGCCGCGCCCGCCGAGGGGGGCCCGGCGGAGAGAGGGACAGGGACAAGAACAAGTCCTACCGTGCTCCGGCGTCACCGCTGCCCCGCTGCCGTCCGCAGCCTCGGCGGGAGCCGCTGCCACCACGCAGGGTCCCCGCGGTGCCATCATCCCCGCGCTGGATGGGGTGCCCAGGGCCGGCACCAGCACCAGCCCCCCGAGGAAGGCGGGCTGGGAGCTCACTTGCACCGTCTGCGGCTGCGACACCAGCCTGAAGGTGGCGGCCTGGGGGGCTGGCAGTGGTGGCAGCCCCTCGGCCCTCCCCTCAGCCGGGGCTGCCTCCCCCTGTCCCCGGGGCTGAGCCGGGGGCCGGCGGGACGGGATGGGGCTGGCGCTGAGGGTGACCCTCCGCTGCGGCCGGGACGCCGTGCCGAGAGCCGTGTCCCACCCCCGCGGCCCCTCGGGGAGCGGGGGCAGCCCCGGGGCTGTCTCTGCGCCATCGTATGGGGGCAGGCATGAGGAGGAGGATGAGGAGGAAGGCTGGGGTGTGCGAGACTGGGCTGCAGAGCTCTGGGTGCCCCACGGCGTCCCCAGGCCCGGCTCCTCGGCGATGTGCAGGTCCAGCGCTGGCAGAGAGCCGTGGCTGGCGGCGGCCCCGCGGAGGGGATGATCCAGCTCCACCGGGAAGACGCTGCCGTGGGACGGGACCTTCTTCAAGCCGGGGCTGGCGGCCGGGGAGCTGCCCGGTGGCTGGGGAGGCCCGGTGGGCGCGGGGCTCTCCAGGCTGGAGGACGAGCTGCGCTGGCTCTCCCCGTCACTGCCCGGCCCCGTGGCCGAGGCCTGGCGGGTCTGGAAGGAGGCGGCGCGGGCGACGCCGGTGCCGGCGACGCCGTTGGCTCGGCCGGTGGCCAGGCCGGTGCCGAGCCGGGTCCGCAGCACGGGACTGGGCGCCGGGCTGGGGCCGCTGCCCAGGCGGGGCGGGTGGCCCGGCTGCAGTGGCTGGGGGCTGTCGCCGGTGCTTGAGGACAGCAAGGAGCCGGCTGCCTCGTCCCCATCTTCTGCCTCAAATGACTTCTTGAGCGCTGGAGACACAGAGAGAGAGATGGCACCAGAGTGGTCCCCGATGGCACTCGCCCCCTCCCCAGCCCCATGTATGTTCCCCCGTCACCCAGAGGTGCCCCTGATTTATGAGCCCGTCCCAGCGAGGACCCCGGCCCGGCGCCAGCTCCTCCCCAGCCCTGCGGCGCTGTCCCCAAGGGTTTTATCATTGTTCCCCTGCTGATCTGGCCGGTGCCGCCGGCTCTCCTCGTAGCACACTGCCCGCTTTATTCCCCCTGAAAAGGATCCGGCCGAGTAACCGGATCCCCGCCTGACCCTCTCCCCCTGCATCCATCCGGGCAGCCGGGAAGGATTCCTGCCCTTTCCCGGGCCTTAACCCTGGAGCCCACTGACGGCAGGGGTGCCAGCGCCATCGCCACGCTCGGGGACTGTCACATCCCGTTCTGGTGGCTGCTGCTGCGCCTCCCACGCGGCTTCACAGCGGCCACGAGCCCACGGCACAGCCCTGGATGCCAACGTGCCCCCCACGGGCCCCTTGGCTCCCCAGGGGTGCCGCAGCGCTGAGCCCGGTGCAGAGCTCCTGCTGGCCCCCCTCCGGACACCTGGCACCCCACGGGGGTGACCTTGGTGAAGCCCCCACGGTGCAGCCGCCCCCTCCTTCCTCCCAGCCCCGCAGGAGGCTCCCCAGGAGCTGCTGCCGGCGCTGCCCGAGGGGCTCGGCACGGTGCCGGCAGCCGGCTCCGCGGCCCCGGGGGGAGCGCGGGGGGCCCAGGTTCCCCCCGGAGCCTCCCTCACCCTCTCTGCCAAGCGCCGAGCGGCTGCTTCCCCCGGGGGCTCCGTGGGGGCGGCCCACGCTGCACCCCTGCATCCTCTCCGCGTCGGCGCTTGTGCCAGCCTGTCCCGGCACCCCTCCCGCTGGCACCAGCCCGCCCTCACCCTCCTCTTCCTCAGCCGCGGTGCCGGGGACAGCGGGCTGTGAGGGTCCGTCCCTGTCCCTCCCCTGGTGCCCCGTGCCCGGGGCAGGGCAGGGGTCAGAGGCCGGGGTGTGGCGCTGCCGATCACAGCTCTCCCCGGGGCAGGTAATTCTGCGGCCGCTCCCGCCCTGCCCCACCGGCCGGGCTGCCGGGGGCCACGGGGTCACGGAGCCGGCGACCCCCTCCCCACATCCATGTCTCTGCTTTGTTACCGCCCAAAATGCCTCCTTTTACCCCAAACCTGCCTCTGGCCCCTGACCCAGCCTCATCCAGACTCCAGATGGTGTCCGGAGTGATGGGCAGGGGGGAGTAACGAGGGGATGCCGGGCAAGGTGGGGGTGGCAGAGGGCGAAGGGGGAGTGGCAGGACTGAAGGGGAGACGTTAAGATGGGGTAGCAGGAGGTTTAGAGGGGGGCAAGGTGCTCGGGGGATGGTGGGGGGTAAAGGGGTGGTGGCAGGAGGTTCAGCGGGATTTTGGGGGGGATGGAGGGGGCATGTGGGGGTTTCGCGGGGATTGAGGGGTGTCAGCCGGCAGCGGCGGGGTTAAGGTGCCCGGGGTAGGTGCACACATTCCTCCCCGGCGAGGGCAGCAGCAGCCCCGGGGTCGGGTTTCGCCGCCCGCCCCCGGCCCGGCCCCGGCCCCCCCGCAGCCCCCGGCCCGCGGGTAGAGCGCGCACACGCGGGGAGCGCGCACGGGGACACCGCGAGCTCGGGGGGCTCCCACACCTTCCCCGCTCCCTCCAGCCTCGGTCGCCCCCCTTGCCCACCCCACAGCCGCGCCCCCCGAGAGCACGCCTACATCCCCCTCGCTGGGGGGAGAGCAGCCCACCACGATGCCCAGTGCCGGCGGTCACCCCGCGTCCCCACGATGTCCAGCCCCCCACGGTGTGCACTCCCGGGGGCATAACCCCCCAGTCCCTAATACCCAGCCCCCGGAGGGCAGCGCAGCCCCCTACGACGTTGAGACCTCGGGGAGCCCCCAGGCCCCCCAAGATGCCCAGCCCAGCATCCCCCCCCCCCCCCCCCCCGGTCGCAGACCCCTGTGGGGAGGGCAGCCCCAACCATGCTCAGCCCACCCCAAGATCCCCGGCCCAGCAGCAGCAAAACCCCCGGACCGAAACCCAGTGCCCGGTGCTCCCCCCTTGGGGACGCCCCAGCCCCCACAAAAACCCCAGCCAGCAGCATCGCCCCTAAAATCAGCCTCCGGGCGGGGGGAGTGCAGCCCCCCACGATGCTCAGCCCTTGAGGGGCACCCCCGCCCCCCAAGACGCCCAGGCAGCAGCGTTCCCCCCGCGGGGACATCCCCCGTTCCTCCCACGGCTCCCAGCCCCGAGGGGGCCCCGCGGCCCCGGCCGCACCTTCGAAGTCGGAGAGGATCCCGTCCAGGTGGTCCTTGACCGAGAGCCGGGCCATGGCGGGGCGCGGGGGGCCGCGGCTGCCGCCCACCCGGGACCCCCGCATGCGGAGGGGCAGCGCAGCCGAGCCCACCGAGCCCCGGGACGGGACGGGCCGGCGCCGGCTGCCCTCGGCGGGAGGGGAAGGAGGAGGGGACCGGCCGGGGGAGGGGAGGGGAAAGGGAGGGGAGGGGGAGGTCCTGCCTGCGCCCCCGCCCCGGCCCGAGACCCCCCCTCCTCCCCCGGGCCGGCCCCCGCAGCTCCGCCGGCCCCGCCGCGCCCGCCCCGTCCCGCGGCACTGGGATGCTGCAGCCCCCGGCTGGGGGTCCCGGGCAGGCTGGGTGTCCGGGAGACAGTCGAGGGGAGTTCCTGGCCAGGCTGGAGAGCTCCCTGGAAGGCTGGGGGTCCCGGCGGGCTGGAGGATCCCGGGCAGGGCTGGAGGTCCCGGAGGAGCGGGGAGGGAGCCTGGCCAGGCTGGGGGTCCCAGGCAGGCTGGGGTGCCCTGCCAGGCTCCAGCGACAGGGGATTTCAAGCGGCCTCTCCTTCCCAGGTTCTGCATCACCCAGGAATTTCCAGCTTGGAGCAAGAGGAGGAAAATGCCCTGGAACAGGCAGGGCTGCTGTCGCTGTCTCCCGTCTGGGTGTGGGGTCTTTGCTGGGGTGTCACCACCCTCCGGGGTGTCCCTGCCAGGGGCTGGGTCCCATGCTGGAGCGCCTGGAGCATCCCTGGGGACTGCGCTCCCCGCAGGCATCCCGGTGCTGTACCCCCGGCGAGTCCCACAGCGTGGCACTGGAAGCACCCCGGGGTCGGGGTTGCACTGGGGCGGCCCCCCATAACCCAGGGCTGGGGGCTTCCTCCCCCCCACAGCCCGGCTGCCAAGGGTTAACCCCATCCCAGCCCCGGCCCGCGGTGGGCAGCAGATGGGGAAAGGGAAGGAGCTGGAAATCCCTTCTGTACACAGAGCAATCCCTTCTCCTCCTGCGGCAGAGCCCCGCGTGTGGGCTGGAGCACATTCCTGCCACGGCTGGGGCACAGGGACACGGCCATGGAGCCTCCAGAGACACAGCACAGGGACCAGGGCACATGGCACATGGTGGTGGTGGCCTTGGTCGTGGCCAGGCTTGGGGGCGTTCAGAAGTGCCACTGGCCCATAGAACCACAGGATTGTTGTGGCTGGAAAAGTCCTGAGATCATCAAGTCCAAGTGTCCCCCAGCACTGCCAAGGCCACCACTGAGCCATGTCCCCAAGTGCCACATCCATGTCTTTAAACCCCTCCAAGGGTGGTGACCCCATCACTACCCTGGGCAGCTGTGCCTGACCACCCCTTCCATGAAGGAATTTCCCCAAAATCCAGGCTAAACCTCCCCTGGCACAGCTTGGGGCTGTTCCCCCTTGTTCTGTCCCTGTTCCTGGGAGCAGAGCCCGACCCCCCCCGGCTGTCCCCTCCTGTCAGGAGTTGTGCAGAGCCACAAGGTCCCCCCTGAGCCTCCTTTTCTCCAGGCTGAGCCCCTTCCCAGCTCCCTCAGCCCCTCCTGGTGCTCCAGCCCCTTCCCAGCTCTGTTCCCTTCCCTGGACCGGCTCCAGCCCCTCTGTGTTCCTCCTGTCAGGAGTGGCCAGAGCTGGCCCCAGGACTGGAGGTTTGTCACCGCGCTCAGCCCCCTGAGCTGGGTGGAGGGGTCAGAGCTGGGCTGGGCTGGGACCAGCTCTGGAGCTGTTCTGAAGGATGCAGAGGCCTTCAGAGCTTTAGGACTTTCTGGAGCAGTTTTGAAAAGGTTGGAGAGGCTTTAAGCCATTCAGAGCCCTTTTCAGAGGAGGTGCAGAAGAGCTAGAATGGTGTGGAGCAGCTCTGATTATATTTTATGAGTTTTTGAGAAGCTTTGGAGCTGTTTCAGGGTTGCCTGTGCCCCTCTGCTGTTGTTCAGAGGGGGTTTAGGCTAATTCCAAACTGTTTGAGTTTAGAGATGTTATTAAAAATTTTAACTCGTTTGAGAGGCACATGAAGAAAGTCCAGAGAGGGGGTTCAGAGGGGTCCAGAAGGGGTCCAGAGGGGTTTCAAGGGCCTTTTGGAGGCTCTTGGGGCACTCAAGGAGTTTCACAGCTGCACAGAGGAGGCTTGGAGAGCTTCAAAGCTGCCAGGAGACCTTTTCTATGATCCGTTTTGAGCTATTTCGAGGAGTTTTAGAAGAGTTTAGAGGGCTTCAAGTGCTACTTTGAGGCAATTTGAGCATCTTGGTGCCTTTCAGGGCTGGCTGGAGGAGCACGAGAGCTGTTTGAGCAGTTCAAGTGCTTCAGTAATGGCCAGAGCTCCATCCTTCCAGAGCCTAAGCTGCTCCAAGGAGATTTACAGCTCCTTGAAGAAACCCAGCACGACAGAAATACCCCCAGAACTATTTATATACCCCATTTCTAGAGCAGCTACGACATGTTGGAGGTTGAGATTTCAGAGGAATTTTTAAAAGGAAGTTTTAGAGATGTTTAGTGAAATCTTTGGTGCACTCTAGAGCTGCTTGGAGGGTGTAGAGCAGTTGGGAATGCTGCAGAGGTGATTTACAGATGCTCAGAGATGCTTTGGAGGTGCTCAGAGATGTTGTAGGTCCAGCTACAGGGATGGTTTAGAGCAGCTCAGAGATGGCTTAGAGCAGCTCAGAGATGTTTTATGCAGCTCAGAGGTGGTTTAGGGCAGCTCCAGCATGTTTCAGATGTGCTCAGGGGTGCTTAGGACAGCTCAGGGAAGGTTTAGAGCAGCTGAGGGACAGTTTAGAGCACAGCAGGGATGTTTTGGAGGAGCTCTGGGATGGTTTTGGGACGTTTTATGCAGCTCAGGGATATTTTAGAGCATGTCAGGGATGTTTTGGGACAGCTCTGAGATGTTTTGGAGGAGCTCTGGGATGTTTTTGGGCAGCTCTGGGATGTTTTATGCAGCTCAGGGACATTTTGGACCATGTCAGGGACGTTTTGGAGCCTCAGTGCTGCTCTGAGCAGTGTGGAGCAGTCTGAAGCAATCTGGGGGGTTTCAGAGCTCTCAGGGTGTGTCAGAGCCTTTCCCAGCTCTTTGCTGCAGCTCCAGGGCTGCCCGCAGCAGTTCAGAGGAACAGTCTGGAGCCATCCTGAGGCACGGTGGGAGCTGGGAGGGGATTTTGCACGTTCAGGCCCTTTGGGGCGGCTTAAAGGGGTGGGGAGGGGTGGAGGAGGCTTAAGAGGGGTGGGGAGCAGCTTAGCAGGGAGGTGAGGGCGTTTAAGGGATTTTTGGAGCAGTTCAGAACAGCCGAGTGCTCCGAGGGGGTTCTCCTGGTGTGGAGGGAAGGGAAAGCTCCGTGTTCCTGCCTGGAGCAGACCCACGAGTCCCTGTCCCAGCCTGCCCCCCTGTCCCTGGGCAGCAGGATCAGCTCCGACGGTCCCACCTGGATCCTCCAGGAAGGTGAAGGGGAATTCCCCCATTCCCACCCACACAGCTTGGCTGGCTGGGGAGATTTTGGCTCCCTCTGACCTTGATTCCTCTGGATGGAATCAGTGGGGTCCAGCCTCCCTCATCCTCATCCTCCCAAAATCAGAGCATTCCAGCCATGTCCAGCCTCCCTCATCCTCATCCTCATCATCCTCATCCTCCCAAAATGAGGGCACTCCTTGGTGCAGGAACATTTCCACTCGATCCACCCAAGTGGAGATGCAGCACTTGGATATTTGGGATGCTCCAATCCAGCACTCAAATCCTCAGGATGCTCCAATCCACCTCTGTGGAAAAAAAGTTTTCGGGCAGGAATAGTAACAGCTTTTAATCCGACAAGAATTGATACATCAGTTAAGACAATACCGTTGTTGCCTCTTTTTTGGGGGACTTCCTTCACATACTGGTCGGGAAAGAGGAACATTTTCAGGATGTACAGTTTTTGTTTTGTTTTTGTTTTTCTCTCCATAGGGACTTTAAAGCATGGTGAATGTGCAAGTCAGTGCTTTTTGTTTGCTTAAAACTCTTTTTTCCCGGTGCTTATTTACAGTTACAGTACCTCTGTGAGAGCGACAGGAAAAAACAAACGATTGTTTGAGACCTGGGGATCCGGGATCCCAAGTCGAGAAAGGCAGATCTCCAATATTTATATATTTATACATATATATATATATGCTTTTGTGTATACACAGATACATTTCTCTCTTCTTTTAAAGTATTAAAAAAATGGATCAACCTTCATTCTATAAAAATACCTACTCTACAAGATAGAAAAATTTTCCCTCTCCAAGTATACACTGATTTACACCCAAAGCTTCTCTGGAAATGTACATTACGTGGCTTCTTCCCGCGGCCTCGGGGCAGGGAGGGAGGCAGGGAGGGAGGGCTGGGGTGCAGGAGCTGCCCCGGGGTTTGGGGTTCACGCCGACCCCGCAGCCCCGCAGGGGCTCTGGGGGATCAGCCCCCAGAGGTGACGTGGCCGGGCTTGGCCGCCGTCCCCTGGGATGAGGCGGTGACAGCAGCCACGTCCCCCTGCCCAGGGTCACCCCGAGGGCTGGAAGGGGCTTGGGGGAAGCAGCACCCCGAGGATTGCTGTGGCTTCTGCTTCCAGGCCGTTCTGGCATTCCCAAAACCTGACGAGCAGGAAGAGGAACCGCGGGCTGAAGCCGATCCCTGGGATTCCGCTGGCTGGCTCCTCCCGGGAGCCCGGAGGAGCAGCGGGGACAGCGGCCACTCCCGGGGTCACGCTGTGCCAGCAAGCCCAGAGCTGTCTGATGTAAACATGGCTTTTGTTTCCCAGGGAGCTGCTGGTGTTCTCCAGCTCCCCTCCCCATCGGCACAGAGATTCCAGCCCCGGCCGGTGCCAGGGATGAGGAATGAGCGTGGCTCCTCCGGCCCCTGGCCCAGCGCAGGAACGGAGGGGAAAGGCAGCCGGAGCAGGCTCTCCCTCCAGGACTGCAGCTGTCACCAGCAGAGCCCTGCTCCGGCTGGGAATGGCACAGACCGCTGTCCCCAGGCCGTCGGGAGGTGAGCTGGGGAGCTCGGGCCACTCTGCTGCAGCTCCCGAAGTGCTGCGTGTCCCACCCAGGACGCGGAGAGGCGGCCAGGACCGGCCCCAGCGCGGGGTGAGGAGCTGCAGCCTTGCCCCGTGTCTGTCCCCAGCTGGGGACGAGGGACAGCTCCCCCCGAGCCACCTCAGCCTCAGCGGCAGAGCCTGGCAGGAGGAGGGAGGAGGAGGGAGTGGAGCCGGGATGCCGAGACGTGCCGACAGTACGAGCCACAGACAGCAAAAATAAATAAGGAGGCAGGTGACAAGTGAGCTCACGCCCTGTCCCCAGCAGCCACCGAGGGCTCTGCAGGCAGCCGGCCCCAGCCGGAGCACGGGGCAAGGATGGGCTGAGCCAGCTGGATGAGGCCATTTGCATTAAGTTAATTAAAAAAAACCCCAAAACCCCAAACCAAAAGCAAACCCCAGGCCCGTGCGAGTCCGGGAGGCGCTTCCCTGGTTCCCAGCTCTGCCCGGTGGGTGTGTCAGGGACACTTTGGCACAGCAGATGCTCGGCCGGGCAGGGCAGCAGGGCAGAGTCAGCGCTGTCGCTTCCCTCTCCATCCCGAGCCCCGCGGGCCGGAGCGGCCCTCGGAGGGGCGGTGCCTGTCGCGACAGTCCCCAGCGCCACAGGCACTTCCTGCAGCGTCCCTTTCCTGAGCTCCTTCTCCAGGTTCCCTTTCACGCCTCCACAGCCAGGAGGGCTTCAAAATAACGGAGTCAGAGAACAAAGCCTGGCTGCTGGTTTTCCTTTTCCCTGGTCCGTGGCTCAGTCACTCCCCGACCTGAGGCTTCCTTGTGCCTTCATCAAGTGCAAAGACGTTTGGAGTCCCTCTTCATCCTCTCAGAGCACCAGATCCTCCCGGCTGCATTACTTGACTTCCAGGATGGAGGGGTTGGTCTCCATGATGGCCACAATGATCCTGTCGATGTAATCCTGCAGGCGGAAGTTGATCTCCTCTTGCTTCTGGATTGCTTCCATGAGCTGCAGCAGAGGGGAGAGGGAGGGAGAGGTCACTGCCTGACGCTGCTCAGAGCTTCCCGTGGCCCTGTGCATCCATGGCTAACTCCCTGGCTCTTCACTGTGGACTGGGATATTCCTGACCTTGTTTAAATAGCCAGGGAAAAATTGTTTCTGCTCACTCCTGCCCTTCCTTGAGCTCTCAGCCTAAGGGGCCCTGGAGAGAGCAGGGAGCATCACAACTCCATTGGATCCCCAAAATATCCAGGTGTGTTTCCCCACTTCCCGAGATGTTAAAAGATTTAATTCCAGTGCTTGTGCAGGCTCAGACACCCCTGGTTGGTATTCAGAGAGGTGCTGGGATCTCCAGGGGGAATGTCCTGGCTCCCAGGGGTTTAAAGACAGCTCCAGACTGATGGACACAGCCCGTGGTGGCTGCTCTGTCCTGGAAGGGGAAGGCTGTCCCAGGGCAGGCAGAGCAGAGCTGCCAGAATCAGCAAATGGGCAGGGAGCAGCTTCCCTGTCCCCAGGAGGGAAGGCTGGCAAGGTAAGTCCTGAGAGCTCTACATATAATTGTGTGGGGATTTCTCAGCTCTTGACAGTTTTCAGGGGAATTTTGGGCATGGGCTGAGCCACAGACAGGGCATATCCACTCCTCCCAGGCCATGCCAGGTGGAGGCACCCAGGAAGGTACAGTCTGAGCCAGCAGCTCATCATTGCACGTACCTCATCTCTGGAGACAGAGCTGATCTCTGCTGCCAGGGACTCGGAGAAGGAGGCTGAGAACAGGTTCTTGGCTCCCTGGATGCTCAGGTTGATGATCTGCCCGTTCAGCTCATCGTTCTGCTCCTTCAGGTTCCTGTTATCCTGTTCACACACACAAACCACACGCTGCTGCAGCACCTGGTGCTCAGAGCTGATCCAGCCTAGCAAAGGCACACAGGGGCTTTCATCCTAGCACAGCTCACACAGTGCTGGGAACAGCACATGGGCTGCTGCCTCCGTCTCAGCACAGCCTGGAGAATCTTGGGAAACATGAGACACACGGGGAAGATCCAGGGGACACAGCAGAGAGAGAATGGCTCCTGCTGTCCCTGAGAAAGCACCTATCTCCCTCTCCCAGGACAGAAAAGCAAGACAGCACTGTGCTCCAGGATCCAGTCCATCCCTGGGAGAGAGCCCCCAGACCCCGCTGGTCCTCCCTTGGCATCAAGGAGTCATTTCCCTGCCAGCCCAGCCTTCCTTACCTGCTTGAGCTGCTTGATCTCCTGCTCCAGCTCTGTCTCCCGGGTCCTGCTGTTGTATTCCTGCAGCCCCATGCTGCTGCTCCGGCCCCGGCGCTGCTCCGCCTCCAGCTTGAAGAGCTGCAGGTGCTCCAGCTGCTTCCTGAGGTCCTCGATGAGCTGCAGAGCAAGGCAAGGGGACAGCTGAGTGCCACAGGCCTGGCAGATCCAGCAGCACCCTCTGCATGTGGCTGCTGTGGGAGCAGCTCCACGGATTGCTGCAGCAGGATTGTTGGCCACAGCAGTGGCTGCCCTGTCCCTGGCAGTGTCCAAGGCCAGGCTGGATGGAGCTTGGAGCAACCTGGGACAGTGGAAGCTGTCCTTGCCCATGGCAGGGGGTGGAACAACATGAACTTTGAGGTCCTTCTCAAACCCATTCCATGACTGAATTCCTTTCTGGGGGGCATTTGGCTTCCTCCCTCACACCTCCAGCAAGCAGGAGATGGAGAGCTACTGAAATACATTAGCACAGCCCTGCAAGGACCTTGTTGGAGGGCTGAAGATGCTGAGTTTGGGTCTGCAGCAGCACAGACCCCCCAGCAATGTGGGTCCTTCCCCAGCCAGCTCCCTCGTGCTGCAGGGTTGGGTCCCCCCCTCACCCCCGAGCCTTCAGTGACACCACGTTGACAATGAATTCTACTTTGGGCCAGAGTCCTGTCCTGCCACCACCACCAGCCCTGCTTGGGCCTCCAGCTGGAATCACCAGGCAGAGATGATGGGAGCACTGGGAGGATGTGATCCAGCCCCCAAGCACTCAGCTCCCACCCCCTCTGCTCTGCCTGCTGGCTCCATGTGCCTCTGCCACTGCTCCTTCCAGGTAGGAAGGGAAGGGGCCAGGGTGGCACAGCCCCTGCAGGGACAATGCTGGATGAAATCCAGAGCAGAAGTGACTGAGGTGCTGCTGCTGAACCCCTCTCCCCTGCCCAGGCAGCCCTCACTGCTCCAGGCACCCATTTCTGGAGAGGCTGCCAAGGCCAGATTCCCACATTTTGGGGACAGGGCTGTGGCCAGCCCAGGCTCCACTCACCTCCTGCGTTGACTCCTTCTCCTTCTGAAACTGGTGCCTCTCCTGACTCAGCTTGTCCCCCATCTTCCTCTTTTTCTCCTGCTCCTCTGTGAGCTGCACAGTGAGGTCCTCAATCTCATCCAGCAGCTTCTGCTTCTCCTGCAAGGACACGAGCAGCCCAGTGAGAGGCCCTGGGCCCAGCTGTGCTGGCTCCGCAGGGAATGCTCCTCTCCTGAGGCACCAGGAGGCTCTGCCTGCTGGGATCTCATCTGCTCAGAGCCTGGGGCTTTGGCAGCACTGAGGGAGGCAGTCAGGGATGGCTCCAGAGTGACTCCACATGAATATCCACTCTTGTGCTGTTTTCTGGGAAGCACGATGCTGGTGTGGGATGGGCTGGGGCCAGCACGGGGCTCCAGGCCAAGGAGAGACATTAAATCATAAGGCTCCTTATGTCTGGATTTCAGAAAAGTCCCGAATCTGAGATCTTTACCTCCCTCTTGGTTTCACATATGAATGGTTTTAATTGAGGGTTGATCCAAGAAGGAACACACCAGATGAAGCCAGGACGTAAAACACACAGCCCAGCTCTGTTCCCTTCTCCTCCCCAAAGCCTTGGCAGAATGTTTGGGATGCAGGTGAAGATGCCAACAGCCCCTAGAGCAGCACCTTCTGCCTGTGACCAGCTTTTTCTGCTTCTCACTCCACCCCACCATCAGTGATTCTGGAGGTGCACAAGGAGCTGGGAGGGGACACAGCTGGGACGGCTGATCCCAAAAGTCAAAATGGATTTTTAATACTATATGACAACATGTTCATCAATATAAGCTAGGGGAAGAATGAGAAAAAGGGGGTGTTTGGAGTGATGGCATTTGTCTTCCCAAGTCACCATTAGGCTCCTTGCTTGATGATGGATCTCTGCCTTCCAGGAGATGCCTGAACACCTGTCTGCCTTGGGAAGCAGTGAATCAACTCCTTGTTTTGCTTTGCTTCTGTGGGCAGCTTTTGCTTTACTTAATAAACTGTCTTTCCCCTCAACCCACAAGTTTTACCCTTCCAAACCTCCCCAAGCTCACAGCTTCCAGTCCCATGGGAAAAGTTTTGGCTTTCAGAACTCCACAAATGCCACAGGACCTCCTGCAGTGCTGGTGATGGATGGCCCGTGGCACGCAGGGCTGAGGGAGCTCCATGGGGGAGCTCCAGATGCTGGCTCAGTATTGGAACCCTGGCTGCTGAGAATTTCAGCCTTTCTGTGCTGCCAGAGAGAACACTGCATTGACCAGAGGCCGTGGAGAAGCTTCCAAAATGGAATGACAGCACTGGGATTATGGGTGTGGAGTTTGAATAGAAGTGTGTAATATTGCATGGTGGGAAACAGTTTAAGGTTTTAGAATACACTAATATATATAAAGCAAGATGGAGGTTTTAGGGTGGAGGCTGGTCCTTCTTCTTCACCTTCTTCTCCATGGATTTGGGTGGTTTTATGTAATTGGTTAAAAACGTCCACATTGCAGGCACAGGTGGTTGGTTATTGGGTTAAAAGTGAAAATAATTTAGGAGTCATTTCTTAATTAGATAATTTATCCTTAAAAGGCCTTGTAGAAAGAGAGAGAGAGATGGGGCTCCCTTTTCAGTCTGTTAGAGTGAAGTGCTGTAGAACTCAGGGTTTGTGAGACTGTGACTGTTAATAAACATCTGAGTCCCAACAAGAAATTCCATCTCGTGATTTAACCCTGACCCTGGCAGAAAAGAAGCAAAGACTCCACAGCTCAGGGGTGTCCTGCTCCATGGAGCAGCACCAAAGGCACTACACCAGCAGGAAAGGCAACGCTGACAACAAAATCCTGATTTTTGGGCACTGGACAGGAGAGCAGCTCACCAGCCAGGCTTCTCATGGGCAGGGAGGGGCAGAGACTGCAGCTCTTTCTCCTCCTTCATCCCATTCACTGGGGAGAAAGGGAGAACGGCTCTGCATGGATCAAAACCAACTTCCCATGGCTGAAACACACCATGGCAGGGAATTTATCCTCAGAGCCACTGGGGTTTTCCTGCCCCCAGCCTCAGCTGTGCTCACAAGGTCCTGGCAGATGAAGCACACGTCAGGAGGGATGGAGCTGCAGCACTCTCCCGTGGGATTAAACATGGATAAAATGCCTCAGGCCCTTCAGCTGGGAGACGAGGTTTGAGCTCAGGTCAGTTTTAACCTTAATTCTGCCCCAAGCTTGGCAGAGACAAAATGCAGCCCCTGTTCCAGGTGTCCCATCTGTAACCCACATTATCCCTAAAGCTGAGGCTCTTTCCCATCCCAAGGAGCCTTGGGATGCCCCAGCCCTTCAGGGCCTTGCATCCTGAGCAGGGTGACAGGGAGAGGGGCTGGGAGGTGACACGGATCTTTGGAAACTCAACTCACAAATCCCATGACATGGAGATGGAGCATCCCTGCTCCTCCTCCTCCCTTGCACTGGACTGGCCACAGGGATGGGGACAGGGATGGGGACAAGCTTCCACAAGAGGGCACGAGTCCCCTCCTGAGCAGGCACTGCCACAGAGAGATTTATCGGGGGTTTATTCCCAGCTTCCAGGCTGAACAGTGGAAACTACAAGGATAACTGTGTGGGATAGTGCTGTCCAAAGTGGGGTCTGCAGCGACTGGAAAATGGAAGAATTGGTTTTTAACATTAAATGGATCTCATGTTCATGAAAATTCATCCCAAAGCCAGAATTTTATCCCAAAACCAGGCACCCTCTGGCCTCACCTCCTCAAGCCTCTCGATGTTGGCTCTCAGGCAAGGGACACAGGACCTCAGCTCGCTGTTCTCATCATCCAGCTGCTGCAGCCTGCAAAGGGAACGGGTGTGAGACTCATCCCAGCATCCAAGGGGAGGGAGAAAACATCCCCAGGAATACCAAACCAAAGGGAAACCAGCAGGGATTCGTCTGTTCAAGGCAAACCCTGAGATATTTCTGCTGCCTGGGGAAAGAGAGAGGCATCCACACAATGCTGACACCCATCAGCTCCAGGGCTGGTCCTTGTTCCAAGGGGTTTTTTTCAGTCCCTGCACAAGCCTCAGCAGCAGAGACATCAGAACAGGGGGTCAGAGTGGCCTTTGGGTTTGCATTCCCAGGTAAAACTGCACTGTCTTCACCTTCCATAGACTGCAAGGGATGAACAATAGCAAAACGTTCTGGGAAACCTGGAAAAACCCTGTCAAATAAGTGACATCTCTCCCACCCCACTTCTTCCTTTGGAATCCATCAGGCAGCATGAAGCACCCACCCTGGCTGGGACACTCTGCCTCTTTGGAGGATTCTTCTTTCCTAGGTATTTGCCTGTTTCCATCAAAGTGGAAAACATCTGGGCATCAAAAGTACTCCAAGGGGTCATTTATGGGAAGAAGCATTAACAAATCCCCTCTTCATCCCCATGCTCCAGGGCAGGCACGTGGATAAAGGGTGGGAGCTAAACTTAAAATGCATCATAGCAACTCAAACAAAGAATCTAAGATAAGGTCTGTGGGCCAAAGATGGAAATAACCAAAACTCACGGTTTGTAGTGACTTTAGTCCCACCTTGAACACATGAAACTGCCTGCCTGCCTCCCTGTGTCCCCCCAAGGCTGTCTGGGCACAGATTCTGGGGTGGCTCCAGGAGAGCTGCCCCCTCCAGCCCCACCTGGCCTGCAGGTTCTCGATCTCAATGCTCTTCTCCCTCTCCATTTTGCTGAGCAGCTCCCTCTGCTTCTTGATCTCCTCCAGCAGGGTCTGGTCAGCCCTCAGCTCCTGCTCCTTCAGCTGCTCCTCGAGTGCGTTTGCTCTGCAGAGAGGACAAAGAGGGGATTAAACTGTCCTTAGGAGCAGGCTGCCATCCCAAGGGAGGGACCAGACTCTCTTCCCAGCCCCTTTTCCACCCCTCAGGTGAGCTGGGAGAAGCAGATGGTAAAACAGAACAAGCTTCCAGGGAAAATACACTAATCACCATCTCAAAGAGCTTCACTGCATCCCAGCAGATGCAGCAGGAGAAGCAGCACCTTTTCCATCACAAGTTTCCCAAGTCAGATGCCTTAAGGATGACAAGCATGTTATTCAATTTCCAGCCTGGGAAAGAATTTAATTTTTAATTATTTTTAAATGTCTTCTATGCATTAGAATTAGAATTATTTCCAAAAGCAGCCACACACATACACATCTCTTAATGGGAATCTCAGAATCACTGAGGCTGGAAAAGACCTTTAAGAGCATCTAATCCCAACATGAATCCCAGGGCTGTGGTTCCACCTGCAGTAGCCATTGCAGAGAAATCCTCCTTCAGCTGTTTCTAGCAGGAAATGGTCTCATTGCTCAGAGAAAAGGCAACAGCCTCAATCCTTCTTCTTTTCACTCTCTGTGATCCCAACAAAAACCAAGGGATCTGCAGGTCACCCTTCCCTGTGTGTCAGCAGAACTGCAGATCACAGAATCCCAGAAGGGTTTGGGCTGGGAGGAATCTTAAAGCTCATCCAGTCCCACCCCTGCCATGGGCAGGGACACCTTCCACTGTCCCGGGTGATTCCCAGCCCCGTCCAGCCTGGCCTTGGGCACTGCCAGGGATGCAGGGGCAGCCACAGCTGCTCTGGGCACCCTGTGCCAGGGCCTGCCAGGGAACAATTCCTTCCCAATATCCCATCCATCCCTGCCCTCTGGCAGTGGAAGCCATTCCCTGTGTCCTGTCCCTCCATCCCTTGTCCCCAGTCCCTCTCCAGCTCTCCTGGAGCCCCTTTAGGTCCTGCAAGGAGCTCTGAGGTGTTCCTGGAGCCTTCTCCTCTCCAGGTGAGCACCCCCAGCTCTCCCAGCCTGGCTCCACTAACCCAGGTTGCTCCAAGCCCTGTCCAACCTGGCCATGAGCACTTGCAGGGATGGGGCTGGGAGCTGGAATTTCTGCAGTGGCTTTGCCCAGGGGAAGGTTTTTCCCAGCTGATCCCAGTCCTCCCCAGCACCGAGCTCACCCAGAGCCAGCTGACACTTCCGGGCCAAGCTGCTGAAGTGAAAACATTTCCCTCACTCCCACGTTTATCAGGGCTTAGGGAAACCTTTGTTTGAGTGGCTCAGTTCCCTGACACAACTGTTACTTAACAGAATTACAGCCCTATAGATAAACTGTGCTGGGTTTATCTGCCCAGGGTAAAGCTATGCTGGGAGAGAGGAGCCTGGCAGATTAGCACACACAGGGATTACACCATGTGGGATCCAAAGGGCTGCACCCTGGCCAGGATCCAGCAGGAGGCAAGCCCTGGAGCTCCACAGACCTTTTGGACAGGGCATGTGGGGCAGGAAAAGATAGTAAATATAAATATAAATATAAATATAAATATAAATATAAATATAAATATAAATAAATATAAATATAAATATAAATATAAATATAAATATATTTTTTAAAGCCAAGACCCAGCATTCCAGAGACCTTTTGGGAGGGACACATGGAGCAGGAAAGCACATAAAAAAAACCCCAAACCAAACCAAAAGACAAACAACAACAATAACAACAAAAACCCATCTTGAATAGGAGGGAGCCACAAGGAGCATGGATTTCAATTACCAGCCCTGCACAGACACCTCAATAATCCCATCCTAGGCATCCCTGAGATCACTGTCCAAAGGCTCCTGGAGCTCTGGCAGCCCTGGGGCCGTGCCCATTCCCTGGGCAGTGCCCGGCACCCTCTGGGGGTAGAACCTTCCCTGATCACCACCCTGACCCTCCCTGACACAGCTGCAGCAATTAAAAGCCATTTGTAAAAATCCCCAAAAGCCAAGTCCTGGAGCTCCAGAGAACTTAAGCCCATAAAATATAAAATCTCCACGTCACTGAGTCCTGTGCTCAGCTGGAGTCAATATCCATGGTAAGGGCTGTGGTTTGGATTTGGGAAGGGAGCTGAAGCTCCCTTTGGATTTGGGAAGGTGAGGCTCTCACCTGTGCACCAGCTGCAGGTTCTCCTGCCGGAGGCGGCTGTGCTGCTCCCCGTTGGCAGCCGTGTCCTTCTCCAGCTCCGTGACCCGCTTCTCCAGGAACACCACCTGCCAGCAGGGACACAGATCAGCCTCTGGGCAGCCTCAAACCCAGAGCAGCCCCCACAGCATCCCTAAACAAGCAGAGTTCCCACTGGAATTGGGCAGCCATGCTTTGATTAAAGCATCCATTTAAAACATCTTTTTCTAGCTGGTTTCCCAGGTTTTGAAGGCTCCCATGTACCAGTCTGGGGTCAAACACTTCACTCTTTCCTTTCTTCAATCCCTTCCTGATGACATCCTAAAAGGATTCTAGAGGGACAGATCCTGATGGATCTCCATAGCTCCATGTGCAGCCCTGAGGTTGGATAACTCCCCACTGCCTGGAACAGGATGGAAACCCTGAATTTACAGATGGAGGGGTCAATGCCAGCTGGTGGGGAAGGACCAGAGATGAGGATTTTCTCTCTGTACCTGTACAGGGTTTATTCCAGCTGTATTTGCATTTAATTCATTCAATTCCATATAAAACAATCCTGGGGGATAAGAAATGAGGAGCATGTCTGGAAAAGCCAAACCGTGACTCTGGGAGAAGGGCAGGAGACATGGGAGTAGTAAAGAGGCTGTGCAGACACACAAAGCCTTTTCCAGCAGTGCCCTTTCCATCAAAGGTTTCCCAAGTCAAATGCCTTAAGGAACCCAACTATTTTATTCAACTTCCAGCCTTGGAAAAATGTTGATTTTTATTTATTTTTAAAGGTCTTCCCTGCATTACAACTACTTCCAAGTGTAGCCACACATACACATTTCTCTTTCATGCACAGCTCCTCAGGACATTCATATTCCAGAGATAAAAAGCCACTTCCAAGGAGTTTCAGGACTTCAGTAAACATCTACACAATCTCAGCTTCTTTCCCGTAGCTTCTTCCCCCTGTTTTTTAACTAAGGATACTCAAACAAAATCTGTTCTGTGCTCCCATCTTATCCTCCAACTCTTCTTGTAATACCCCAGGAAAACTCATCAGCACCAGCACAAAATCAACTCTCCCCTGACAGCACGAGCACACTGTGCCAAGAAGAGGAAGCTCCTGTTTCACACTGGGTGGGTTGCCTCAGAAAAGCAGAACCTGAGAAAATCTTCTTGTGTGAAGGAGAAGTGAAAATGCTGCCTGTGAACAGCCCATTCCTCCTCCCAGCACTCTGGGGGAAGCCACTGCCTCTGGAGAAGATCCAGTGTCACCTCCTGGCCCCGCACAGCTCCTGGAGTGCTCCTCTCCTCCTCCATCCCCTCCCCGGGGAGGGCTCCCCATGTCCCATCTGCACAGAGAGGAGCTTCAGCCTGATCCTGCCTGGGAACTCTGGAGCACTGCAAGGCACTGAACCCTGCAGGGTAACACAGACCTTACCCCCTACCCCTCTCCTCTCAGCATCTCAGAAAAGCTCGGCGGCGGCAGCGCCGAAGCAGCGGGACCCTGATGGCCCAGGCCGAGGGCAGAAGGGAAGGAGGCCTCACCTTGTCCGTGATGTCCTCGTCGGTGCACTCCAGGTTGTCCCGGTAGGACTCCTCCATCACCCCCACGGCCAGCGAGCTGGTCTGGTGCAGCTGCCTGAAACAGAGACAAACCACCCCCACCCACAGCAGCACCAGCATCAGCCCCAGCAGCGGCGCCATGGTGACAGCAGGTGACAGCGGCTGTCCCGGCCGCCACCTCCCGCCCTCCTCAGCCTTTGCCACAGGGATCTGGCAGCACTGCTCCTGGTTGGAGTGCTGCGTGTCCCCTCACCATGGAGCTCCCCTGGGAAATCCAGCGCTCCAACGTGGACGAGCTCCCGGGACTTCACACCGGGATCACTGCTCTTTGGAATGGGAAGAGATAAGGGCTCCCTCTTCCACTTTCTTTCTGTAGCCCAGTCCCAAGGCTGTGGATTATCCAGCAAAGGCCAGAGTACTCCCAATGCTGATAAGGCTGGGAAGAAGTGAGGGTGTAAGGGGAGGGAGAGGGGCAAACCCCCCTGAGGCTGCTGTGACCCCCCAGCCCAGGTGAGCTAATCATTAACGAGGCCTCATGACTGAGGTGTCCCCAGCTTTGTGACAAGCTGAAGGACACCCTGGAGAGGGGCTGCACCCTCGGCATGGCTGTGGATCTGCCCTGGAGATGGGTGTGCTCCAGCCCTGGAACCCCAGGCAGGAGGAGAACACTCTGCTCTCTGCTTTGAGCACAGGACAGATGACAAAACCACAGAGGTCTCTTTAAACCTCAGCTTCTCCCAGGAATTTGTACCATTGGCTCTTGAATTCCACCCACTACAGTTTGTTCATGCCAGGACTCACTAAGCACAACTGGCATTTACCAAGAGACCACAGCCTGATTTTGCACCCTCACCCTTAGTTTATATTTAGATTTTAAAGTCTCAGGCGCATTCGTTATTTAACTCATGCCAAGCACAACAGGGCTTAAGCAGCTGAGATTTCTTGGCACAAGCAGAACCCAGATAAGAAAAGTGAGGAAAGAGCCCTTACCAAAATAAAATCAATTTTCTAAAAGCAAATGTTTTGGGATTATTCACTAATTACGGTATCTGCAACAAAGGATTTGCTTTGGGCTGAGCTTAAGGATCTGGCTCAGCAAAACACTGTTATCTCCCTCCTTATCACAAACCAAACCTGACTGCTCTTGAATTAACTAATATTTATGCAAGCCCACACATCCCTGCCTCAGAAAAGCAAAGGGCCAGGAGGGCTCAATCCCCCATAAGACAAGGTATCTCCATTCCCAAAAGTTTAACTCAAATTCTGACAAAATTATCTGTGCCAGGCACAGGACAAAAACGAGTCCTAAAACAGGAAAACTGGGGACAGGCTGCTCCCCTCAGCCCTCCTTCCTGCCAGTGTTTTTAACAAAGCTCGAGAAAGTAAGATGAGTGGAAGTAGGAAATGTAATATCAAGGATCTGCTTCCTTTCCAGGGGGGGAACTGTGCCAGGGGAGATTGCTGAGTGCAGGAAAAATGGAGAAGGGAAAGGTGTGAGAGCACAGCGGGAGGAAGAGGTGCAGGGAAGCTGCTTGGGTCAGCACAGGGAGCAGAGTGAGTGTCAGGAATAGGAACATTCCCAGACTGAGCTGCCTGTTCCTCCATGGTGTCCCTGTCCTGCTGGGAAACCAGCAAGGAGAAATCCAGCAAGTGCAGAGGGAAATCTCCCTCCTGAGCATGGCAAAGGCAGAACAGGGAGGTAAGAGTCAATTTATCCTTAATCATGATGGCACAGGAACAGGAGGGATGGGGGAGCTGGGGGAGGAAAGGTGAGCACCAGGTTACCTGAGAGGGGAGGGAAGGACCCTCTGCTCCAGAGATCTACAGCAAATTGCCTGGATATATCCAATATATCCAATATCCCTGTGCAGTCAGGGGTCACAATGCCCACACGGACAAGGTGACACGAGGTGGTCGTGCAGGACAGAAGCAGCACAGCATGAAACCTGGGCTTAAACCAGGGCTAAACCAGGATTAAACCATTAAACCAGAGTTACCTGCAGCCCACCCAGTGCCCCAGAGCCCCTGACCCCTGAGCAGGGCGAGCTGCTCCCGCAAAGCCAAGTGTTGAGGGTGACATGGAGTTAAGTAAAACAGGACCAAGAGCTGTCTGAGGCAGCTGGAATTTTTGGGGTGCTGGAGAATCCCTCCAGGTGGGGGTACTGACTGGTCTGGTCCTGCAGAACTCTACAAACATGGTGATACTGGGAGGGATCCCAGACTGGGGCATATCCCAGAGGGATATGTCCTTCTAGAGACTCCTTCCCTCCTCCATGTGCCCCCTGCTACAGCACTGGCAGGACAGAGCATGAGGAAAAGCCCCCCCTCTCCATTTTTCCTGGAAGAAATCAGGTTGCCAGCAGCCTCCAGCTGTGTGCATGAGTGAGAAACCCCCATTCCAGAAAAAAAGATACCAGAATTAAACCCACTTTTCCCCAGCACTATGGAATATGTCCAGAATTACAGCTCCCCAAGCTTATTTTGAGTTTTACTTCCATGGAACCGGCAGCTCACATGGATTGAGCAAACAACAACAGGAGTATGAGCTTACCTTGCCACCTTCTTGCTGGAAAGTCGTTTATTGGGGCTGCAAAATGAAGAAAAAACAGGAAAGAGTTAGAAAAGCTGACAGTGGAGAGCCAGGCGAACAGGAAACTGCATGGACTCCGGGGCACATCCTCTGCTCTGGCAGGGAGCCCTTGGCATGCACCCCCAAACCCCTGCAAGGGGCAGGAGAGAGGCCACTCCTGTGCTGAACAACAAGGAATAAAAAGCACATGGAATAATGCTGGAGAAGAGCTCGCTGCCCCCTGCCACGCTCTGCTCTCCCGCTGATCCCTGCCTGAAAACCGATCCCCAAGGAAAGAGCTAAGAATAGCAGGGAGGCTGGGGGGCTCCAGCCCGGTGCTGATGGCAGACTGAGCCACTGTCCTGCACCCCAGAGCACCCCAGGCCTCCCCTGCCACCCCCAGAGCTCCCCTGGACTGGAGACCAACCATTCCATCCTTCTGCCATGATCCCACTGGATCATGATCCCAAACAATCCAGCCATGATCCCACTGGACCAACCCATCCTTCTGCCCTTCCACAGCCACCATCCCACTCTTGGCTCTGGATCACTGGGTAAGTGCTGCCTGCTCCTGGCTCAGAGGCTTCAGGAGCTGCTGGTGGTGTCCCCATCTGGATTTTGAGCAGGGCACTGTTGCAGTAGCTGTGGAGGGGGATGAGCTCTCTCTCCTTCTCACGGATAACTGATGGAGATCACTCCCATCCATGTCTGAGCCGGCTGCCACCATACCACAGCGGTCAGGGGGCAGTGTCACCACAGGACGAGCAGCCAAGGGCTGTGTCACCGTGTCCCACCTGCAGGGGACAGGCTGCAGGCTCTCCCTGCTAAGAAAAACCAGCCTTTTCCTGAACCAGCTCCTTGCTGAGATGCTCCTTCCAGTCTTCTAGTCCTGACTGGTGCTGGGGAAGTGGACAGGGCTCGGATCTCACTCCTCATCTTCCACCCATGCTGGTGTCACAAGATGCCACTGGGCCACACCAAATCCTCACTCAGCAATGGCAGCAGGAACAGCACCAATCCAAGAAGCAGCAACTGCATTCCCTGGTGCTTAGCTCAGTTTTAGGAAAAAATAACAAATAAAATCATCTGGAAGTCCACTCCCGCCTGGAGCTGCAACATGAGTTCTTCGAAGGAGGGATTAAAAATAGCTTAGGACAATTTGCTTTGTAAAGCAACCCCCAAACCTGACTGGGGGCTGTTGTCAGGGTGACCAGCCCTCGGGTCAAAGAGCATCCTCAAATCCCAGATTTCCAGGGAGCACAAGAGCTGCTGCTGGCTGGGCTTCAAGGCTGCTCGGCGCCCAAGGGGAGGAGGTCAGGCCCTGGTGTTTGCCAGGAATTGTAAGGAATGGCCCCAGCACTGGGGGGAAAATATTTTCCTCTGGAAAAAGGTCCTGGGGAAGTGACGGCACCTGCAGTGTCTAAAGGCTGAGACACCAGCAAGGGCACTGGAACAAAAGAGAGGCAAAAACCACTTCATTCCAAGCTCCTGGAGGAGTCTTCCCTGCTTTCCCATGCTGTGGGCTCAGGAAGCAGCACCCCAATGCTGGGAGCAAGCTCCCCAGTTTATTCCAAGGATAAAACACTGTCTATGTGCCCACAGTTTTAACGAGTGAGGCTGTTCTGGGGTGCTCTGGGCCTATCCCAGCTGCCAGAATCCCCTGGAGGAGGTGTCTTCAGGCTTGTCCCAGATTTTGGTCCAGTTCTTGCTGCTCCAGGACTTGTCCTCTGCTCTGAGGGCCTCATATCTGCGGTGATACAGGGAGGAGCAGCAGGTCCTGCATGTCCCACACGCTTTTGCACGGGACACTTCCCATCCACAGCACAGAAAGAGGGGGCACTGCCCCTTCCAGAAAGGCCCTTAGAACATGTTCCCAGTAAATTTGTCCATGAGAAACCCTGAACACAGATGGAGGAATTGCACCTACTCACAGGGCAAATCAAAGCCTATGGAATTCCCACATGAGCACAGGACAGAGAAGTTCCACAGGAAATGTCACCCATCACAGGAGGCTCTGAGGTGTTAGTTCAACTTTGCAAGTAGATGTCGTGGAGAAAACCTGAAATGGAGTGGGGCTTCCAGGGAAAACCAGTGTTCTCCTTAATACCTGCATAACCTGAGACCCATCACTGACCCTCAAGGCCTCCAACAGCAAAGACAACTATTTAGACAAGAAAAATAAAGGGAGAGATTTTTTTTTTTCATTAAAAAAATGAAATTCAAGCTCCTATTTGTTTTCAGTTCTCCTCCCATAGACCAGGAGAGCTCCCAGATCACACTGTCCCTGCAAAGGACAGACAGAGACCAATAACATGACAAAAACCATGTCTGAATAGCCACAATAGCCAAGAGAAGAAAGATTTATCACCAATCTCATCATCCTTCTACTCAGAGGGCTGCAACCAGTTCTGAATGAACAAATCAACAGGCAGAAATCCATCTCCACTCTTCAGAAAACACATCCAGCTGCTGCCTGGGAGACCTCCAAAATGCCATTCAAAACCTCCTAATGTTCCTGGTGTCTGCCACATCTCCCCAGCCCATGGTGACACCGGGGTGGGCAGCCTGTGAGTGAAGCTGGGTGAGACAAGATTTTACTGCCCCCCCCAATCCCTGTGGAGCAGGCTGATGCCTTCAGGTTGTTCCTGCAGCAGAAGGATGGGCTGCCCTTCCACACCACTCCCAGTCGTTCCTTGGTGACAGAAATACTGTACACGGCCAGCTCGTGGCTCCCACAGAACCCACCATGCACAGGCATGCAAAGGGCAGGGAATGCTCTCCTTGTCTGCCAGCCCCCTGTCTGCATTAAAGACACCTCCTGCTCACTCTCCACGAGCTCCCCACCACCTTGAGCACCTGCAGAGGCTCCCGTGGCCGGGTGAAACTCATCCCCTCCCCACCAGCGCGGAGCGAGGGAAAAGCTGTGCCAGACAAGGAGAGCCTTCCCAGGCAGAGCAGCCTTCCCAGGCTGGGATGGCCACGCACACGAGCCCAGTTACCTATTCATTTCAAGATCATTCAGGCGAGCAGAGAGATCCTCGAGGCGGTTGATTTGTTTGTGGCACTGGCTACAGTAAAACTCAAAAGCTTCGTCTGCGAGAATGCTGTGCAGTTTGACAGCGAGCGGATTGGTGCTAGAGAGATCACAAGGGTCATGTCAACAGCACAGAACGCACAGCGAGCAGCTGCAGCCGTGGCTTCCACAAGCTGAGGGTACCTCAAGGTAGGGGAACTTTTGGTGGGAGGTATGAAATTTGAATTAAAAACTCAGGGATGGTTGGGTTGCCTCCCACTATGATTTTTAAAGTCAAATTAAAGCCAATGTGGGGTTGCTTATAATAATATCTAGATAATTCCTAATTTAGAATCGTTTATAACAATATGTAGCTAATTGATAATTTGTAATTGCTCAATAGAATTTATATAGTTGATAATTAGAAACACTTCCGTCACTGTCCTCCCAGAGACTCCCAGCAGCTGAGCTTGGCCCACATTTCCAAACCCCTGAGCCAATTTCAATCCCCAAGAGCCCAGGGCAGGTGAGGTAAGTGCTTCCCACAAACCTACACCATTGCAAAGTTTATTTTCCAACAGGATTTTCCAGGCAATCAGTCTCAGGAGGCTCCTGGTTTGTCTCAGTAAGTGCAGAATGAACTTGCACACTGCAGGACTGGGTGCTGTGAGCCAGGGCTGAATCTAAGGGGGGTTTAGGCTGCATTTTAGGAAAAGGTTCTTCCCCCAGAGGGTGCTGGGGCCTGCCCAGGCTCCTCAGGGAATGGGCACAGCCCCGAGGCTGCCAGAGCTCCAGGAGTGCTTGGACAGCACTGCCAGGGATGCCCAGGGTGGGATTGCTGGGGTGTCTGTGCAGGGCCGGGAGCTGGACTGGATGATCCTGGTGGGTCTATTCCCACTTAGGATATTGTGGGATTCATAATCCTTCAGTCAGTGTTCCGTTTTCCAGTGGGATTCTTTAAAAGTAGAGCAGCTGTGCTGCTGCAGACCCACCTTAGTAAAGCACAGAGTCAGATTTTCAGCGCAAACAGCTTTTAAGCCAAGATGAAAAGGACAGGTGCAGTTTAAGCCCTCTCTCCTCCAAAGCACAGCCCAGAGGAGCCAAGCAGCAGTGCTGTGTTCCTGCAGGGAATGCCATTTGGGAAGGGCCATGGGGGTCTATAGGACTTTCACAGCTTGGGAAGCTGGGAGACACCTCCTCATGATTTGGGCAGGACAGAGAGGATTCTCAGCAGCAAATGGTTTGTGTTCATTTGGGGCCATACTCCACAAATCCTTCCTGTAAGAAAATGTGCTTCTGGAAGCCACGGATGTGAATCAAAGAAAGGTTAAATAGTGAAAACCCCAAGCAGTTTGATAAGAGAGACAGGTAAAGGTGTGAGCAAACACAAGCAAGATAAACCTAACAGGCATCAGGAAAGGGCAGTGAATCCTGGGACACACAAACACACCAGAAACTCCTGGCCTGGGGCATCCCAAAGGTGCCCTGGCTCAGCCCCCAGCCCAGGAGTCTGTGCTGTCTGTACAGTATTTCCCAGCCCCCTCAGACAGGCTGGACACCAGCAAATGCCAAATTATCATCTCTTCTCCTTCCTGGAAAAAAAAATTCAATTGAAAACCATTCCCCCTACGCCTCAGGGCAGGTCTGGCCCTAGGCAGGTCTGACCTTCTCCCAGCAGCAGACAGGTTGGTGGCTCAGGGTTTGTGCAGGAAGAGGTGACAGCAGCTGTGTGGCACCTGGGAGAAGGGATGTCCCTTTTCTGGGTGCTCTTGGGTGCATTCCCTTCCCAGGTGGCACAGCCTAGGCCAGGTGGGAACCCAAATTTAACCAGCATTAATCCAAATGAGAAGTGTGGAGGAGGAGCCTCAGGCGAGGCGGGCAGCTCCTGGGGTGTGTGCAGATCCTCCTGGCCTTGGGCTGCCCTGGCTCCCTGCCCATGCAGCGGGTGAGAGCACAGCCCTGGGCTGTCCCCACCCACTCCAGGATCCTGATGGGTCCCCTGCAGCACAGCAGATTCTGTGGTTCTACAATACAGAGCCTCCCTGGGCCTCCCTCCATCTCCTGGAGCAACATTTGTCTTCCACAGGTCCTTGGTGCTTCCTGGAGGCTGGGATGGGGACAAGGAGCTCTTCCCTTTATTTCCCACTGAGAGCTGCAAAGAGGCTTTTCCTACTGGATGGATATGCAAGGGAAGACTCAAGAGAAGAGATCACAAACAAGAAAACAAGCACTGGGCAGGGAAGCACTGCACCCCACAGTGAGCCTTCCCTGAAGGCTCTTGAGGTTTGTGCTTATCTTCTGGACTTGTGGCAGGAGAATTTCTAGAAATTATTCCCACTTAGAGACTCCTGTAGCATAGAAAGGGTGTGTGGTGATGTGGCCCTTTAGAAGTGCTGCTGCTCTTTGTATTCAAAACACAGCCAAAATACAACCAAAAAATCCATTCAGCCTGAACCAGGGACAGCCTGTGTCCCCTTAGGTGTGCTTAAACACACTGGGGCTGCTCAGGCATGGAACGAATTTGGGTGGGAAAAGACATAAGAGCTCATCCCACCTCACCCCCTGCCATGGCAGGGACACCTCCCACTGTCCCAGGCTGCTCCAAGCCCTGTCCAACCTGGCTTTGGGCACTGCCAGGGATCCAGGGGCAGCCACGGCTTTCCTGGCACCCTGTGCCAGGGCCTGCCCACCCTCCCAGGGAACAATTCCTTCCCAATATCCCATCTAACCCTGCCCCCTGGCAGTGGGAAGCCATTCCCTGTGTCTTGTGCCTTCCTATCCAAAGTCATAAGAGCTACACAGACTCGGGGAATGTTTAGGGAAGGGCTTTACACACACAGCAATAATCCAAGGGGAGGCTAGACCTGAGAGGCATGAGGAAATCCTTTGACTCCAACAGCCCCACATTCCTGACTCCAGAGGTTTTGCAGGGTTTATCTCCAGCCTCCCTCCCCAGCAAGCCCCAGCAGAGAGTCTCCAGCACAAAGCACCACAACCTGTGTGGCCACGTGCCCAGCGAGCCCCTCCCAGCAGAGGGAAGATGGGATAAGGTGTGGATCAGATCCAGAGACAGAGCAGAGCAGAGATGGTGCCCTGGCAGAGCAAGATTGGAACACTGGGAGCGTGGGCAAACTGGGAGCTCTGGCCTGATGTTAAAGAAATAGTTCAAGTGATTGAAAAGCTCCTTTAGCTGGGTATTTTCTTGCCAGGAGCCTTCTGGATGAGGCTGGTAGTTCATCCTCAAGGGAAAACGAACACCAAGGCTGGGTTTTAATCAGAGTTCTTCCTGTGCCACAGCACCAGCACAGCCAGCCCTACATTCCTGCACGGAGCAAGCCAAGGACAAGCACGGATCAGAGACTGTGCAGGATATCCCAGTGCTGGAGCACTGGTTTCCTAAAGGAAAAGCTTAAGAATTCTTTACAGCAACTCTCCTATTTGCCATTAACACCTCCTACATTGCTGCAGCACCAGCCAAAAAGAAATGAGCCCTGACCTGCTCTTCCTTGCCAGCCCTGTGCAACCAGAATTGTCCAAACTCCATGAAGGGGTTTGGGAAGCAGGAAAAAAACGGGAAGACAGGAAAAAAAAGAAGTTTTCAGAAGTTTACACGGCTGCAGAAAGGCACAAATGTGTCACTCTGAAGAGAAAGAAGTATATTTTTGTCTTTAGCAGTGGCTGACAGGGAACATTTCTGCCCTGTGCAGAGATGTGCTTCCAATGGAGGAACACATTCCCAGTGTTACCCATCATCCCTGACACTTTGTGGGCTGCAGGACTGGATGATATTCCAGCTTTTACTAATTTTCTTTAGAAAGAAAGTATTGATGGGGTGTGTACCACCATACCAGCTCCTCAGCCCACCCTGCTCGGGCTGCAAAATGGACTTTTTCCTGATTTCAGACCCTAAAGAAAGGAGGAAATGCTACAGCCTGTTTCCTGCTCTAGATATCCCCTGAGAAGGAATGCTGCTGCAGCTCGTGCAAATCTAATCAAACATTGCATCATAGCCCAAAATAATAAAAAAGGGGAAAAAAAAGAACATTAGAAGCATCCTGCAGGATCAGGGGTAAAGCTGCAGGTGGTTTTCTCTCCTGGAAGGTTCAGTGAGGAGCCACATCTCTAACAGGAGTGGGAATGTGACACTGGAAATGCAGACAGCTCTTCCACCTCCGGCTGGGTGTCATAGGATGGGCACTGACCAGGCCAAGGAAACACAGAGGGGAGGAATTACTCTTCCACTTCCAAGCCCATTATCCCGTTATCCCGTTGGACCCAGACTCTGCCAGGCCCCCCGGCTGGCAAATCCCGAGGAAACCCCTGTCCCACAGAGCAGAGTGAAGGCAGCCCTGGTGAAGCAGCACCAGGGCCAGGCATTACCTGGGAGAGAGGAAGGAGGAGCTGCCAAAGCTGCTCTCCCCATTACACAAAGGGTCCGGGAACAGGTCGGCCTCGTTCCCCTCCCCGTAATCCTCGAAGTGCTCCTCCCCGCTGATGACCGTGACGATGGAGGGGCTGAGCTCGGAGCCCAGGGCCAGCTCGTGGGGATGGGATCTGTGGGAACAGACAGGCAGATGTTAGAGGAGGGCTCACAGCAGCCTTTCCACTGCATCCAGGACATCCTCTTTCCAGAGGATTGGGTTTGTGTGGACAGCACTTGGTGCGGGAATGGTGCGTTCTGTGAGAAGCTGCTGGAAGCTTCCTCCACATCCAGCAGAGCCCATCTCTGGAAGCTTCCTCCATGTCCAGCAAAGCCCATCCCTGGAAGCTTCCCCCACATCCATCCCTGGTGGCTCCAAGGTGGACCCGCTGCTGACTGAGGTTGGGCCCACCAGGAATGGCGGTGGCACCTCTGGGATAACAGGTTTGAGAGGGAAAACATAAAAAAGGGATGGGGCAGTGAACTGGGTGCAGAGAAGAGTGGGGTGAGAACACTGGAGAGGAACAGCTCTGCAGATAGGGCAGGAGAGGGGCAAGAGCTGCTCCAGGTACCAGAGTTGAGATTGCCCTGAGATTCCTGGGAGGAAGCCCACGGGGAGGCAGCTGTGTCCCAGCAGCCCATGGAGGCTGGGACATCTGCAGCCCCTGCAGATGCATCTGCAGCTCCTGCAGGAACCCAGGCCTGGAGCAGGGGGTGCTTGGGAGGGGCTGTCAGCCCCTGGGAAGCTGTGCTGGGACAGGGTCCTGGCAGGGATCCATGGAGCCCAAGCTGGAGCAGGGTCCTGGTCGGATCTGTGACCCTGTGGGGGACCCAGGCTGTGCCTGAAGGAGTGACCCCACAGCAGAGTGAAACATGGGGCAGCAGGTCCTGGAGAACCCATGGGATGGACTCAGGTTGGAGAGCTTCATGGAGAGCTGGCTCCTGTGCAAGGGACCCCACAATGGGGCAGAAGGAGGACTCTGACCCCTCTTCCTGAGCAGTGGCTGGAACAATGTGTGATGAACTGACCACAACCCCCACTCCCATCTCCCTGTGCCACTGGGGGGAAGGAGGGGGAACTGGGAAGAAAGGATGATGGGGGGGGGTAAATGTCTTTTTAACGTCTGATTTTACTTCTCATTATCCTGCTCTGATTTTGTCAGTAATAAATTAAATTTATATCCCCAATTTGAGTTTGTTTTGCCTGTGATGGTATTTGATGAGTGATTTCTCCCTGTCCTTATCTCAACTGATGAACCCTTTGTTATATTTTCTTTTCCTGTCCATCTTTGGAGGGCAGGGATGGAGCAGCTTTGGTGGATTCCTGATGTCCAGCCACGATCAACCCACCCCACCAAGCAAGTGATGTGTCCCATTTTGGCAGAGCAGGACAGGACAGACAAAACACAGGCACCACTGGGAAGTTTATGGTGACTTTTTCCCCAATAAACCAAGTTTTTCCACTGGCAGCTACAACACAGGATTTGGGGACACAGACTTGCTGGACAGTGCCCAGGGTTGGTGACAAGCCCTTGCTTGACTAAAATACCAATTTCTGTGATTGGCATGGCAGAGAAAGAGCTGGGCATGTCCCAGTCTCATCCAAAATGCTGTGAGTTCCACAGCAGCCTGTGCCAGGCTCACACTGGCTTGTTGCTGCCTAATCCTCTCACAGCTTTAACCTCATAACCCCTGGGATTGATGTTGGGGAGGGTTCAGGCAGCTGGGACAGACCCCCCAGCAAGACAAAGGAGCCCCTTCCCTGCTCCATCTGGGAAAACACTGTGTGTGACAATCCTGGAGTGGGGAATGCTGCTCCATGTGTTTTTAACACCAGAGGCAGAATGCTGCAGCATGTTAAGCCTCGGAGCAAACCCTGAACACACCCAGCACAGCTCCTGGGATGTCCCTTGCTCCTGAGGGGACATAGCTTAGAGTAATTGTCCCTGGAAGAGTCTTTCTATTGCACGGAGACAAAAAATCCTGGAATGGTTTGGGTTGGAAGGACTTTAAAGTTCATTTCATTCTACACCCTGCCATGGGCAGGGACACCTTCCACTACCCGAGGCTGCTCCAAGCCCCGTCCAGCCTGGCCTTGGACACTGCCAGGGATCCAGGGGCAGCCACAGCTGCTCTGGGCACCATTGCCAGGGCCTCCCCACCCTGCCAAGCCCCCTTTCCTGCCCAGGACTACAGAAGTTTTCAAATTAAGATGGAGAAAAGGAAGGAGGCATTTTCAACTGGGCTGTGAAGGTGGCCACAGGGCTGTGAGCCACAGCTCTGTGTTTTGGGGGGTTTAACAACACTTTGCTCTCCAAAATTCTACACTGAAAATCATCATAATATTGCCTTATTAAGAAATCTGTATTGGCTCTGCCCTTATCTCCATGCACTGGCTAGGAGAGGGAAATGGGGTATAAGCAGATTGCTGGACTAGACCAGAAAGAAAAAAAGATTACACATAAGCCATTTATGACAAAAAACCTGCTCCATTTGAAGGATTTGCTGTTATCCTGCTAATAAAAACATGTCAACCCTCCAGATCGCTATTTAACCACAAATAAATCCAGCCCAGTTTGTGGACATCTGCACATACTCCTCCTGCCCTTGAGAAGCACCAATATTCCACAGTGGAATCCACTGGAACCCATCCATGCCTGTGGTGAGTCAGACCATCACCAAAAGCAGTGGAAATCTCTCCAGGAATAGAAGCCAGGGGGTGGAGTTGTTAATTCAGAAGCAAAACCCAAGCCCAGAACTCTAAATTTGGGGTTGTGGTTTGATAAGCACTGTACAGATGCAGATCTGATCAGGCACCTTGAAACCCTCAACCTGGGTGTTTTGGGCAGTAAATTTTATTTCCTATTCCCACCTTGAGACTCAGGCAGTTTCAGGATCCAGAGTCCAACTAATCTTCACTACACACAGCCTAAACAAGCTTTAAACTCAAACCATTTCAGGTATGAGAGCTCCTGAGAAGTGATGCTGAAGCTCTGATTCAGCCCAGCAGCTGCACTGGGGGGACTGCACTCCCTGGCTGTCCCTGGGCCCAGAGGGGTCCTCCTGTGTGGGGTCTGATGGTACCAAAACCAGCCCTCAGCACTCCCTGAGGTTCCCACTTCAGATCTTTCAAATCTATAAATCAAATTAAGTTTTTGGCTCCCTGGCATTTGCACACATTTAACAATCTGGGAACAGGCCCCACTGTGCTTGGACAGAGCACCCAAAGGTCATCTGACCTTCCCAAGGCCAACAGGGAATCACAGCATGGTTTGGGTTGAAAGGACCTTAAAGCTCAACCCATTCCACCCTCTGCCATGTCCAGGGACACCTTCCATGGTCCCAGGCTGCTCTGAGCCTCATTCAGCCTGGCCTTGGGCACTGCCAGGGATCCAGAAGCAGCCACAGCTGCTCTGGGCACCCTGTGCCAGGGCCTGCCCACCCTCCCAGGGAACAATTCCTTCCCAATATCCCATCCATCCCTGCCCTCTGGAAGTGGGAGCCATTCCCTGTGTCCTGTCCCTCCATCCCTTGTCCCCAGTCCCTCTCCAGCTCTCCTGGAGCCCCTTTAGGCCCTGGCAGGGGCTCTGAGATGTGCCTGGAGCCTTCTCCTCTCCAGTGGAGCACCCCCAGCTCTCCCAGCCTGGCTCCAGAGCAGAGGGGCTCCAGCCTTTGGAGCATCTCCATGGCTTCCTCTGGACTCTCTCCAACAAGCCCATCCCTCCTGTCCTGCTGACCCCCCAGCTGGCAAGCACGGGGAAGAAGCTGATCTCCCAGACCCCGTTTCCCCAGGCAGCTGTGTACCTACAGGCAGGTGAATCCGAGGCAGGCTGCCTTCCCCAGCGGGCAGGAGCGCACGCAGACTGCCATGACCCTGCAGGGACCCTGGGCTGCTGGCAGGCAGCTCAGAGCTGATTAGCTCCCAATTTAACTGTCACTGAGCCCGCTGCGGCGACAAGAGCCCAGCTGGATAATCCCATTTCTGCTCTAATCCACAGCACCCTTTCAGCCCCGGGGCACGGCGCTGCTCCATGCCTCTCCAACATCCCCAGATGGGATTTTGGGGTGGGAGGGAAGCCTGGAGCTCCCAAAAAGCATTGGAGATGTAAGCACTCCCTGCAACACCAACTCTGGGCATTGTGTTTTGGGACAAACCTCATCCTGTGTGTTACAGACCTACAGACCAAAGATGATTCCAGAGGTTTTGGTGTAGATTGGTGTTCTTGGGGCACTAATCTGGCACTGGCACAGATTTCCCAAGGAAGCTGTGACTGCCCCATTTATGGATGTGTCCAGGATGGGACCTGGAGAAACCTCGTCTAGTGGAAGATTTCCCTGCCTATGGCAGAGAGTGGAATGAGATGAGCTTTAATGCCCCTTTCAACCCAAACCATTCTGTGATTCTGATCCTAAAGAATTCCTTCCCAGCTTTGCTGCCTGCCAGCATCTCAGTTTCACCCCAAACCCCACTTTTCCTCCAAAAATGAGGTGGGCCCACGAGCAGTTTCGCCAGCAGCGGTTCAGACCGGGGGAAGGAGATCTTGGCTCACATTTCTGTGCTCCAGGCAGAGATTTCAAACCAGTTATTACAGGAGGTGGCTGCACATCAAAGGGCACATGCATGTTTTTAGGGAAAACAAAAATAGAACAAGTTCCCCTCCTGACTGGAAAATTATATGTTATGTTTTTGGCTTAAGTGATAGATTAAAAACTGCAAGTCTTTCAGGTGTTTGGATCACCTGAGAAGTTATTTTAGAGGTTAAAGATGCTAATGAGGGTACAGAAGATCTCCCAAGGCAAGCAACGATTAACTCAAAGAGATTGCCAGGCTGGGCTCCAAACCAGCCTACACAAACCAGCCTAATTATTCTCGTTATTTCTCCAGAAGAGCTATTTTGGTCTTGCACATCGTTACAAACACAAAGTGATGCCTCAGGTTTTAGCTTTTATATTTTTCAGATTCTCTGCTGCTTTAGTGTGTGGGTCTGGGCTTCATATTAGGGGATGGTGAGGTCTCTTCACAGAGTAGGGAGACAAAACAATTCCTGCTCTAGCTGGGGACCAAGGACAAATGATCCAAATCTCAGGCCCAAGAGCAGAAACAACATGGACTGAAGAGAGAAAAACAAGGAGGATGGGACTTCATGGGCTGGAGCTGTAATTGGACAATTAACTCCAATATGCAAGTGGACCAGAACTTAACAAAAATGTGAGACCTTGTGACCAGTTGTACATTTTGTGACCATTTTGATTCACCTGAGGTGTAGCCCTGGCTGGGCTCTTGTGCTGCCCAAGGTGGATCCATTGAGGACTCCTAATAAGTCCTTACTTTATTCTTTAGCTCTGTCTAGTCTCTGATCCAGGTCAGCCTTCACAAGGCACCAGAAGAACAACCCAAGTTGCAGCAGGACAAACTCGGCCCGCTGGGTGTGCAGCCCTGGGGCTGTGCCTCCTCCCCAGGCCCCGTGTGGGGGGTTGGCCCCTCACCCATGCTCCGGCTCCTCGATGGGATCCGTGAATTCCGAGTGCACGGTGGAGTCGATGGCGCTGTCGGTCTCCACCTCGTCGTGCATCTCGTGCTGGACCAGGGTGCTGGTGTCCTCATCCGTGAAGGTCTCGCACTCGCTGTAGGTGCTCTCCGAGCCCATGTAGGCACTGTCAGTCACCTCATTTGCCTGGTTAAAAAAACACACGAGAAGCAAAATAAGATCCTACAGCTGCGTGGGTTCGTGGCAGAGCAGGACAATATGTGGATGAGGGGATTTTCGCTGTGTTGCATTTCTGAGAGCAGGAATCCAACCTCTGGAATCACCCCAGGCCCAGGTGCTCTCTGTGGGCACCACAGGGTGCACCTCAGCCTTTGCAGGATTTGGGAAGCAGATCACAGAAAGAGGGACTAAACAAGAGTTGGAGGGAGGTTTTATTGTGAGCCAGGATGGATTTGGCCAGGGCAGGAGGGATTACCCACCACTGACTCAGCTGTTCCCATCACTGCTGCTTTCTCCCACCCCATTCCAAGAGGACATGTTATTATTAATCTGAATTCCATGCAAAAAACACCATTCAAAACTCCCAATTAGCCCTTGGAGCACCTGGGTTTTTTTTTTTGTCCTGTCTAATAAAACCTTCCATCCCTCCACAGCAAATAAACTGTTTCTAAATCTTCATTACAGCTTCTGATTTGCAGGGGCTCAAATCTCCACACATCAGCTGGAGCAGCATCTCAAATCCATCACTGAGCAGGCTTTGGGAAAGCAGCAGGGTTTGTGTTTTAAGAGACTGTGATATGAGCAAGGAGAGCTGCATTTTTCAGCTCTGCACCCCAGGCAGGTGATCAGCTTCAGGGCTGCCTGTTTGCTCCCACACATGGGCAGGGACAATCCCTTCTGATCCTGATCTCTGGAGAACCATGGGAGCAGCAGGAGAACCCCCCAAAAGCTCGTTACCCCTCACAGTGCCAGCTCCTCTCCTAAGATTTGGGGATTTCCCCAGCACACCTCGGAGCAAATCAAGGAATTTTGGGATTGCCAGTGCTGGTGCCGAGCTCCAGCTGATCCCCTGTCACCAGAGGGGTCAGGCAGAGGGGTGGGAGCCCTCCTGCCTGGCCTGCAGGTGAAGAGCTGCTCATGGGAAGCTTCTATCTGCTCCACCTGAAGTTCACCTGGTGGGAGCCCACGTGCTCAGCTGCCCCTCCAGCACAGCAGCAGAGCAAAGCAGCAGCAGTTTGAATGCAGGCATGACTGAAGCAAAACCCTTTTCCTCAGCCAGGGTGTACAGAACAGCTTTCAGGGCTTTTTCCAAAGATTCTGGAGAAAATTATGTTTCTCAAAGCACTGTATTCATAAAATCATGGAGTGGTTTTGATTGGAAAGGACTTTAAAGCCCATCTCATTTCATTCCCTGCCTATTCCACTACCCCAGGTTGCTCCAAGCCCCACCCAAACTGGCCTTGCACACTTCCAGGGGCAAAAAGGGATAGAAACCCTCGAAGGGATGGAGAGAGAGCTCATAACAGCAATTCCCACTCCATGTGGCCACTGGGAGCAGCCAAGTGACTCAGCCCAGCCCTGCTTTGCTCTCCCAGCCTCTGTGCCCACCACACTGAGGAGGATGGACGCAGCCAGGAGCTCCTCTTGGAAGCCTGGCTCAGCTTCCACCTGCCTTGTGGACACCAGCACCTCCAGGACACCTCCCTGAAGTTAAACACGACATAAACCTGCCCAGAGCTGGAGTCTCAAGTCAGTGAACTCCACCAGTCTGAAGTTCCAGTGAACACCAGGGCAGAACCTGTGTCTGGCTTTCAGAGAGAAACAAAAGCCTCTAAAGCCCCCACCCACTTAAAAAAGCATAAATCCACCAAAACCACTTACACATCTAAAGCTGGGACTTGCTTAAGCGCTTTACTGGATTTATGCTGCACTTTCTAGAAACACCATTAATGCTCCAGCAGGAGGGACAAGGGGAAGCAGAGGCTTGACCTGCCTTGGCTTGGTCACAGACAGAGAAAGCCCAAGAGGTGACAGCAGCCACCCCCAGCTGCACATTCCTCTCCCTCTTGCCTGTTTGAAAAAGATTTCATGCCAAATTGGAAAGAATTTTACTTGCACACTACAAAATAAAGGCTGCTTTTAAAATACCAACCCTGCTCCCCTCCTTCTCACTAGAAAAGCTTAAATTTAAGCATAGGTTGAAGTACTATAATGAGCAAATTGAAGTACTATAATGAGCACAGAGTAAAGACAGCTATTGAAAGAAGCCAAAAAACCTCCAAACACTCCAATTCACAAGTAATTTGATTAGAAACCCTGCTGTGGTTACTGCTGACCCTCTCAACATGAAGCAAACCAGGAGCCGAACAGCGCCCTTAATCAGATGTTGGAACAAGAGGACCTTCAAGGTCCCTTCTAACTCAAACCATTCCATGATTCTATAATTTCTCTATTAAATTGTTCCAAAACACCTCACTGGTGGGAAATACACACATGGACAGGCTGGATTTGGGAGCAACCCTTTTGGAGTAGAAGCCACCAGCACAGCACATCAACCATTGCCCTTCAGCCACACCAAAGATATGCATTGATTTACTACCTAAAAATTGTATTTCTCCTTTTTGATACCAGCCTAGGTGAGGTTTCAAAAGCAAGAAAGCCCTATTAAAATTAAACCTGGGTGGACAATGAGTTAAGAAGCAGCTGAAACTGTAAACAAAGTCCTTCTGAGCATGAGCGTGGAGAACTTTGCTACACATTTCACCACAGAATCAGTAACTAAACCTCAAGAAGAGATGCCAGGAGGAGATAGGCAAACCAAGGAGGTTCAGGTATTGCCAAATGCCTGACAGAGCCAAATCTTTGTCCCTGGGCAAGTGTTCTTATTTATGGCCTCATGAGCAGCTGGTTTGTGCACTGACCCTTCAAATCCGCCTGCCACAGCTCTCCTTCAGCCAGCTTTGCCTTCCTGTGAGCAGAAAGTAAACATTTTTTCTGGATTAAAAAAACCCAAATACACACTTAAAAAACATCCATGGGCTCAGGACAGCCAGGTTGGGCTACACCCACCCCAAAGGACTTGCCAGGAACATCGGTGCCACGCTCAGAGCAGGGCTGGTGTCACCAGTATCAGTGCATTTTGATTTTTTTTATTGAATAAAACACACCCTGAAGTGCTTCAGGCAAACCTCAGACATTAAAACTGGGACCACGCAGAGTTCCGAGCTGGAACAGGATCAGGGTTTGACAGAAGCTCCCAATCCCAAATCCAGCTCCTCCAGCAGGTATTTCCCCAGAACCACACCTGGCTGACAGGACAGAGAGGTATCTCTGCCTGCTCAGGGAAACCCCAGGGATCTGAGAGCCCAGGTGAGCACTCCTGCTTCTAAAAGGAAATAAATGGCAAAATCAGCACTGAGATGATGTAATGTGCCCTGATGAGACAGGTGAGGTGCCTTTAGGAGTCTTCTCCAGCAGCAGCTCGTCCATCCCAGGCATCTGGTGACACATGGGAGTAAAGATTACCTAATCAGATGTTGTAAAGTGCTATAAAAACTTATGGATTTGAAAAAAAGCTGCTGCAGTGTGAGGAGAGGGACTCTTGGGAGTCACCTGCAAGGTCCAGGCAGGGACAGAAGGTTCAGCACAAGCCCTGCCAAGGCGTTGCCTTGGAAAGGAGGGCAAAGTCTGGCTCCCAGGGAGGTTCCTTACAGGCAGGGCTGTCCCTGGAGCTGTCCTGGCATCCCAAAGCTCTGCTGTCCTTGAACACAAACACTCGGAAGGTTGGGAGGGGAGGTGAGTGACAAGGAAAAGGAAAAACAACTCTGTTTTCCCAGCAGGGTGAGCCTGTTTCTGAAGAATCCAGCCCTGACTGCGCACAGGATGCAGAGGAGATAGATCAGCTACAACAATCCCACTCCAAGGACACTCTGTGGCCCAGACAGTGATGACAGTGCCAGGCTGGGAGCCAGGGAGAAGGGACACAGTTGTGCTTATAGTCCCACATTAATGCAGCTGGCTCCAAAGCCCTGGAACACCCCAGGGCAGCTCAGCCTCTGAAATGCCACTTTGGGGCCTGCCACCTTTGGGTCCCAATATTGCCCTCTTCCCACACAGCCGGGCAATGCCAGCTTTTCAGGGAAGCCAGGGAGCCTCTGCTCAGCCCTGGGTGAAGGCAACTTGCACAGCTCAGCCCCTGAAGTTTGGGTTGTTACACTCCATCAAGGCTGGGCAAGAGAAACGTGCTGCATCTGTTGGGGCAAACTGAAAACACTCACCCAGCCCCAAACAAACCCCAAACCAAGTCACAAAACAGCACACCTGGCAGGCTGTCCCCAGCACCCCAACAACCAGCAGGCACTGTCCCTGCTGGTCCAGCTCCCCAGAGAGAGCCAGGCAGAGAGGAGTGTGAGGTTACACCACAGCCCATGGAATCACAGAACTGTGGAATGGTTTGGGTTAGAAGGGGCATTAAAGTTCTGTCCAGTCCCACCTCTGCCATGGACAGGGACACTTTCCACTAGCCCAGGTTGCTCCAAGCCCCATCCAACCTGGCCTTGGACACTGCCAGGGATCCAGGAGCAGCCACAGCTTCTCTGGGCACCCTGTGCCAGGGCCTCACCACCCTCTCAGGGAAGAATTCCTTCTTAAATCCCATCTAAATCTCTCCTCTTTTAATCTAAACCATTCCCATGAAAAAAAAAAAATCAGGTGGATCTGCCCATATAACAAGTCAGGTGCATTCCCAGCCTGCCCCTTCCCGGCACCTCCGGAGCTGAGCCCGGTCCCTCTGGAAATCCAATCCCTCCTCACTTTGTGTCAGCTCGCAAAAACCCACCTGTGGAGACATCCTGGCCAGAGCCAGAGCCAGAGCCAGCTCCGGGAGCAGCTTCTGCGAGGCAGGAGGGAAGCAAAGTCCAGGGGAGCCGGGAGGCTTAAGGAGCGAGCTGGAGTCCCAACAGAGCGCCTTTTGTTCCCGAGCCGCCGATAAGGAGCAGGAGCTCGGGCACTTCCCCGCAGCCTCCTCCCGCTCCCCCGGATTCCAAAATAAAAGCTCCTTTTGGGAGCCCTGCTCGGCCAGCCCCGCTCCAGGTGCTCACGCTTCCCAGGAATCCATCCCCAAAGAAAAAGGTTGAATCTGAAGGCGACCTGTCCAGGTTTATCTCGGCCTTCCTGGTGTTTCTGGTGAATAATTAAGCGTTAAGGGACAAATTCCTTCCTTATAGCCACAAATAGAGGGATGAATCGAGCTTGGACTGCTCGCCAGGGGCAGGTCAGAAGCACTTTTGGTGACTGGGAGGGTGGTCTGTGACAACACTGACACCAAAGGATGTTTACAAACACCCAATGCCACCCAGCTCTCAGCCGAGCTGTCCCTGCCCAGCCCTATGGGAGAGCTGATCCATGGGATTTTCCCCTCCCCATGGCAGCCCTCGGCTCACACCCACAAATTCTGAAGGTTTCCTCACGTTTTCTGTTTCTTCTCCGCAGAAACCACACGTACATCAAGCTTCCTCAGCGCTGCCTACCCAGCACAAACACACACGTTTCCTTCCATTACCTTCCCCAAGCACGTTCTCCCCTTTTCTCCGGGCTATCCTCGCTGCGCCGTGGGCCACATCCCTCCCGAGGGGCAGAGCTCGGAGCAGAGGGCACTGCTCGGCAGCGCTGCCCCGAGTGTCCCCTACCCTGGGAAGCAGCTGACCTGCCAGCCGAGCCCGGGCCAGCCCAGATTCCTGCTCCGAGCACGGCAGGAAGGAGTTATGCTTTAACCCGAGCCCTGCCTGGACCTGCTGCTCCACAGAGCAGCTCACAGCCCTTGTGCTCCTCTGCTCGTGCCTCAGGACCCCTCGGAGAACATCTGAGCTCCCATGAGAGCCCAAAATCAGACACCAAAACGAATTAGGAAATGCCAATCCCTGCCCGTTTTACTTCTCAAACTCTTAATGAGACACCTCTGCTTGCACTGCTGTCCCCTCACCTCCCGGCCCTCCTGTAACCCACAGCCCAGTTCCCACGTTCCCAATCACACACAATCTGCTTGTGGTTCAAGATAAGGCTCCAAGGACTTTGTTTTCCAAACTCCTTCCAGCCTATTTCCTACAGGGCAAACACTTCAACTCGGATTGTTTCTGACCAGCAGAGAAATTTCTCACCATAGCCCTGCACTTGGGTCCTGCCTTCAGGTACATTCCTGCCCCGTTTACACTCTCACCCTTCCCTCTACACAGTTCGGAGTCTACATAATAAATTAATTTCCTCGGTATTTTCAGGCTTTAAGATATCAAATTATCACCATGGACTGATTTGGGAGAGATGAAGCCCCTTCGCTCTGGAGCCAGGCTGGGAGAGCTGGGAGAAGAGAAGGCTCCAGGGTGAGCTCAGAGCCCCTGCCAGGGCCTGAAGGGGCTCCAGGAGAGCTGGAGAGGGACTGGGGACAAGGGATAGAGGGACAGGACACAGGGAATGGCTTCCCACTGCCAGAGGGCAGGGATGGATGGGATATTGGGAAGGAATTGTTCCCTGGCAGGGGGGGAGGCCCTGGCACAGGGTGCCCAGAGCAGCTGTGGCTGCCCCTGGATCCCTGGCAGTGCCCAAGGCCAGGCTGGACGGGACTTGGAGCAGCCTGGGACAGTGCAAGGTGTCCCTGCCATGGCAGGGGTGGCACTGGATGGGCCTTAAGGTTCTTTCCAACACAAACCATTCCAGGATTCTGTGAATACAAGGATAATATGGGACTGTTCACTTGCTGTCCACAGGACTCACGGCCCTTCATCTCTCACTGCAGAAAGGCCTTGGGGACAATGGGGACACTGCTCAGGGCTCCATGTGCTTCCCCAAGGACAGGTGAACAGGCACTGAACTGCATCTGTCACATTCCACAGCCCTGCAGTTCCAGCCACCTACAAGATTTCAAGTCCACCAGCTGTTCAGGACAAAAGGATCAGCAATTCCAGCAGGCAACCCCTGGAGAGGGGTTTGTGAGCATTTAATTCATGGTGCTTTCGAGTCAGCCCTGTGAGCAGAGGCCTACTGAGGCCATTCCAGAAGGTGGGAATGGCACTGGTACAGAAAACCTGAGCTCTCACCTCCATGTCCCCATTCCAACCAGCAGATCTTCACACTTGTGTTAGGACAACCAGGGAACAGCTGAACCCAGGTCTGTCCTGGTGCTCTGAGCCCCTTGGACAGTCCAGAGGAGGTTACAAAGCTCAGCCCCCTCTTTTCAGCCTGGCTGGCCCCTGCCACACATGCACCCTGTGGTAACAGTGGCATGGAGAGGAAGAGGAGGAAAAAACCTCACCTAGAATGCCACAGATTGCAAAGCAGGGCCCTCCCAAACACTCTGTGCTCACCAGGCCCAGCTCTGCCTTTGGGAAGGAAAGTATCTTCCTGGGAATTAATTCTGCACTAGGAAAGGAGGCCTCAGAAGGTCCACAGGGCTACTAGGAGGGGACACAAGGAACCTGCAGCAGCCACCCCACGTGGGCTCCCTGCAGAACACAAGGCACTAGGAATGACAGCGTCATGACACGTCCCTACGTGCTCCCACAACAGCTTCTGTGTTTCAACACACAGCTGGGGCCCTGCAAGTCCCTGGTCCCCTTTTCAGAAACTCTGAGCAGCTGGAGAAACCCAGCAATGTGGATTTTTGCCCTCAAAGAAGCCTTAAATACAATTGTTCAACATGGAAAAAAATCCTGGCTTTAACAGAGTTAAAGTTTCACAGAGTTGATGTGTTGGCCTTAAAGCTGCTGCTCAGTGTTGCACAGAATGTCACAGAATATTCTGAGCTGGAGTTCTCCCAGCTGCACCTGTAGGCAAGCAGGCTGGAAGAGCCAGGAGTAGCTCCTACTCCCAAAATGCACAAAACTTGGTACCTGCCCAAGTCCCATTTTCATTTCCAGATCCACTCCTTTCATGCTGTACAACTCCCTTCTAGACAAATAGCAGAGGGGACGTGCCTGGGCCAGTGAAGGCTTCCAGGGAAAGCCAAATTCCCCTCTTGTGGCTGTGCAGAATGTGTTTTCCTGGCTGCTTCCAGCAGGAGCCACGGCAGCTGCCCAGCAGATGGCAACAGTCCTGCACAAGGCACTGCATCTGCAGGATTTACAGCTGCCCTGTCCTGCAGAGCTCAAGCAGAGCCTTCCTCTGACCCTGCTGGCCCAGGACACGCGTTCCCAGGGCCAAACATCCCTGTTTGGGGTATTTACGGTGCTCCCAGGCAGCATTTACAGAACACTGGCTGCGCCTCTCATCCAGCCCACCTAAAGTTATACACCTCCATGCCCATCCCAGCCCAATCTCAGCATTTTCATGCTTCATTTTCCTTTTTCTAGAGTCATCCTTCCCACTCTGCACTGCCCAAGGGGGCTCACCTGCCCCAAGAGCAGAGCAGAGGGACAGAGCCCTCCCCCTAAGGCAAGGCACAGCGGGTGCCAGGCTGTGGTGCTGGGCTGATGGTTGAGCTTGGGGGTCTTTTCCAGCCTTTATGTTTCCATGATCCCAACAAAACTAACTCCAAATTCCCCTCCATGTTCCCCAGAGCATTCCAAACGAGTCCTGTGCCTCAGCACTGAGTCATGAGCACTGCAGGAGCTCTCAAGGGAGGCAAGGAGAACTCCCACCTTCCAGGCAGTCAACAGCCAAGCTTTGCCAGCCCAGCCTGGGGGAAAACAGGGCTCAGGTGTCCAATGGAAAAGCTCCAAGCTCCCTTCAATGTGACTTTGACAAAGCAGGAAGGCTGCCATTAGGTTTGGGTGGTTTCTCACCCAGCAACCACCACACTTCCACCTGAGGCAGGAGGAACACGCTGGGAGGTGATCCCAGGCAGGTGATGCTTTCCCTGCCCCCAGCTGGCTGCCCAGGGATGAGGTTCCTCTTGAATGTGTCACAGTAGAGCTGCAGGGATTGGGATGAGTCGCCTACAAGCCCAGCTGGAGGCATGAGAAGCCACGTGGCTGCTGGAGCTGCTGTCTCAGTGGAGCCACAGGAGCAGAAATCCTCTTTGGAAGCACAGACAGCCCTTTACAGACAGCCCTATCTGCTGGACACTCCTGGAATGGTGCAACAGGAGCCAGGAGATCCATGGCACATCCAGAGCCCACCAGTGGCTGAACTGGGGCAGTGTCCAACATTACAAATTCCTGAGTTCACACCCTGTCCCCTTCAAAAGCCTTCTCCTGGAGGAAGCAGGTGTGGGTGGTCCTCTCTGGAGGGCAAATACTGGGTGGAATTCCCCAGCTTTGGGCTCTCAGGGTTTTCCATGGATGCTGAGCTCTCCTGATGACAGCCACCAGAAGAGGACACGAGTCATCCAGCAGAGCAACCTTACTAACAAAGAGAAGACATTTTTCCTGGAGACTGCTTAAAGCACCTGTTTATACTTGTTTGAACAAACACTGAGGAGAAAAGCTCCTGTCAGACCCCAGCATTTGGAAGAGCTGAGCACTCCAGCCACTGAGATTTTGGGCTGCTTAAGAGGGACCACAGCCAGCGCTCCACTCAATAACCACAACTGCACCCAGGACTTGTGCAAATGCAGCAAGTCTTTCAGCTCTGATGTGACAGGGGAGGGGAAATCCCAGCTGTGCCACTTCACCCCATGGCCCTGCCCAGGTGAGTTTTGGGGTGTGTTTAGCTGGGTGTCCTGGTGCAGCATCTTCCCAGGGCTGACACGGGAATAGCCCAGAGCCCAAACTGCTGTTTGGTGCAGTGAGAAGTTTACTCTGAGGAAAGGTGATGGTTTCACTTTTAAAGGTGATTTTCTCCCCCCTAATCTCTTCTGGAGCAAGAGGGACTATAGGTGTTGGGAACAGCTGTTTATTCTGTTTTCTGCCTTGCTGATACCCTAAGGAAGGTGGGTCTGCTGGAGGCCTCTCCAGGCCTTTCCCCAGTGCTCCCGTGAGGAACACACCTTTGCTGCTCCCAGCAGGATGCTTTGTACCCCAGCTTCTCCCTCCCTGGGCCAGCTCCAGCTTTCCAAGGCACAGCACTCCAGGACGTGTGGGATAAAAGGCACGTTGGGAGCTCACGGCTCAGCCAGAAGAGAACAAAAGCCCTCTCGCCCCAAGACTCCAGTTTATTTTTACACTCCCAAGGCTGAGTGGTATTTCTCAAGCATGTTCTCATTTGCTGAACCTCTATGAAATCCTGGCAGGCTGGAAATTATTTCGAATCATGTATCCAAGACAACAAGGATAATTCTTCCCCAGCATGTTAAATGTAGAGCTGTCCCTTAGATGACAACACTGAATTCAGTATAAAAATCCACTCAGATCTTTTGGAAAAGGAGATTTCAGGACTCATCACCTTTTTCCTTTGGGTCACCTTGTCTTTACAAGGAAAGGCTGGCCCAGCAGCAGAAGTATTTCATCCCAGTGGGGCACACACCTGCCTTCTTGGTATTGATGCCCAGAATAGCTCCCAGCGCTGACAGAGCTCATCTATGTTAAATTAGCCCTTGGAAAACATCCCTGCTTGGAATCTCAGGCAAGATGGTCCCATGACACAGGTCTGAGGAGCACAAAGTGAAAGCCTTTTCCTGTCACAGCCTCCACACTGCTCAGACCACTGTTAAAATGTACATTTGTGACCCTGCATCACCTAAAAAACATGGAAATCCATCTCTCTCCCTGCTCTCCTGTCCCACTTCTCCTCTGCTGTTCCTGGGGCTTTGAACTACCTTTCAAAAAAGGAAAAATAAACCAAGATTCAACCTTGCCTGGAGAAGCTGTGGCTGCCCCTGGATCCCTGGAAGTACCCAAGGCCAGGATGGATGGGGCTTGGAGTGATGTGGCATAGTGGAAGGTGTCCCTGCCCATGGCAGGGGGGTGGCACTGCATGAGTTTAAAGGTCCCTTCAACCCAAATAATTCCATGATTTTAGGACCAGCTGCCTAACACCCAGGCTATCATTAACCTTTCATCAAGAACATAAGTCCAATATTATATACAACAGACTATACCAAGCAAGACAAATATAAGTCAATAAATTTGCATGCAAATACAAAGTAGATCAGGAGTCTCATTGCCTGCAACAAGTAGTGTGATAAAAATCACAAAGAATCATAAAATATCCTGAGTGGAAAGGGGTCCACAAGGATCAGAGCCCAAGTCCCGGTCCTGCACACCACAACTCCAAAAACATCCAGGCTACCACGACACAGGTGTCACACCCCTGAAGAGGCAAGTTTGGAAAAGAAAAAGCAGAGGGGAGTGATTCAGTCCTCACATGGGACAGGGACCCAGCCATCCCTTTACTCCCAAGGCTCCTGCAGCACCTCCTGTCCAGGCTGGAAGGCACAGAGCAGGCATGGGTGAAGCCTGCCAAGCCAAACCCAAAACCCCCAGGCACAGACAAGAGGTCTGTCCTTTCCAGCTGGGAACAGCAGGATCACTGCTGCAATGTGCCCCTGTGGTAAGGAATGCAGCAGGAAACCAAGGCATGGAGGCTTTAACTAGAGGAAAACAATCCAAATCAGAGAAACAGCCTTCATCAAGCCTAAGAATAGAGAGAAAATGTAGATTTTTGTTCTCTGCTCTGCCTTTTATTGGCCAAACAGCACCAAATGTCAATGTCCCACTGCTCAGCTGCGCCTCTCAGGTAGGCTCCCGGCTGGTACAACTCAAAACCAAGCTCAGGTTTTCCAGGCTCAGAAACTCCAGCAGGAAGACAAACCCAAAGCAGCAGGTCTGCTTCCCGTGTCACCGTGTTTCACCACAGAAAGGGGCTCCCTTTCCACCCAGGGCACCGTGCTCTGCTCTTTCCATTTTATCAACACCAATTTTAACTTAAACAGCACCAAATGCTTAGTGCAGGTTCTCTGGGCCCGTCACCCAGAGACTGAATTTGTCTTTACATGTCAAGCATCCCTGAGCCCTGTCACAGCAAACTCCTCTCTCCCCGGGTAGAGCCTCCATGCCCGAATCCCACTCCACGTGCAGCCAACATTTATGGGAACGAACAGAGCTCATACTTGCCTCAAACGTGACGAAGTCATCAAACTCATCGGGGCAGGCTGGGGCTTCCTCCTCGGGGGTATATCCCATATCATACAGCTGGCTGTCAGGGTCTGCACGGGGAAAAAAACACACAGCTGCAATCACCCAGAGGAAATCTGCATCCTCACGCCCAGGGTGGGTTTGGGAGATGCGGCAGCGGTGGGACAGGAACTTGTGTGTGCACGCACCGGTGCCTCCAGCCCTCAGGAAGGGCCTGTGCTCCCAGGCATCCCACCTGCACCAGGGCTGAGGGCATGGCAGGGCTCCTCCCTGCCACAGACCCTACGGGGCCCCTCGCTGCTCCAATGGCGCCAGCTCCTGGATTCACCCCTACCCCTCCATGCCCTCCGCTCCCTTCCCCATCTCCGTTCCCTGCATCCTTTAATTGCTCTCCCAGAAGGCTTTAATCCCGCTGTGGGCAGGGAATGCCTGGGATGTGTGTGTGACAGCCAAGTGCCATGGGAACGGCGGGGAAGGCAGGCTGCAGCTCCGCGGCGCCTGCTCCTCCCGTGGCCACACGCATCGGGAGCATCCGCACAGAAACAGGAGCTTTGAATTCCGAATTCCTCCTCCCAGCCCACGGTCCCGTGTGCAGCACTGCTCCCGGCCCTTCCAGCGAGGGAGGGAGCGAGAATTCCCCGCGCTCCCTGAAGCGACAGCGAACGCCCAATCCGGCACGCGGCCTAGATCCCGGGCTGGAGGCACCGAATCGGGAGCGGTGCTGCAGTCCCAAAATAAACAGCAGGCTCGAGCCCACACGCCTCCGAGCTGCCGTGGCTGCGGCACCGGGCCCGGCTGCTGCCGAGGAACCGGGCCGGGACAGGAGGACGAGGCACCCGGCCGTGCTCCCAGGGGATGCACAAGGATTTGGGGAGGGACAGGGGTCACTTTCTGTGCCCTTCAGAGCCCACCCCAGGACCCCCAAAGGGGCACATAGGTTGTCCTGCTGTGGCTGCCCTGATGGGACAGTGCCAGCCTCATCCAGAGGCACAGGCAGAGCTCCCGCTCTGGGCCCTTCTCCAGGTATCAAAAAGGCTATTTTTCATTAAGGAATCATATTGTGGTCATTTCATACATCTGGTAAAAGGTCAAGGGATTAGAGGTTGCTCAAGGCACTGGGGGTGCTCAGCTGGAAAGGAGAAAGCTCCAGGGAGAGCTCAGAGCCCCTGGCAGGGCCTAAAGGGGCTCCAGGAGAGATGCAGAGGGACTAGGGACAAGGGATGGAGGGACAAGACACAGGGAATGGCTCCCACGGCCAGAGGGCAGGGATGGATGGGATATTGGGAAGGAATTGTTCCCTGGCAGGGTGGGCAGGCCCTGGCACAAGGTGCCCAGAGCAGCTGTGGCTGCCCCTGGATCCCTGGCAGTGCCCAAGGCCAGGCTGGATGGAGCTTGGAGCAGCCTGGACAGTGAGAGGTGTCCCTGCCCATGGAATGATATGATTTTTACAGTCTCTTCCAACCTAAAGCATTCTGAGAATCTCTGACTAGGGCACAGGCCTGCAGCAACACCTCCCACCTAAGCACCATGCTCAGGGCCTCTCAGTTGACCATTAAAAATGCATACACAGGTGGGCACCCAGGAGATACTGCAGCCACCAGGAGATCCTGCAGCCAGCAACCTGAGGAGTTCCCTAGCGTGGGAGAAGCTGAACACATGGCACCAAGAAATGATCCCTGCCCTCACCTGGGCCTGACTCCCAGGGTCAGGCTATGAAATCACTCCAGGAATGACCCAAATTGCTTTTCCAGCGCCATACCCAACACTGTTCTCCACAGGCTCAGGGCTGCAGCAGGGGAAAGGTGCTCTTGGTCACAGCTTAGGCCTTCAGTATCCCACTGCTGTCCCACTGTGGCAGCAGCAGTGGTGCTGCTCCGAGCTCTCCTCCAGCTGCAAAGCCAGAGCAGGGCCTGGGATACAGCTGGAAATGCTGCTGCTGCCTGCACCCTGCTCAGGGCAGGGCCACCTCCTGCTCTGACTGTTGGGGTAGCACAGGAGGATCTTGGACTTGATGACCTTGCAGGTCTTTCCCAACCTTAATGATTCTATCATCTGAAGATGGCATCGTGCCTCTCCTCAATGTCCCTCTGTCCTCACCTGCACAGCTCCCTCTCTCTGTGAGCCTGAGCCTACAATCTGGAGGAGTTTTCCCATTAATTATCCCTGGTGCTATCCTGGGATTTGAGCCTGGTGGCTGGCAGCAGGGAGGGGATGGAGACAGTGACCTGCTCACCTCAGTGGTGCCACCAAGAGGAGCCTTTGCCCACATCTGGGGCAAAACTAAAACTGAACAGTGCTCCTGGAAGGCAACTTGTGTCACACCACCTCTCCTGCCCACCAGCACACACAACAGTGGTCAGCTCCAGGCATCTCCACAGATCCTGCTGCACCCCACAGCAGCCCCTGGAACCACATCCCAAAGGCACAGGTTGCTCCTTTCTCCTTAGTCCCTCATTTTTTTCCTCCCCCTCCAAGTAGACATACAAACACTTCCTACTCTTCTACAGACACAGATAAAGATATTTATTCTCCTCATTCCTTCCAGAGGGGCTGGAAAAGGGAGGGATTGCAGGCAAGTGAAGGCTTCCCTTTGGAATCAGGGGTATGAAGCGTGGGCAGAGCACAGGCACAGGCAGCTCCTCCCATCCATCACCTGCCTCCTGCCCAGCTCCTGCCCAAACCAGGGGTTCTGCAGCCTTCCCAGCCTTCAGGGAATGAACATGCTGGGCATCAATGGGATCCTTGTTGCTCCATCTGTGTGCAGAGAGCCCAGCCCAAACAGGGTGTTTCTGTGTACCATGGGTTTATTTTCACAGCAAATTCCAGTGTAAAGATTCAGGAAAGGCCACCTGAGAGGTCACCCTCATGGTGGCATGGCCAGCACAAGCCGTGCCCAGGAGCCAGCATTCCATGTTTCCACCTCCCCACACGTCACAGAGAGCAAAGATAAACAGCACCACAAACAAAGGTTGATTTTTCTGCTGGATTCATTCCCTCCCCCTCCAAAAAAAGCCATATGGTGCTTTGTGTATAGGGAGAGTTGCCATGGAGAGCCTGCAAATCTGCCAGCACAATAGCCTGCATTAAGCTTGCAAATTCCTGCCCAAAAGAGCCAAAAATCCTTGGGAGCCAAAAAATTGGAGACCTTCAGTGTGGAGTGGCACTCCTCATGTGGACATCACTGTCCCCAGGTGCAGAGGGAACCACGTGGTGACAGCTGGAGGGGTTTGCTCCCCCCACACCAGGGACAGAGTCAGGGATGGCTGTGGGCCACCAGCAGCAGCACTCACTAGCCCCAGTCTGTGGCACAGGCTGAGCTCACACCCTCATGTTCCCTCTGCTCTCCACCCTGGACATTAAAGTCAAGTCCCAGCTGAACCCTGCTCTGCTTCACATGCCCTTCTCAGCACAAAGCAGCCTTTCCTTGCTCACACCCATCCCTGATTTCTCCTTATCCTTCCCCAGTGAGAGCTGATGTGGTCACAACACCTGGGGTCACCTCTGCCCTACTCTGCTCAAACCCAAGCGTCTACCCAGGGCTGGGGGTGGCATCAGGGACTGCCTTTTGTCCTCTGGGTGTCCATGACCAGCTTCTATTGCACTTCCAGCTCTATCCATCACTCCCACTGGCAGTCACATCTATAAACATCCAAAAACCCTGAAGGTAAAAATCAGGCTCTGAGAGACCTTCCAGGCAGCTTTACTGCTAAAGCACCACAGAATCATGGAATCATTCCGGCTGGAAAAGCTCTCTAAGGTCATCAAGTCCAACTGCTCTCCCAGCACTGCCAAGGCCACCACTAACTCATGTCCCCAAGTGCCACATCACACAGCTCTTAAATCCCCCCAGGGATGGGGACTCCACCACTGCCCTGGGCAGCTGTGCCTGTGCCTGACCACCCCTTCCATGAAGGAATATTCCCAATATCCAACCTAAACCTCTCCTGGCACAATTTGAGGCCGTTTCCTCTTGTCCTGTCACTGAAAGCCACAATTTAAAAGCCTTGTGGATGTGGCACTTGGAGACATGGGTCACTGGTGGCCTTGGCAGTACTGGAGGAATGGTTGGTCTCAATGATCTCAGAGGGCTTTCCCAACCTGAGTAATTCCATGGGCTCTCCATGGGGGTGGATGAGACCTCTTCCCATGTCTTGCTGAGCTTCAGAGCTCTCAAGTCTGCCAGAGTCACCTGGCATCTCCCAGGAACCCTCAGGAACAGCAGTTCTGGGATAAAGCTCCTGAAATAGATTCTAAAAACTGCTTCCAGAAGGCAGGATCACACTGAAAAGGCACCTTGAGTGAAGGGCTGTGGGTACACCAGTGACACATGGGTCACACAGAGCCAGTTTTATCAGCTTCATATAGGAGTGACCTAGAAAAAGAGCCTTTCAGGAGTATTTAAGTCATCTACCAACACACTGTACACACTGCTGCAAGCCACAGAGCCTCCAACTCCGAGTGATTCCAACAGGATGGATTTTGTGAGCTCACAGACCTGCATTGTTCAGTGTGGGAACAAGGCCTGGAACCTGCCTGAATGGTACAGAATAAAACAGACCCCAAAAAGGAGCAGGACAAATTTCTGGTTGGCTTAAAGAAAGAAAAAATAATATAAATCCAGCTCCCTTAGTGGGAATGCTACTGGAAAACAAGAGACACACAGCCAAGGATTTAAAAGTTGCAGGAATTCAGAAGGATGCTGCACAGGGAAAGCCACTATCCAGCATTTGAAGAGGAGGCTCAGAGGTGGCTTTATTGCTTTCTACAGCTTCCTGAAGGGAGGTTGCAGACAGGGGGGATTGGTCTCTTCCACTGGGCAGCACTGACAGAACAAGAGGACACAGCTTCAGCTATGTCAGGAAAGGTTTAGGTTGGGTATTAGGAAAAAATTTTTCACCAAAAGAATAATAAAGTACTGGAATTGTCTTCCCAGGGAGGTGGTAGAATCACCCTCTCTGGATGTGTTTAAAAAAAGACTGGACATGGCACTTGGTGCTATAGTCTAGTTGAGGTGTTAGGGCATAGGTTGGACTTGATGATCTCAGAGGTGTCTTCCAACCTCATTATTCCATGATTCTGATTTCCAGAGGCAGCTCAGGGTCTGGTGTGATCCTCGTGGGATAAAGCCAGCACCAATCCCACCCAGGCACCTTTTCCTTCCCTGGACTAGCCCAGGAGTACATTTATAATCTGATGCTCCCATCAAAGAGCAGCTTTCTGCTCCATGCTTCCCCTGGAGCTCAGCTTCCCCTGGAGATGAACAGGAGCACTTACTGCAAGCTACCATTTCCCAAAAACGCCCCAGAGGAGGGAGCAAATGGCAGCCCAGGCTCCCAGGGAGGCAGTGGCAGAATGAAGGTTGCTTACACAAGCCTGGCTAATGCTCTTCAGCAGTCCCTCATTTCCTGAGCATCCCCCTCACTGACCAGGGCTCATCACACATTCCCTTTGATCCCCTTCCCATGCACAGGCCCTGCAGCCTCCTCCAGACACAGCATGGAAAGGAATTCCCTTCATGGCATGGAGGCCCTTTGGAGGCACAAATCCAGCT
>QUSF01000144.1:147891-207602 GCA_003676055.1 Chloebia gouldiae
CACCTGGAAGCTGTGCTGAGTTGCGTTTAACACCTGGAATTTGTGCAGAGTTTAACACCTGGAAGCTGTGCTGAGTTGAGTTTAACACCTGGAATTTGTGCTGAGTTTAACATCTGGAATCTGTGCTGAGTTTAAAACACGGGGCCTTATTTTTAATTCCCAGCCATCTGAGTGGTCTTTTCAGAGTGTGCCAGTCACCAGGACCAGCTCAGATTCCTGCAGGCTTGTGCAGGAACAAAGGCCCACTGCTGGAGGTGTGGAAAATGAGGTGCTGCCTGGGGCACCAGAAAGTGGCTTAGAGCCACTTTCTGATGGAGAGACTAACCCTCCAAAATAGCACTTGTTGCTGCTGAGGAGACCTCCTGATGTCCTCCAGCTCCTCCATTCCTTCTACTTCCAAATCTCTACACTTCTGGAAACTAAGATGGATTTTTCAGAAAGAGATCACAGAATCATGAAGGCTGGAAAAGCTCCAAGATTGAGCCCAACCATTAACCCAGCACTGCAAAGCTCACCACTGCCCCATGTCCCTGCACTCCCTGCTCTGTGAAGGACTGAGGCAGGACCTCTTGAAGGAGCTCATGGAACCAGCAGAACATCCCAAGTCAGCTTCCAGGAGCATGTCAGTGCTGACACAACCTCTCCTCTCAAGGGTTTGAGAACCCTAAAGCAGAAACTCCTTGAGATTCTCCACACCCAGGAGCTTACACAAGACAATCTTATCTTTATATATTTTCTATTTTCTATTTATATATTACAAATAGATAAAAAGATTTTATATGTTCTTTTATAGATTTTATCTTTAGCTTTTTATCTTTATTTTTAATCTTATCTTTATATAAAATTATCACACAATAAAAATAAAATTAAAGAGAACCCTGACTCAGGAGCTCAAATAGACCAGAGATTGTGACACCCCAAATAACACAAGCAGAATCCAGGCAGTTCCACAGGCTGGGACTGACTGGATTCCATCCTGAAGGCTTCAGCCTTCCAGTTCAAAGCTCCCACATGGAGAAATGAGGATAAGAGTTAAACCCAGTTCAATCCTCCCCAGCTCAGAGCTTCCAACTCCGGGCCCAGGAAATGCTCACAATGTTCTTACCTCCAAGCATGGCAGAATTTCATTTTCAGAGCAAAGCCTGAGTGGGTCCAGGCACAGCTTCCAGACCCACAAGGATTAAAGGGAACACTTTCAACACCTACAGCACTTCCATCAGCTTGGATGATGGAAGTTTTCCAAGCTGATGGAGCTTGGAAAAGAGGATCATAAATATTGAATATTGGGATATTCAGGCATTAATATTTGTCAGTCAGGTCTCACTTGCCATTTTCGCCCTCCACTAACCACACCAAAAACTGACCACAATTAATGCCAAGCCTCTCCAAAGCTGTCCCTGAGCCCTGGGGAGTGGTTTGGATCAGAACCACCCATGTACATGTGGAAAGGACGTGCTGAACAGGAGAGCTGTGAGCCTGGGCAGGCACTACAGACACCCCCTGTGCCAGCCTAGGCTCCAACCTCAACAACAGAGCTGCAAAATCACCAATGAAAATTATTTATGAAGTTATTTATAAAGCCTCTGATTTCAGATTCACCCTCTAGGTCCTGGCCAGAACCCAGCCTGGGTTCAGGGGAAACTGGGGACAGAAAATACGTAAGAGGAGAGGCACTAAACTAAGAATTCTCCCCAAGGTGGTGTTCCACAGTTCTGAGCCATGTCTTGGAAATTATGATTGTGCTGCTCAAAAATGTCCTGTGTGTTACAGGGAGGGTTGAGCAACCCCTGTGCCCTTCTGCTGCTTGGCCACAGTAGAGCAGTTTGGAGTTCCAGTCCTCCAAAATCCCCTAAAAGCTATGCAGAGTAACAGGAAAATCCTCCTGAAGGTGCATGTTTGAATCCCCTTCCCTGTCTGTCCCCCAACTCCAACACTGCCAGAAAATCCCATGGAAGCAGAGCCGAACCATGTGCCACCAGTCACTGGAGGAGAGGGGAGATGCATTCTTTCAAGTGCTTTTGCTCCAGCTCCAACTGGCTTCTGGATAGGAAACATCACCCAAAATAAAATAAAATAATGGAGGGGGGTGCTGTAAAACTGGGGTTTGATCCTTTTTCCAGCCATTATATGTGCCTGAGCCCTCCCCTGCAGGGGAAGGAGCACAGGGAGGAACTGGACCTTTTCAGAGTCCAAGAGCTCCAGGAAGGCACAGAGGGGCTGAAAGGTGACAAACAGAATTGCTCAGGTTGGAGAAGACCTCCAAGATCATCAATTCCAAACACGGAAACAGGATCCAAACAAGCCATTGCCCACCCTCATCAGGGGTGTTTTTATTAGAAGCTGTCACATCATCTCTGCTGAGCTCTCTGCAATTATTAACTACATTAATAAAAATTCCTATTGTCTTGTTAACAGGAGTTGTTCCTGTTCTAAAGAGGAACAAACTGCCAGTGATTTACAGGAGCAGTTTGGACTGTAAGAGCTTAGAAAAGAGGATCATGAAGGAGAAAAACACTGAGGGACACAGGGACTAGGCCAGGAGGGGACACAGCCTGGGACAGGCAGAATGGAAGTGAGATAATGTGAGCTGTGCTCAACTAGAACACCAGAGAACTGGGAAAATTGGTTTGTCCCAGTGTGTGGATGCCCACTGGAACCATCTCACCTGCTGCTCACCCACCCAGCTGCTTCCCAATCAGCCCTGATTTCCAGAAAATCCACATCACACACAGCCTCTACTGTCCAAGGAAACGCTCTGGAGAAAAAAAGCTTTTGCCACATCAACCTGTCAGGGTGTCAGAGGGGTGCCAGGTCACCCAGCCCCCAGGCTGGGACAGAGCCGGGCAGGGAGGAGCAGAAGTCCTGGCTGAGTAATTATCCCTTTGTTAGTAACTCCGGACTGACTGGATTCCTCAGGAGAAAGGAGCTGACAGCTCTGCAGGGCGCTGGGCTCCTTTCCTTCCCCAAGCTGGGCCAGGGATCTCCTGAGCCCTGTCCAGATGCTCCTGCTCAGGAGGAAGGACACATTCCTCACCTTCCCGGGCTGCTCCAAGCATTGACAACTCCTCACTCTGGCCTGACACCCAAACCTGAGACAGCAGAACAGGCAGGACAGAAACCACTCCCCACTCCCACGTGGAGCCACCAGCCCAGCCCAGCCCAGCTCAGCCCAGCCCAGCTCAGCCCAGCCCAGCCCAGCCCAGCCCAGCCTCCTCCCACGCACTCCCCACACCACAGGCGAGCCCAGTTCCCAAAAGCATTTCCAGCACCAGATGTGGAGGAAAACAGCATGGCCCAGAAAGGGAATCCTGCAATGGAGAAACAGAGGCAGCAGATGCAAGAGGAGAAATGTTATTTAACAGAACCTGCCTCTCTTTTCTCTTTAGTCATCATCTCCAGAGAAGAGCATGCTAATGTTATAGATACATATTATAATATTGGCTTTTTTGCAAATATTAAAATAGATTTTATATGTGTAATGTTAAAGTAACTTTGTTCTAAAGATACAGTTTTTATTTCTGTTGTTAATGAAGCTTAGACATAGTAGTGAAATAGCTGATATAAGTATGCTTGTGTTAAAATGCCTGCTTGGGTGGGATAACACCCAATGAACACAGGATGAGGACCTCTGTACAGATCTGCCATCTATCAGCACTTAATATCTGAAGACAGAGTGGACCAAGGCCCAAAAACAGGACATGATAAGAATGGACTTCAACCACAACCAAGGAATCTGCACATTCTAAAAAAGTGGGTCCAAGGAGCAGCCATGCTAAACAGTTATTGGAACATGAAAACTACTTTGGGGAAAAGTTTCCTATGCATAAGGTGCTATGGATATACAACAGGCTGATGTAATTAAAAGGTATTTAAGAGGTGTCCCCAAAGGTAACAGGGTGCTCTTGGCTGAGTGCCCAGATGCACCTGGCCATAACAACCTTTGCCCTATGGTCCTTGTCTCCTATTGTCCTTCATTAAACTTTTTACATTTTCACAGGAGAGTGAACATGTTTGTCACACTAAGAACTGCTCCAAAGCTCCAATAAAGCACTGCTCCCTGTTTTCATCTTCCTGGGAAAACAGGTAGTCCCTGCAGTGGGTTTTATCCTCATTTCCCAGAAAAATTTGTTTTCATTTGGGCATCAGATTTGTCTTTAGCAGGTTGGGTTATGGTCTGTGGGCCAAAAAGCCACCACAGGTTTCCTGCACCTCAGGACACATGGAAGTCTCTCTACTCTGGAATTAGCTTTGATTTCCAGGAGATCTGGCTACACAGCAATGCTTTTCCCTCCCAAAGAATGCTGAATGAACAATAATTCTTGGGGGATTTAATCCCAGTTTTGACCCAGGATTCCCTCAGAACTGGGGGTCTATTTTGGACCTGTTACACTCCATGATGGTGACTGGACACAGCCAGATTTCTTAGGCATATGCTCCAAAGCAGGAATTCATAAAAGGGGAGATATTCCAAAATAAGGAATTCTCAGAGGGGCAGAGATTCTGTCTTAGCTGGGGTTGTGCATTCTGTTCCCATCTGTCAGAGGTGGGGCAGTTCTCTGCTGTATATGGGACAGTTTTTCTTTCTCTCTTCCACAATCAATCCTCCATGCAGGATATCTCTGCTGTCCATGGGCAGTGAGTGTCCCTGCATGGCTGAGAAAATTCCATCATCCATGGGGAGATGCTCTGCCCAGGGGAGGAGCCCAGCATTCCTACCTGGATCCAGTCTGACCTGGGAACAGCAGAGCAGCTTTCTTCCCCACTGCATTCCCAGAGGAGCCCAGGCCCATCTCCCCCAGCCCTGGAGCTCCAGAGGAAAACTCCCCCCTTGTGCAGGATCCCTGCTCCAGCAGAAGCACAGCTGGCACTGCAGGAGGGCTGAGCCACCCTGGGATGGGGCTGTGCCACCACCCTGACCCAAGGCCTGACAGGGCTGCTCTGACTCTGGCAGTGGTTTTTTGGGTTTTTTTCTTTGTGTTTGTACAATTGCATTTGTATTTTTAGTTTTCCTAATAAAGCGCTGTTATTCCTATTCCCATATCTTTGTCTGAGAACCCCTTAATTTCAAAATTATAAAAATTCAGAGGGAGAGGGGTTACATTTTCCACTTCAAGAAAGGCTCCTACCTTCCTTAGCAGACACCTGTCTTTTCAAACCAAGACATTCTCATGCCAATCTCCCATTCCTGGCCCCCAGAACCTTCACAGCATTTTCCAGCAGCGTGTTTGAGCCATTCCTTGCTGCTCTCATCCCGAAGCTGCCTACGGACACAGCTCTCCCAACACTTCTGCGCCTCTCCCAAAAGTAGGTCAATGCAGTATGTCATCTGCCAGGCTGCTTTTGGGAAGCACAGCTCCCTCTGAGCCACGGAGCACCCGGAGCACAGCAGCCTCTCCCCCTGTGTCACCCTTCACCCAGCTGCCACACTGATGAATTCACTACAAACAAGTGTTTATGGAAATCAAAAGAGAAATGCACGTGAAAAAACTGCTCTGCTGAGGCAGAAGTGCCCCCCCCATCAGCACCCGAGTCCTTGCCCTGGTATATTGTTATTAGATCAAATCCATTAATGGTTGGATTCAATGATTCTAAAGGACTTTTCCAACCTAAATGATTCTATGTCTGTATTATAGCAGAAACAGGGACTTAGAAGAGCTCAAGAATGGTGTGGTCTGTGGTTCCACTCCCAGCTGCTCCACAGCTCCTCTCTCCCACCAATTGCTCCAGCTTCCAAGGGGAACAGAAAATGATCCCTGCTCATCCAGGCCCCCCTGCTCACCCTGCCATGAGGAAGAGGCCTGCAGCCAGGATCTGCTGGATCCTGGGGGCTGCACAGCCAGAGAGAAAGCTCTCCACAAACACACAGGAGCGTTTTGGGGCTCCTGGGAGCAGAAGAGGGACTTTTCTTCTCCAAGGACACTGGGGCTGGAGGAAAGGAGCACCCAGCTCAATGCCCCCACCCTGGGGCTGTACCTGTGTCCTGCCTCTCCCTGGCACAGCCTCCAGCTGGGCTGGATTCACACCTGTTTAGTTCTCCTGCTGTTGGCATCTCCACAGAGCATCAGCCCCTCACAGAGGGGTCTCTGTGCCCTGGATAGACCCAACCCTCCTGTCAGGAGAGGGATGGAGACAGACCTCAGGTCCTTGTGACCACGGAGCACCCCAAAGCAGCTCAGCTCCATGCCTCACGCTCCTAAATCCCCATTCCCTGTGAGCATGGAGTTACAGACTCACCAGAATCCCAGAATCATTGAGTCTGGAAAGACCTCTGAGATCATCAAGTCCAATCTGTGCCCAGTGCCCACCTTGTCACCAGGCCAGAGCACTGAGTGCCACATCCAGGCTTTCCTTGGACATTTCCAGGGATGGGGACTGCAACACCCACCTGAGCAGCCCCTTCCCAGGCCTGGCCACCCTTTCCATGAGGAAATTCCTCCTGATGTCCAAAGTGACCCTGCCCTAGCACAGCTTGAGGCCATTCCCTGGGAGACCCCCACCTGTGTCCACCTTCCTGTCAGGGAGTTGTGCAGAGCCAGAAGGTGCCCCCGAGCCTCCTTTGCCCTGGGCTAAAGAACCCCAGTAAAGGCCTCACACATTTTTATGAACAGGCTCAGTATTTTTCAACACAATCCTCTAAGCGCCACTATTTCAAGGGAAAAAAATCCAAATTAATTCTGAGAAAGCCTTGGCTGCTCCTGTCCCCCAAACCTGACAAGCACAATCCTGGTGCTACAATCATCCTCCTGCACCACAGAGATGAGCAGAAGCCCGAGCTCCCAAGAACACCACAGGGATTATATTTTTTTCAAGCATCCATATAAATTTTAAAGAGCCATTTAAATCTCCACTCCTTTCAGGGGCAGAATTAACACTCATCTTCCTAAAGTCCTTATCCCCACCAGCAGTATGTATTGCACATCCATATGGATCTGCCAGAGCACAGCAAGATGCAAAGGCAAAAAAAAAAAAGCGGAAGACATAATGAGACCAATTTGGGTTTTATTCTCGCTCGTGAATCAATCTTGATTTCCCATTCATGGCAGCCCCCGTCCCCTGCACGCCAGCTGTACACAAAGAGGCATCTGTCCTACCTTCAGCCATCAAAGGAGCTGTGTCCCTGTGGATGGAGCTTCAGCCAGGGTTAGGAGCAGGCAGGAGCAGCGGGGAGGTCTCCACTGCAGCAGTGCTGCGTGAATCCAGGGATCAGCAGATCCCAGGGGAACGTAGGAAGTGCTCAGAGCGGTGCCAGATACTCACCGAGTTTAGTCAAATGTGCACACGAGCTCTGCTTCCATCTGCTGAGCCTTGGGCAAGGCTTTCCTTCTCAAAAGCAATGCCTGGAATATTCAACTGGGCCTGGCCACCCCCTGTTGCAAATCCACTGCACCTCCAGCAGCCAGGTGGGGCAGAGAGCACGGAGGATGCACACAGACAGAAATAACTGCGGGACTGGGAGTGGAAGGGAACGCAAGCTTTGGCTTCTGGAATTATCCCTGGGCAAGGGAAGCTTTCCTTTTGCGTAGCAAAACCCATCTGCAATGCAGATCCTACACAGGGGGGAAAAGCCTCCACACAAAGCAAACAGGGGTTACCTTATGGGATATCCAACACCATGGAATGCCCCCAGGAGCCAGTGGGATCTGGGTCACCAGGGCAGCCAGCCTGGCTCTCCCAGGCCCATCCCGAGCCACCATGTGCTGCCCTGAGTGGCTCTGAGTGGCTTCTGGGTACGGTGGGCTCTGAGGTGGCATCTGAGCACTGCCAGATCCCGAGGCACAGCCCGAGCAGTGGGAGCAGGGAATGTGGAACACAACCTGCATGTGGGTAACTCTGTGGATGTGGTTTTGGGAGCTGATGTGCAGCTCCCTCCTGGCTTTAAGCCTTTAAGGTACTGTGGGAAAAACAGTAAAGGTGAGAAGCTTAGGGCTTCTAATTAAAATGGGGTATTCTTTCATTTTTGCCTGTTTGGTATTTGAAAAATGCCTAAAATTTGGTGGATCAGGTTCTGCCTCTTCTTACCATTTTTCCCACAAGGTACAACATTCACATTCTCATTCTGAGAAGGGCTGCATGTGTGCTTTCTTCCCAGGAAATTCCCAGCTGACACTCAGCTGCCAGCAGCTCACCAACCTTTCTGGACAGGGCTGCAGAAACCCTGGAAACACCCCGAGATCCTCCCCAGGATGCTCCCGGGATGGGGACTGAAGAGCTGCAGCCCCACAAGAGCTCATTCAGCTCCAATTAGGAAAGGTGTGGTGCTCCCACCCAGGCTCGGGGCAGAGCCATAGCCTGACCCCCAGCCTTGTATTTGCTACTCAGCATCCTGCCCTGCCTGCTCCAGCTTCCCAGCTCCAGGCTTTTCCCTCCAGCCAGCCTTTGGAAGAGCCTCTGGAGAGCTGAAGGTGCTCCTCCTGCTCCAAGCCTCTCAGCCCCTGGAGTATCTTTCCCTTTGTGATCCAGCTCCTCCAAAGCTGGCACTGCCAGGGATCTCCCAGGTCTTCCTCCTTGCAAACAGAAACTCTCTTAGGATTTCCAGGTTTGGGTGCTGGTTTTTGAGATGGATTTTCCATCTCCCCAAATCCAACGGGCTTTTAGTTGAAGCATTTAAAAAATAAACAATAACAAAAAAAAGAGCTGTGACTATTTCCATCCTCGGGCCCTCCCCTGAGCTCCTGGGCACATCCATCCCTCTGTGGATGCACTGTGTATTCTCAGTGCACAGGGCCCGCTTTGTTCAGGGATCAGAAGCCAAGGCAGAAGGGCTGGATGAGGCTGGGAGCTCCAGGAATGCACCTTTCCCTGCCTGGCACAGAGGTCCCTGAACTGGCTGAGAACTCCAGCAGTCCCCTCTGTGCAGGGGCACTCCCAGAGCCCCTTCCCTGCAGGCTGCTCCCTGGAAGACAGATGTTACAGATGTTTTAGCTCCTAGGATGTGTGTGCATGACACAGCTTGTTCCTTACCCTTGTGAGCTGCAGTGTGAGCACAGAGATGTTCAGTTTGTCCTGCTGAGTGCTGAGAGACACCTGTAGAAACACCAGGTGTCTGAAGCTCTAAAGGTTTTCAATAACTGGACAAGGGAAGGACTCTGCTGGTGGGCACAGGCCTGGCTGTGTGCCTGCAGCCAGCTGGGGCTGATCCAGCCCATCCTTGTTTGCCACCCAACTCCTTCTCCAGCTGCTCCCAGAGCCCCAGAGCTGCTCCTTGGTCCAGGCACCTCAACTTGTGATTCCAGGCCCCTGGAATCTCACTGCCCCCATCCCAGGGCAGCTCCCTGCCACACAAACAGGCTCCTTACTGCCAGGCTGAGTTTTCCAAGGGGCTGGGATGTGATCCCTGGTTCCTGTTTCTCCCTGAGGAGATCCTCCATGAGCTGGAGCTCGTCATTATGATGACTGCAGCAGTCACACTGGCTCCCTCCCTCCCTGCTTCTTTTCCCTCAGATCTCACTGATGGTTGTGGGAAATATTTTTTTCCTTTCAAGAAAAAGAGGGAAATGTGGGAAATGAATTTGTAGAGAATTCTGAAAGCCTGACAGAAGGCTCACATAGTACACATCTGTATACAAACCTTGAGATAAAAAATACTAACTTAGAAATACCATAGAATAAGACAGACATTATTAAGAGAGAAATAGAACTAGAAACAAGTTCCAAAAAATAACCTTACAAATAAAACTAGACACTTTAGAGAAATAGAACTATAAAAGATACATTGTAGTAAGACCCATGAAGAGTAATTTTAAATTATTAGCTTTAAGACATTTACAGTATAGTGTAACAAAACCTGATAGACGAAGGAATGCTTCTAATGTATTATAATTAAGAAATAATTAGCTTCTGATTATAACAGCATGAATTATAACATTTGTATTGTCTCTGCCTTCACATAAGACTGAAAATAAAATAAAAGTTTTTAAAACACCTCTCAGTTACCCCAGCTCTAAGTCAAAAAAACCCTTAATCTAACAATGGTAGCCAGATGCACCAGGTCTTCCTCTGGCTGAGAATTCTCCAGGCCTCAAAACGCACCTTTTTTAAATATCATACTTCATTACTGCCTTCCCTCCATTATCAGTTTCTCAAGTTTTACAATCCAAGGCTGTAAAACTCCACTTCTCAGAGTTATTTATCCCCCCTGACACGCTGCCAGTGCTGGATCCACATTTCCACCTCTGCTGTGCAGACTGGCCAGTCACTCAGGCACCATGCACAGAGATTTTAAAAGCAGACAAGCCACTCCTTGTGCAGCAGGGAAGGACAAGAGGATCCTGTCAGACTAAGGCTTTTTCTGACTCACAGATGGGGCAACTGAGAGGTGTTTTAAAAACTTTTATTACATTTTTAGTCTCATGTGAAGGGTGAGACAATATAGGTGTTATAATTCATGCCATCACAATCAGAAGCCAACTATTTCCTAATTACAGTATTCTGTAAGTGTTTCTTGGCCTATTACTTGGCCTAGTCTTCTTTGTAAGGCTATCTAAGGCTAGCAGGAAAGGACAGGGGGATCCCAGCAGCCACGAGCAGGAAGGGCTGAACACAGCAGACCACAGGGAGCTGAACCTGTCCCTGCAGCTCCTCTGTCCCCACAGCCCCCAGGCCTGAGAACAGAGCTCAGGCACCTGAGAGCCACAGGCTCAGCACTTCCCAGAGCAGGGAAACCCTCTGGAAGCCCTCCTTGGGCAGCCACGCTGCAGGCACAAACCCATCTGTGAGAACCACGCTTCCCCACCCAGCCTTCACTGTGGGGAGGCCAGGAGGCAGCCACAAGTGGCTAAAACCTCTCCCCAAAGCCTCAAATCCCAACCCTTTGCTCTGCCCCCTCACAGTCAGCATGACCTGGCCAGACAGAGACAGAGCTGGCCCATGGCAGGGCAGAGGGGGCACTGGGCTTTGTGTGAGGGCTTCAGTGGCTCCTGCTCCGGGCTGGAGGCAGAGCAAGCAGCAGGAGCCCGGGATCAGCCAATGCCTCAGGCAGTGGGACATGCCTCTGGCACAGGGACAGGACAGGCAGCTCAGCATCCTGCAAGGAAAGGCCAGGTGGACACGAAGCAGTTGTGAGAAATGCAGGTGACAGAGGAAATTTGGCTGGGTTTGTAACTGCACCTTCACTTTGCCAGACTCCAGGCAGATCCCAGCTGCTCTCCTAAGGGGATTCTCCAGAGAGGGGAGAGGCAGAGAAGAGTGGGACATCCTCAGAAATAAACCCCGCATTAACACAGACACCAAAAGGTCCAAGCTGACACCGGCTCTCACTTCTATGATTGACCCAAGAATTTCACAGCACCAAGAAATCCAGTAGAGCATTCCCTGACTAAAAATAGGCCCAGCTAATTAACAAACCTTGTTAAAAGGGACACCCAGCAGCAGCATAACCTCTGCTCTGGTTACAAAGGGATGATCAATATTGACTGTCTCAAGAGCAGCAGCAAATCCTACAGATGGCTTCAATGTGAGCAATACTCAGCTGTGAGACTCAAAGAACCTCCTCTGCTTCCTGCCCTGGGCTTCTTTTACAACCATTTAATACCATGTGTTGTTAGAGAGCTCAGCCCTTCCTAACCACTGTAATAAACACATATCAATCTCTTTCAAATTTAATAAATAGAGCCCCTAAAAGCTTTGCCTGGGTCTGCTTTTCCCATTCAATTAATAGAACACAACACCAAAGGGATGAATTATTGAGGAGAAACACGAGCCTGGGCTTTCACAAACGCTCTACTCCAATGGCAATTTATTACAAATTAATAGTGTGCTGCACTTCCTCCTGTTTCCTGGCAGCTGGGAATTGGTCAGGCTACACCAGGAAACCTGGGGGCTGCCATAAAACACTGCAGTCCTGAGCTCAAACCATCCTGGAGTGCTTTGGGTGGGAAGGGAGCTCAAAGCTCCAAGTGTTGGACAGCACTGTCAGGGGTGCACAGGGTGGGATTGTTGGGGGGTCTGTGCAGGGCCAGGAGTGGGACTGGATGATCCCCTCAGTCCTTTCCAGCTCAGGAGATTCTGCACTTCCAAGATTCTAAGAGGACCCCAAGGTCTGGAGAGTCCCAATCCCACAATCACCTTTTCTGCAGCTGCATTTTTGCAGCATTTGGGCACCCCCCACTCCATTTTGGGTAACTTTTGAATCCCATTCCAACTCCAAGACCTTCCACTGTCCTAGGCTGCTCCAAGCTCTGTCCAACCTGGCCTTGGACACTTCCAAAGATCCAGGGGCAGCCACAGCTTCTCTGGGTAACCTGTGCCAGGACCTCAGCACCCTTGCAGTAAATAAATAAAGTGGGGGTGGAATGGAGAAGAAGGAGGAGGGATGAACAACTGACAGAAGAACAGGAGAAACCTTTGCTCTGAGGGGTTTTTACTCCTGGGACAGCACAGTTTGTATGGGAAGGATGGTTCTTTCCCATCCTTGCAGCACACTCCATGGGCAGGGCTGGCAGCAGGGCTGGAATCCCAGATAAGCACCTCTGAGCAGAGCTGACTATTGTGCAAGGATAATAATTCACATTTGCACATTCAGAACTGCAGCTGCTCAGAAGGGAGATACCCAGATTTCTCACACCCTACCCATAATAACCTGCCTGCCCCAAAATGACCCTCTGACACTCGGAGAGAAATCCCAAGCTGAAAAACAACTGAAAAAACACCTTTTCTGCAGCAAAGTGGTTCAAATTGCAACCAGCCAGAAAGATACTTCACATTTCACCAAGCTACTGCTCTGGAAGCACTTGCAGGAAGCCCTCAGGAGCCATGTGGGAATTGGTACTGGCCTGTTGGAAGATCATCCTGACTCCAGCCAGAAAGTTCAAAGTTCTGGTTTCATGTGCTGCTTGCTAAAAGCCATCTGAGCATGTTGATCCTCCAAACACTTGGAGAGAAGGTTATAAATGCATTGGTAAATTCATCAATAAATTGGTAAAGGCATGGTTATTTCCATTCCAGTGGAAGGGGTGGTATGAGATGAGTGTTAAGGCCCTTCCCAAACTATTCCAGGATTCCATGCTCAGTGCCAGTGTTTGGAAGATGTCACAGACAGCAGCACACAGCCAGCTCCAGCAGCATGGCAACCACTCTACCAGAGCAAGAACCCCCAGAAACACAGGTGAGAGACACCAAATCAGAAGGGATCTCCCAGTGATGTTTCTTTGTAGGAAAGAACTTTCCTGATAAACAACAAAACATGGAACCACCACCATGACTGCTGTACCACCTTGTTCAACCCCTATTAAATGTTCCCAACCTCTCCTTTTTCCCCTCCACCCAGCAGAGCAGGAACTCTCAGAAAACCAAACCCTGATAGTTTTCCCCAAGTTCTTTGAACAAGCTTCTCAGCTCAACTGTAGTGTTAAATTTGGCCTGCTCCCATCCTCACTCACATCACAGCAGAAAACTCACCTCCATTTTTGATGGCTCTGATGCCCCGGTGGAAATCTTCGAAGCTGATAACTCCCAATCCACTGGGATCCAGGTATTTTGTTAGGTCCTTTACCTGCAACCAAAAAAGGCAGAGTTCTCTATGGAATCCTTGCAGGAAACAGCAACTTCCAGCACAGAAACACCTTGCAACCAACTTTTTCCTCTTTATCAGACTTGAGAAAATAACAGTGAATTTCTTGAGCTGACCCCAAACTGTGTCTGTTCTCCTTGAAGAAAACATAAGTAATCAGTACAAATGGTTTAATTAGGACTTGGTTGGTGTTGAAACTATTGCTTAGCCTTGGAACAGCACTTTGGGCAGTGTCTCCTGTAACATGGGCCTGCTTTGCCAGGGATTTGTTTATTTTTATGTGTTTTAAAGAGGTCCTGCCTTAATTGGGAAACTCTGTAATAGGCTGCCTGGTAGGAGGGCCCAATTAAGGGGATTCAGTGATAATGAACTGCTCCACGTCACAAATTTAGACCGTATAATTGAAACATTTTCTCAATTAGACAATGCCTGAGGGGGAGGGAATCACATCAGCTGGCCAGGCTTGGGATGGGGGTGCTGCAAAAAGGGGCACTCTGAGACCTGCTGAGGATGGTCTGGGGCCTTCAAAGAGAATGGGAAAAGGGCAAAACCACAGGGCCCAAAGTGTCTCAAAAAGGTGCATTTGGTTCCTTCCTTCCTTCCTTCCAGTCAGCCACAAGCAAAAAATCCTTTACACCAGCTGCTTCTCAAGCTCAGACAACCAGACATTTATCCCTCATTTTAAGAGCTTTTGAGGCACCTTTGTCTATTTTTGCAGCACATCCTTCAGATGAGGAACAATCCCAGGAGAAAGCTGGTGAGGTGAGAGGGGTGAGCTCCATACTCCAGAGCTGCCCACAGTGCTGCCCTCCCCTGCCACACACATCCCCCTCCTCCTCCTCCTCTTCCTGAGGCACAGGAGGGAGTCTCCAGGGCTGCATCTGTGCAGCTCTCCTGAGCACAGCCTTTTGACTCACTGGGGTTTCAGTTTGTTCTTGGGGAAGGAGCTGGTGAATCACCAAACCTCTCCTTTCACAAAGGTCTCAGAGGAGACTCAACCCCCACCCATGGAGCTCAGAGCTGCCCTGCTCACCCTGCAGAAGCACTGGGGGCTTGGTTTGAGTTCTTTTTGGTTTTCTGAAAGCCAGCTACGTGTTTCTATAGGAAAATCACATCTACAGCACACTTAGAGCTGTTCACTCATGTGTCCATGTGCTTTGGTCATCCCACATTCCCACGGGAGCAGCAAAAATTCCACTGGCACGGAGGAACCCACAGGGCTGAGACCATAAAACCCTGGAATCACAGAATATCCTGAGTGGGAAGGGTCCCACAGGGATCCTCCAGCACAGACCCCCCCCCGACAACCCCACCCTGGGCATCCCTGGCAGCTCTGTCCAAACCCTCCTGGAGCTCTGGCAGCCTCGGGGCAGTGCCCATTCCCTGGGGAGCCTGGGCAGTGCCCAGCACCCTCTGGGGGAAGAACCTTTTCCTAATATCCAACCCAAACCTGCCCTGGCCCAGCTCCAGCCCTTCCCTGGGTCCTGTCCTGTCACTGAACTGCAGGCTGTGCCTCTGTGGCACTGCCACAAGAGGAACCCAAATCCCCCAGGGCACAGCCGTGCCAGCTGACTCTAGCTCAAGCTGGACATCAGGAGGAGTTTGTTCCCAGAGAGGGTGGTCAGGCACTGGAAGGGGCTGCCCAGAGAGGTTTGGAGTCCCCATTCCTGCAGGTGTCCAAGACAAGGAAGTGGCACTCAGGGCTCTGGGCTGGTGGTAAGGCAGGGATGGGTCACAGGTTGGACTTGATGATCTCAGAGCTCTTCCCAAGCTAACCTGAGATTCTGTGAATGGGAGAAGACAACACAAACACCTTCTCCAGTTTTCTAGAGTACTTTTTCTGGCAGACAGACCTCCTAAACTCACATGGCATTCATCATCTTGGGTGAGTCAGGTTTCTTGTATGTTAAACAAAGGTATTTTAGACTAATAAAAACAATTCGTTGGAATGCATCGGTTCCAGTTAATGCATCTGGCAGCTGCCTGGATTAAACTGTCACTTAATTTGTTATCTGTGTACAGAGATAACAGAAAGGCAAGTGACATTTAATCAGACTTGATAAGCCTATAAGGGATTAGCATGACACACTCGAAATTACAGTTTTTGTGGTTTTCAGCTCCTCAGGATCACTGAGGGCTTCAGACCCTGGTGCCAATGCCACAGCAGGGCACCTCACCCACCCAGAGCTCAGGCAGGTCACAAAGGGAAGTATCTGCTTGAAGCAAAAGAGAAAAACTAAAAATGTATTTAAATGGGGCTGTGGGCAGGGGGAAATGGTTCTGAAAACTTCCCAACCTGGACATTATGGATGCAAACAACAAAAGGCACACGATGAAGAAGCTGGATCAGTCTGTGCTGATCCAAACCTGCCTGTATTTGCTGGCCAGGCTTAAAATCACCATTACCAGTTGAGCCTCCACCACCAGGCTCAGGTGAGTGCCTGCTGACACTCCGAGAATCCACAGTACAGAAAATAAGAATATTTGCTGTGCCTGCCTGGTCCCCACAGCCCCTGGATTCCTCCTCTCACCAACCATCACCAGCAATGGAGCTGGAGCCCCTCTGCTCTGGGGCCAGGCTGGGAGAGCTGGGGGTGCTCACCTGGAGAGGAGAAGGCTCCAGGGACACCTCAGAGCTCCTGCCAGGGCCTAAAGGGGCTCCAGGAGAGCTGCAGAGGGACTGGGAACAAGGGATGGAGGGACAGGACACAGGGAATGGCTTCCACTGCCAGAGGGCAGGGATGGATGGGATATTGGGCAGGAATTGTTCCCTGGCAGGGTGGGCAGGCCCTGGCACAGGGTGCCCAGAGCAGCTGTGGCTGCCCCTGGATCCCTGGCAGTGCCCAAGGCCAGGCTGGATGGGGCTTGGAGCAGCCTGGGATTGTTTTCTTCATTTCTTCATTTTGATGACTGGGCTAAACCCAGGACCTTACCAGGGCAGCTGGGAAAACCACCAGCACTGTGGTGGTTTAGATCCACGCAGTAAATGTGAGCAGTTCTGAGCTCACAGATTTGAGGGTTTCAGCTGAAGCCTGAGCACAGCACCTCCCACCACACTCCCACTGGCACAACACCAAACAGGAACACTCCACCAAAAACACCAAGCTCAACCCACGAGACAGAAGCCACAGCCCTGCTTTTGGCCAGCAAGAAACACTTCAAATAAAGGTTTTGCTTCCTGTGTGTGTCTGTGGCTGGTTACAAACCCTCCTTGGAGCCCGAGCAGCTGAAACACAGAGCATTAAAAAAGGGAAAGAGGATGAGGAGGTTTAAGTAGCTGACTTAAATCCTGCTGGAAAGTGAGAGGTTTAAACTGCTTGAAGCCAGCCAGGCTGCCTGGAGCTGAGCACAGACACAGCAGCAGGAGCACAGCTGGGGGTGGCATGTGCCAAGGGGGTGGCATGTGCCAAGGGGGCTCTGGTCACCCCTGGGCCAGGGACACAGCCCAGGCCAAGGGATTCCTTCTGGAAAATGACATGGAGCAGATGGGGACGAGGAGGGGAGGTCAGCTGGCACCTCAACAACACAACAAGGACTCCTGGCAGCATCCCCACTCCCACATCCCCTGTATCCTCTGCACACTCCAGGCTGCTTCACCTCCAAAACCCAAGATTTTGCTGCAGAAGCCCTCAGAGCCCACCCTGCAGTGCCATGGGGCCCCTCACAGCACAAAAAGAGTTTCCTTGCTTTGATGAACTGAACTCAGCTCAGCAAATGACCCCAACAGTGACAACTCCACATTCCAATCCACACACAAAGGCTTGGCAGTGGAAGTTTCCCACGGAGGTGAAGGATTCCCCAGCTGTGAATTCCCTGTTTAGAAAAGGAAAAGGAAACTCTGGGCCTCTCCTCTTTATCCTTATGGATGCTCCATGTCTCCTCCACACAGCAGATGGATCCAGCAGGACAGAATATCCTCTGTGCTTGTTTTAGGTGCGATCCCTGAGGGAATTCAGGGCTGTGCTGGGCAGCCAACACCCCCTGCAACCTCTGAGCCTGCCAGCAGCTTTCCCTCATATCCTGGCAGAGGTCAGGGCTGAACCAGATCCCAAAAAGACATTCTTTGGAGGATGAAGGGGGCGTGGGAGATTTCTAGTGGCCACAGCAGCCAGGCACCCCCCAAGAAGAGCTGGTGGAGCTCAGAACTCCATCACGGGGTGTCTCACAGGGATGGTGCTTCCATGTGCTGCCCTGGAATAAAATCAGCTCTCAGGGCTGCTTTAATCTGCACGGAGTCTGGAAGCAAATCTAAAGGAGACAAAGAGGAGGAATGAATACTGATAGATTCCTGATAAAGACCCCCAAATACCCAAGGAAATGTGGAGGGAAAATGAAAAGGAAAAAAGGAAAAAGTCCTGGTGTCCTGCTTGGCTGAGACAGGACATGAAAATCCAAGTACTTCTCATGTAACTTTAATTACTCTCCCCTGACTGCCAGAAGCCCAGATCTGCTCTGAACATCCTGTATCTTTGGGGGGGAGACATTCTGAGACAATCCCTGAACTCAAGCTGAAAGAAGGATGAGCACCAGACTGGCAGAAGTGCCAAACTGAGAGATTTTTAGCACTAAAAAGGAGGAAGGGCTCACAGAGAGGGGCTGCTCTCCTCTCTGCTTAGTCAGGTGTGTGGTCTGGAGTGGCCCACAGGAACTCACCTGAGTGAGAACATGCAGTATAAAACTTCTCATGGTTACACAAAGGTGGATGCAGCACCTCCACCCTCCGTGTTCAACACAAGGGGATGAGCCAAAGCACTCATTTGTCCCTAAAAACCCAGCTTGCCTCTCAGAGCTAAACCAATCCTTTCCCAGATGTACATTTATATATACATTTAAAAATCTATAATATTTTTAAATGCTGATGACAGAAGTCAGAGTATGCTTTTTTCACCTTTGGGAAACGTGCTGGAACTGTTGAAGCTCCTGCAGCCAAACCAAAGGGGCCGTGCCAAAGACACAGCTGTCCCCACAGAGCTCTCTCTAGATCCCACATTCCCTAAACCCATGGGCTGCAGTGGGATCAGCTGAAATGCACTGATCCCTGCTAATGCAGCACTTCTCTGGGGTCAGAGCACATCCATCCCCCCGTGCTGGGTGCTGAGGGAGCATTACCAGCCTGACAGGGTGAGCACAGCTCACGCTGCTTCCCCGCACTGCTGCAGGGATGGGAAGCACAGCTGCACCATTCCCAAAGCCAGGAACCCTCCCAGCACTTCACTTCTGTGGCTTCATCACCATAAACAGCCAGGCCCAGGGGGAGGCAGACAGCCCTGGCTCCAGCCCTGTTTATAGGATCTGACTCCCCAACTTGCTGAAGGAGCTGGCACTCCACAAAGCACTCAGAACCTCAAAGCAGGTTTCTATTCTGCTGCAATTACACCTAATTAAGTAACCTTTAAAACGCCCCCGAGGGGAGGATCTCATTACAGGGAGCAGCCCTGGCCAGTTGTGAGTAAGCAGTGCAAGAACTGCATTATTTATTTCACAAGTGGCAGCGCTGACCCAGGGCTGCTGCCAGGATTTTGCTCTCCCAGCCTTTCCCAAAGCTCCAGGAGGAGCTCAGAAGGCAGATCGAGCCTGCTCAGGGCTCTATTTAAAGGTCCACCACAAGCAACCCTGGTGAAGATGTTTTCTGCAACATCCCTCCCTAAGCTTGCCCAGAGATCAGCTCATCCCTCCCATCCCTTCCTCCCGAGGCTCCAGCACTGCAGGATCCAGACACCTTCCTCAGAAGGAGACAAAGGAAGCCTCAGCCTGGTTTGTTCTCATCTTTTCCTGCCACAGAGGAATAATCAAACTACTATTTAAGGTAGAAGGGAAATAAACCTCTTGTATTTAGGAGGGGAATAATTATGGTAAGGATAAGCTTGCAAGTATTAAAAGCAGAGGAATGGGACAGAGAGCACCTACAAACCAAGAGAGAAAAGGAACAAAGTAAGCAAGTTCCCAAGGGGAAGACAGATCATCTTCCGAGGAAGACCAGATCCTTGCCATTTAATACACCCACTTGCCTAACAAATCCTCCTTTTTCCCAGGAATCCAAGAGAAAAGCTTTTCGGCCTGCCACAGCTTTTGCTGTTCATCACCTCCTTAGGGCAGTTTCTCCCCCAAACTCTCACCCCAAACCCCAAAGCCTCTCCCAGGCTCCTTCTGCAGGAAATACCAGAGTAGAGAGATGCAAATACAGAATGGGCAGGAGAGAATTCCACACCCCCCCACCCCAAACTCCTGTTGCCCCTTTTGGAAGGGGGAGGAAAGGATCTGAGTTGAGAACCAGCCCAGAGCTGATGATGAGGACCAGATCTCCACCATGCATCGGGAGCCTGCAGAGGAGAAGACTTTCCTTCAAACACTCCAAATTCACCAGGAAGCAGGAAAAGAAGCCAGAATATGTTTTAAAGAGCTGGCAGCCAAAAAAGCCTGAGGATCCACAACCTTCCTGCCCCCACCCACGAGAAACCAGGACAAACACTTCCAGCCAGGCCCCAGTGCAGAGCCTGGAGCTGAACTGTAGGAGATCTCCACCACCTGAAGCGCTCGCATCTGGAATTTTGGGGTATTTTCCCTGCTGGCAGAAATTCCTCTGGTCTGTACAGGACCTTTCTGGCCTAACCCCACCAGCTCCACGGGTATCTGGAGGCAGGAACACCTCTATGCTTAGCAGGGTTTCAGGAGCCTCAGTTTGTGGTATTTGAGTGTGTTCTCAAATGCCAAGTGTGACATTTCCAAATTATCCCTCAATTGTTGCCACTGAAGCATAAAAATGTATTTAAACAAACAACTTCAAGGATGGTTTGGAAACATTAACAGGAATATAAGTTACGCTGAGATGGTTTTAATCCAAATTTAATTGTTTGTCTCAAGTGTTCCAGATTTCCTGTCTCTCCCTAAGTACTCAAAGGCTTCAGAGACACGATGCTCTACTCTAAACATTTATTTGTTTAATGAACTTGAAGAGCGTTCTTCCTCCACCCTCCAAGCCTTTGTTTCTAACTTTTGTTCCTCTGATGAGAAGGGAAACCTGTTCTCACCCTTCCAAACACGGCTCAGGGGCAGGAGGCTGGGTTAAAACAAGAAAGAATAAAAGGTTTAGAGGCTGCCTACTGCTGAGGTAAAACACACAGCTGGCTGGAGTGTGGAGCTACCCTGGGGGCAGAGTGTGGAGCTACCCCAGGGCCACCACAGAGCCACCCCGGGCTGTCCTGCAGAACAGGGGGAGCCTCCCCGGGGTTTGGAGCTGACCTGAACAAAAATCCCAACACAATCAAACACACCACGAGGTCACATACCAAGGATGAGGCATTTTAAGATGCTGAATGTTTTGCCTGTGTGGCTCTGTGCCAAGTGGCCTGCAGCAAACCCAGGTGTTTGTTTGATGGGGCTGTTTGGTTCCAGAGGCTGCCCAGGCTCAGAAACCCAGGATTTCTGAGTGTGTGAATCCAGGATTTCTGGTGTTTGCTTCCCCGTGCTCCCCTCCAGGTTGGAAAGCAGCACAAAATATCCATGGCACATCCCAGACACAAAGCATAAAGTACAGGCTCTAAGTCATACATGGATTACAGGCACAGAACCACTGAATTATTTGGGTTGGAAGGGACCTTAAAGCTCATCCAGTGCCACCCCTGCCATGAGCAGGGGCACTTTCCACCATCCCAGATTGCTCCAAACCCTGTCCAGCCCAACCTTGGGCACTGCCAGGGATCCAGGGGCAGCCACAGCTGCTCTGGGCACCCTGTGCCAGGGCCTGCCCACCCTGCCAGGGAACAATTCCTTCCCAATATCCCATCCATCCCTGCCCTCTGGCAGTGGGAGCCATTCCCTGTGTCCTGTCCCTCCATCCCTTGTCCCCAGTCCCTCTCCAGCTCTCCTGGAGCCCCTTTAGGCCCTGGCAGGGGCTCTGAGGTGTCCCTGGAGCCTTCTGCTCTCCAGGTGAGCACCCCCAGCTCTCCCAGCCTGGCCCCAGAGCAGAGGGGCTCCAGCCCTTGGGGCATCTCCCTGGGCTCCCCTGGACTCTCTCCAGCAGCTCCAGGTCCTTCCTGTGCTGGGGGCAGAGAGCTGCTCCTCTCAGCTTGTAAATGCCAGGATTCTGGGGGGCACAGGGAGCCTCTGGGGCTGCAGGGGAGAAGCTGCAAACACGAGCAGCTGAGCAGAGAAGGAACCTGCCTGGCCCAGCCCTGCTGTGCCTGCCACCCTGGCAAAACTGAGCTTATTGTGCCACAAACAAGCCTGAACCAGACACCAGCAAAGCATAAAGACTCGTTTATTTTTTAGAGCTGCTTCAGGTTATTCCCCTCCTTTTGGCACTCCTTCAGGCAGCTCCAGAAAGGGCTGTTTGTGTGTGGGACACACAGCAGACGTGCCAGAGGAGGGAAAAGGAGTCCCAGAGGGATCAAAGGCTCAGAGGTAGATTCCTGGAGCAAGGCAGAAGAGGCTGAGATGCTGTGCATCATTTGGGAAGCCCAGGACCTGAGGGACTGGAAGCACTGGGCATGAAGGCACCACCACACCAAGCAAAGAACCCCATGGCACCTCCCCCAAGCAGGGGAGCAGGCAGAGGCCTGGAACCTGCTCCATGGCTCTGCAGGTGTGTGCCAGGCTGGCAGCCAAGGCCTGCCCTGCACAGGTACCCACCTCTGTGCCCTGGGCTGCCACCAGCAGCCCCCCTTCACCCACGGTGCCACCGTGGGATGGATGCTCACAGCCTGGGGTACAGCTCAGAGCACGAGAATTCCCTGCTGCACACTAAGAACCCTCCTGCTCCAAACCAAGGTCTCCAGAATACTCCTATTCCACACCCACACCTCCAGGACTCTCCTGCTCAAAACCAAGGCTTCCAAAATTCCCTATAGACCCTTGAGGGAAGGTTCCACAAACCTTCCTCTGCTCTTGGCATCCTCCCTGCCAGGACAGTAGTCTCAGAGTTCCAAGCAGCCAGGAGAGGATTAGCTGGTTGCTGCATCCATTTAGCAAGCACAGGGAATAAATTCCACAAGGATATCCAAATTTTGTTTTTCCCCTAGCTGTAAACTCCTCACACACATACACCCCCAGTGAGCAGGGTGAAGAACAGCCACTCCCCTGGAAAAAACAAGGAATGTGGCCAGGCAAAAGGGAGGCAACAGCTGCCTCTTCATCCCTGCCCAGCCAAAGGCAGCCTCGGTGGCCCCATCAGCTTCTACAGCCAAGCTGGGACTGGATGTTATTTCCCCATCAGGAGACTTTCAGTACAGACACACCTCCTGCAGCAGAGCCCCTCAGGCAGCCCCTGGTTTCTGTATTTCCTTGGGGATTTTATGCCGTGCTTGTTTGGGATGTGGGATTGCAGAGCAGCCCCGTGCCCTGTGCCCACAGCAGCCTCACCCTTAGCCCCCAGCAGCTTCTTCTCTCTAAAAACTCCTGGTTTGGGCTCCTTGGACTTCTGCACATTCGGCTGGAGCCCAGCTTCCCACTGGACTCTGGCAAATGGATTTTCCACTGCTGGGCCTTGCCAGATGACGCAGCTCCCGCAGCAGCTCCTCTCCCTCTGCCCTTCCTCCTCCTCCTCCTCAGGGGACAGGAGGAAGCAGGAACAGGCTGAAAAGCCCTTCCCGCAGCAGCAGTGACTCAAACACAACGTAACACCACTGGCATCTCACCACGGGACAATGCACAGAGGGAGCAGGAGCCCTCTCTTCTGGAAAAGTGCAATGGGTTATTAAAAAGAAATAAATCGGGGTTCTCTGAGGCTGCTCACCACGCTGCCAGACAGGGACATTCAGCCTGGAAACAAAGCTGTAACCCCCCTTGGGACGCTGACAGGTCCACAGGACATCCCCACAGCTGTCACCAGCCCGTGCCACGTGGAGCTGGGACTCACCAGGACACAAAAAGGAACTCAGGAATTCATATCATTTCATTCAGCACACAAATTCCCAGCAAAAACCACTGTCCTTCAGTGCTTCAGCTTCAACAGGATCATAGAACGTGGGATCAGGGAGCAAAGGCACTTCAGTCACTGGGAAAAGGGGATTTGCTGTGGCACTGGAAGGAGCTGGATGGCAGAAGCCTCCCAGCAGCCTCCACAATTCCCTTCTTGAAGAGCAGTTTTCTCCCTAGAGAGGGGAAAAACCCTCTCCAAAATCAGGAATTAAGTGCCTGGAACAAGCCCACAGCCACCAGGAACCCTCATGCCAGCAGTGCTGGGGCTCTCACATCCTCTCCTCCCTGCAGGAAAAGCCCAGCCCCACAAGCAGGAGAGCTGTGTGCCAGGGAAGGATCCAGCAGCACTCACAGGGATTTGGGCTCTTCCAGCTGCCCTCCCCAGGGAGCCACCACCAAGCCCTCCAGCTCGGCACTCAGGAGGAATTGTCCCCATGGTTTTCCTTGGTCATGTCCCCTCCTCCTCCCTCCCCCCACCACCCACAGGACCATAAATAACCTACTCTGCCCCACAGCAACTCCAGCAAAAGCTCTACAGGGAAGGGGAAGCCTCATCAGAACCCAAAATTTGGGGAGAAGAGACCATTTGTGCAGAGCTCTGAGCCATGCAGAAAGGCCAGGCCAGCACTGCCATTGTTCCATGGCATCTGCAGGGCTGTTCCTCAGGCTTGGAAGTTTTGGGATTCCAAAACAAGGTTCCTGCCAGGTACACTGATATGAACTGGGACTCCTCTGTGAATACAGAGCTCTCTTTGAGCCTGGAGGTGTCTGCTGGTAGCAGCACATCAAAGGCCTCCAACATAAGGACATGGAGCTGGAGCCATTCCAGAGGCCAAGGAGATCCTACAGGGCTGGAGCCCCTCTGCTCTGGAGCCAGGCTGGGAGAGCTGGGGGTGCTCACCTGGAGAGGAGAAGGCTCCAGGAACACCTCAGAGCTCCTGCCAGGGCCTAAAGGGGCTCCAGGAGAGCTGCAGAGGGACTGGGGACAAGGGATGGAGGGACAGGACACAGGGAATGGCTCCCACTGCCAGAGGGCAGGGATTGATGGGATATTGGGAAGGAATTGTTCCCTGTGAGGGTGGGCAGGCCCTGGCACAGGGTGCCCAGAGCAGCTGTGGCTGCCCCTGGATCCCTGGCAGTGCCCAAGGCCAGGCTGGACGGGGCTTGGAGCAGCCTGGGATAGTGGAAGGTGTCCCTGGACATGGCAGGGGTGGCACTGGATGAGCTTTAAGGTCCCTTCCCACCCAAATATTGGAAGATCCAAAGCACAGACACACGAAGATATGAACAACCAGCGATTCTGAGAGCAGCCTGAGGAAATCCCTCACGTTTGTCCCACTGTGGCTGCAGTCCTGCCTCTGCTGGGAGGCCTCAGGCCTGAACCTAAAACATCAGGCCCCAGCACCATGCCACATGTGGGAAGGGGACTGAAAGGTGCAATGTGGAAAACGAAAGCTGAGAGGAGCTTTAGGGGCTCTGCCTGATGTGGGACAATGAGGGAAGCACAATGTCTGCAGACTGGGCTGGCTCAGCCAACAGCTGCACTGCAGATGTCCCAAAAAACCTCGACAGGAGAGCAGCTCAGAGCACACCCAGAGCATGGACTGCACTCTGAGAGGAGCTGGCAATGCTTCTGGCATGTGGGAGAGTCACTGCAGGCACAAAATGCACAACTCCCCATGGCCAGAATCACTCTGTGTGTCACAGGCACTGACCACGCTGGGGGCAAGGCTGGGATCAGCCCCTGCTGGGGCAGCTGCAGCCCCAGGGCCAGCTCTGGGTCCTTGTGACAAAACACACCAGGAGGGGCTGAGGGAGTTGGGAAAGGGCTCAGCCTGGAGAAAAGGAGGCTCAGGGGGCCCTTGTGGCTCTGCACAGCTCCTGACAGGAGGGGACAACCGGGGGGATCGGGCTCTGCTCCCAAGAAAAAGGGACAGGATGAGAGGGAACGGCCTCAGGCTGTGCCAGGGGTGGGTCAGGTTGGATATTGGGAAAATTCCTTTGTGGAAAAGGTTGTCAGGCACTGGCACAGCTGCCCAGGGCAGTGGTGGAGTCCTCATCCTTGGAATAGTTCACAAAACACGTGGATGTGGCACCTGGGGACACGTTTCAGTGGTGGCCCTGGCAGTGATGGAACAGTTGGACTCGGTGATCCCAGAGCTCCTCAATGCCTCCCTGGTTCCCAGCCCAGCAGAACCAGTCTGGCAGCTTTGTACCTCCATTTTCCACGGGTGCCTGAATTTACACAGCCACACAGAGGGAAGGGCTCACACTGCTCCCCCAGGGCTCAGCAGGGACCAGCCCGGGGTACCAGGCCAGGCACCCACACAGGAATTATGGAAAGATGGAGGCAGGCATGAGGAACAGGGAGAAGCAAGCCATGGTTCACTGCCAGCAGATTCCTGGAGCTGGAACAATGTTGGTGCCATGGCAGAGGGGACACTAAGGGTGGCCCAGCAGCAGCTCTCCCTGCCCAGGTAGGCTGAGGGAAAAGGGAAGTAATTTGTTTTGCAAAATTCCAGACCCAGGAATTAAAAAAAAAAAAAAAAAAAGCCCCTGGGTTCCAAGCAGATCATTCCTCCAACAATGCGCAGCAAATGAAAGTCAAACACGAATAAAGTGGAGAGGAATTCTGGGGGCAATTGTAATTATTATCAATTATTGTCTGGGCTGAGTTACACAATGCTATCAGCAGCTTGGGAATGCTTTGGGAGAGGGCTCTGTGGGCAAGAGCAGCTCAAAATGAGCCCTGTGTTGTGGTGCCCTACCATATTCCAATCTGTTAATTATGATGACCCCTATCCAATTTTAATCAATCACAGCTTTAGTAAATACTCTGCTCCTGAGAGGAAGCTTCTTGTGAATCCACCTCTCTCAGTATTTAAAGGGGGTTTATAAAAAGAGAGGGAGAACAACTTTTACACAGGCAGTGGCAGGGCAAGGGGGAATGGGTTTGAACTGGGAGATTTAAATTGTACATTACAGAGAGATTCTTCCCTGGGAGGGTGGGCAGGCCCTGGCACAGGGTGCTCAGAGCAACTGTGGTTGCCCCTGGATCCCTGGCAGTGCCCAGGACAGGGCTTGGAGCAGCCTGGGACAGTGGGAGGTGTCCCTGCCCATGGCATGGGATAAGGTGGGCATAAGGTCTTTCCACCCCAACACTGCAAACCCTCAGATGGTCCCTTTCCTGCTGCTGGGGCTCCTGTCCCAGCCCGGGGCTGGGCCCAGCCAGGACCAACGGGGCTCCACCCTGGTGCTGCACCCACACCCCCCTCCCCAGACACCCCAGTCTGCTCCCTCAGCACAGCACCTGCCAGCTCTGCAAAGGTGGGGCTGATCTTCTCCTCCTCCTGGGTAACAAGTGTTTATTTGCAGGAATGAACTCAAATTCCAGAGGAACACAACTAAACTCGATCAAAACAAATCACAGCATGGTTTGGGTGGGAAGGGACCCTAAATCCCATCCAGTTCCACCCCGTGCCATGGCAGGGACACCTTCCACTGTCCCTGGGTGCTCCAATCTCCCCTTGGGCACTTCCAGGGATCCAGGGGCAGCCACAGCTGCTCTGGGCACCCTGTGCCAGGGCCTGCCCACCCTGCCAGGGAACAATTCCTTCCCAATATCCCATCCATCCCAGCCCTCTGGCAGTGGGAAGCCATTCCCTGTGTCCTGTCCCTCCACCCCTTCTCCCCAGTCCCTCTCTCAAAAATCCACACCCCGCTCCATATTCACTGCACTCTCAACCTGCAGGAGCAAGGCAGAATAAAAAGGTTGATTTAATAAACTGGTAGGTGGGATGAAATTACCACCAGCACCCTCCTCCCAGCCCACGCAGACAAACCCAGCCTTTGAGCATTCACAGTCCTGCCAGCTCCATCCCTCCAGGATAAGCCATCCATCCATCTGATTGCAGCCACAAACACATCACCAAGAGCTCTGCCCAGCTCTGATCTGCTCCCAGCCCTCCCCACCACTCCCAGGAGGCCTCCCAGGAGCTTAAAGCCAAACCCGAGCAGGAGCAGCTAAAACAACCCAGGAGCACAGGAATCATCTCTTCCTTGGAGTCTTCTGGGATATTTATAAGTGAATCAAGTGAGCTGAAAATGGAATTTGCAAACCAGCCACCACCTCGCCCAAAATTACACAAAATATGTTGGCTTGGAAGCGTTTCCTCTCTGAGGGAGAAAGAAAAACTCCTGTCTTGGAGCTCCTGGAGCATACAGACCTGTTATTTATTGATGGTGGTTAAAGCCCTTTGAAGAGGGAGGAGAGGAAGGAGGAGGTGAGTAAAGGGCTCCCACCCAATCTCCCAAAACCCACAAATTCCCTGCCAGGATTTTTTTTAAGGGGGAAAAAACTGGGCCCTTGGTCAAAGAAAGCAAAATATTCCAGTTTGTTGCTGTTCCAAAGCACATAGGGGTGTCCACAGGCACCTCCTGCACACCCAGAGCATCCCTCACTGCCATCCCAGCCCCTCTCCACAGCTGGAACCAAATTCCAGGAGCTGGACTTGATGGTCCTTCCAGGCCAGGATATTCCATGTAGTTAAACAGCAATTAAAACCTCTGGAAGGTACAGCAGCAGCAGCAGCACAGTTGGAGGCAATTTAAGCCTCACTCGCCTGTGAAACCATGAGAGGTAATTTTAGAAATCTCTTCATAAAACCAGCATTTCCTCTGCTCAAACTGGGTAAGAACCATGAGAAAATGGAAAAACAAAACAAACAAACAAAAACAAAAACAAACAAACAAAAAAAGGGGTTTCCTCATGACAGAGATCATTAGATTTCACAGGGGAAGTGGGAGAAAACCAATAGAAAGAGGGAGGATATCCCAAATCAGCTCAAGGTCAGCATGGCCAAGAGAGATGGAAGGAGAAGGCCTGGATCCAGGTACCCACTTCCCCAGGGATCCATCAGAGGGGAGCAGAACAGCCAGTCTGGCATCACCACAGAGGAACCTCTAAAAAGCTGCTGTTTGACACTATCCAGACTTCATTACAGGAACTGACTGCCAGGTTTTCAGATTGTTTTATTCAAAAATAAAAACCAACTCCAGGATTCTTTGCACTATCTGGAGTGATCCCTGCCAGCCCCAACATGGGATTTGTTCTGCAGCTCTCAGCTCAGGTTGAGCACCCTATTCCAGAGTGTTGGGAAAAGTACAACAAACCTGATAAATCCCTCAGAAACCATCCCCAGAGGGAAAGTTAAAAGCTGAATATGGAGAGCTCAGCTGAGGATGAGCTGATGTGGTGGCAGGACAGGTATTGAGGGATGGAAATGTTAAAGAAAGCAAAACAAATCACATTGAAATGAAGCTCAAACTGATCATCCAGAGGGAAAAAAAAAAAAACCAAACAAACAAAAAGGCTGAAGATCCCTTGGAACAGGAGCCTTTGTAAGCGAGTTAGACAAACTCTGGGATTTCTCTTAATTGAGCCAAGGCACTGAGATCATGTGGTGCAAGAGGCTTTTCCTTCTCCAATTGTCTGTTAGATCAAAACAAAAAAGGAAAAACAACCCAAGGTGCCAGCAAGATGCTTGTCCTCAGCCTTACAAGCAATCCATTCTCCTCTGAGCCTGCTGGAAATAAATCCAGGGAGAAAAGCCTTGGGCTCTGTCACCTCAGCCAGCCAGACACAATGCAGGGGGCACACAGAGGGAAAGACACAGAAAATTTAATTTTGAAATAAAAATTTAAACCAAAAGTGGTTGCAAAATGGCCTTAGGTTCTGTGCAACCCCCAGAAGTGCAACACACAACCCCTCCTGCTTTACAAGGTGACATAAAAGTGACATCAGGTGTGTCCCCACATCCCTGCTCGCTGTTTAAGCCAATCTTACTCCATCCTTCTGTCCCAGCCAGTGGCTCCAGGGAGCATCAGATCCCAGAGAAATGCAGAGAAAAGGGGGAGGAAGGAGACAATAAAAACACAGCACCACTGTCAGCTGCCTCCCAGGTGGTTTGGGAGCAGTCCAGGGCTTTTGGACGAAAAATCAAGTGGTTCTCAAGGAAAGTTAAGTTGTCCTCAAGACCTTTCTGTCCCACATCTTGTTTCTAAATCCATGGAGCATATCAGGGGTCCACGGGAGCCTTCCTAGTGGCAAAACAATCCATGTTGGACAAACACCCTCCTGGGAGAGGCTGTGGGGGGACCATGCCAAGGCTGTCCTTTCCCTGCTCAAGGCCTCCCTTGGCTCAGGTGTGACCCCCAGCACCATCCTCTCATCACCCCTTTGAAAATGAAGGTACTGGCAAGAGCCTCAAACCCTATCAGCTGTTATCAGTGCAGATCAAAACAAATTGCCTTGATCTTTGCCTTGATCTCTTCCCCATGCCAGCATCACAGCCACAGAGCTCTCCCACTCAGCCCCCAACACCCCAAGCTGCTTAAGCAAAACCCTGTCCCAATCCCATTTTTTATCCCCATGGAGAGAAAAACACCCAATTCATCCGACCAGAAACCCACAATCCCATGGTGTTTATGGAATAAACGCCAGCTGGTGCCTTCCCTTTGACATTTAGCTAATAATTGTTGTAGCCAAATGAGCTGACAGTGCTCACTCAGCAGCCCATGAATGCCTCTGGTGTTTGACTGAGCGCTAAAGACAACACTTGCTGCCCTCCAGCTCCTCATCCATGTGGATACACACACAGCCTCTCCTTCAGCCCCCTCCAGCCTCGGGAATCAGCTGCTTGTCGTGCTTCAATTTAGCCATTTGTTCCACCACTATGAAGCCACCGCTTCGGGTGGGCAGCAGGCAGAGGAAGGAGGGCAGGAAAAAAAGGAAGCAGGTACCTCTAGCAGGAGGGCTAGAATTCGTTCCTCATTAACTCATTTGTGATTACCCAGGCAGCCTCTCTCACAGCATCCTGGTTCTAGTTGTGGCACAACCTTTATTCACACCTTCAGGTCCCATTTAGTCTTCTGATCTCTGTTTTACCACCGGGGATGTTCCTCCCCTTTAACTCCCACCTGAGCTGGTCTCTGTTTTCCAGAAGATCCACTTTGGGTCCAGGTTCCAACTGCCTCATTAAAGATAGGTCAAGGAACTCCCCCCAAACTCCTTCCTTTATTTCTCCATGAATCAGGGGGCTCAGGTTGGAGATCAGGAAAGGTTCTTCCCCAGAGGGTGCTGGGCACTGCCCAGGCTCCCCAGGGAATGGGCACAGCCCCGAGGCTGCCAGAGCTCCAGGAGTGTTTAGACAAAGATCTCAGGGATGCCCAGGGTGGGATTGTTGGGGTGTCTGGACCCGTGATTCTTGTGGGACCCTTCCCACTAAATGGGACCTGAAGGTGTAAATAAAGGTTGTGCCACAACCAGAACTGGGATGCTGTGAGAGAGGGGTCGGGGTGTGATGGCAGCCTGGGAAATCACAAAGGGCAGTTAATGAGGAACAAATATGATCTGCTGGGAGTTCACAGACCCAATCACCAACTCCTTCTCGTCCTCCCTCAACGTGCCCTGGTCCTTTCTAAGCTGCAGACTCACACCAAGTCCTCCTGCACACACAGGCATCACCTTTCTTCCTCTGCCAGTCCCCTGGAGTGCCCAGGACCTGCTGGCTTAGGCATTGCCACACCAACCTCTCCAAGGGGCTCAGCACCCGCTGTACCAGCACCCAGCTGTCCTGCATGCCAGAGCCTCTTGCTGAAGAGTGATGGGTTTTCAAAGCATCATTTATGGCAGCACAGGCAGCATTAGCTGTGCTCAGCAGGACGGAACAGGGAGCCTGCAGAGAGCCCCTCTGCAGATGGATCCATGTGGACAGACACCATCCAACGGCACAAAACCTCCGGGGGCACCCCCTGAGCTTTGGAGTGACCTCAGCAGCCCACAGCCACTCCCCAGCCATGGTCTGAGGGTGTCTTCCAGGCTCAGCGAGGCCCCTCTGGAGCTCTGGCACCATCCCCATGTCGACACTGGGCACTGCCAGGCTGAGCTGCAGACCCCAGAGCCACCTGCCACGTCCCCTGCCAGGCACACGCCACCTCCTGTCCCCATTTCCCACGTCCTTGGGCTGCTCCATGCCAAAGGACACAAAGGCAAACAGTCCCCCGGGGAGGTGGCACCATGTGCAGGAGCCAGGAGCCACCGTGGGCTGTCTGCTCCTGCCTCCTCTGCTGGGGACAGCAGTGGGACACTGGAGCCGTGGCACAGGGAGCCTGGCCCAGGGCAGGGCAGAAGAGAGGATTTAGGAATAAAGCCTCTCTGCTGGCACGGGCAGGAGCAGCCCAGGTACCTCAGCTCACGCCTAGAGACCCTCTGCACACACAGTGCCCCCCTCAGCAACACAAAGAAGCTCCCTGTCTTCCCTGTCTCCACTTTGCAGGGCTATTTTGCTAAAATAAATACCTTTGTTTTATCTCTGAGAAGTGTTTCTGCCACAAGGACGGGGATAAAAAGCCCTCCTCCATCAAAAGCCTCATCCACACTTGATTTGCTTTGTCATGGCACTTAAATACCCGCGCAGCTGCCACGGATGGAGATCGAGAGCAGATCTGGGCAGGCACAGGGAAACTTCACAGCAAAACCTGCATTCCTTAAAAAAATAAATCTTCTTTTCCTGGTAGCGATGCCAGCCCAGGCCAATGCACGAAACACCAACAAATCCATCTCCATCCCCTGGTGAGCGCTGCCGGAGCTTGCTCCATTTTGAGTCAGCCCAGGCAGCTTCAAATTACATCGCCCGTGCTCTACTGCAGGGGAACACCGGCTCGCCAGGGCACAAAGCAGCGGAACGGGAGGGAAATACTCATTCAGGCTGTCAAAGCCGGGACAAGCGAGGCAGCAGGGAACCAGGGAACGGTCTGGGCTGGAAAGGCCCTGAAGGATCACCTCGTTCCAACCCGCTGCCACGGGTAGGGATGCTCCCCGTTATGGGGTGACGCAGGGTCAGCAAGGGGGGCACGGAGCAGCCCCGCGGGCCGGGATGTCCCGGTGCCCAGCGAGCCCCGGGCGGCAGCGCTGGAGAACAAAGAGCCGCGGGCTGCCGGCGGCGCTGCTCCCCTGGAGCGCGGCAGCTCCGGCTCCGCCCGGCCCAGCGGCAGCCGCTCGGGCCACGCGTGCCCTTCACCCGCGGCGACGGGATGCCAGCGCTGTCCTTGGGCACACGGAGCCCTCCAAGGGCTGGAGGCTGGACAGAAGCCACCACCACCGTCAGCCTCGGGCGGCGGGGCACCGGGCAACAAGCGGTGCCGCCACCGCCGGTGCCCGGCCCGGGCCCCACGGTGGGCAGGTGCGCTGCCCGGCGCTCACCTGCTCGGCGCCGTAGGCCGTGGCGAACTGCACGAACTCCTCCACCCGCACGAACCCATCGCCGTCGCGGTCTAGGGCGTCGAAGACCGGGCGGAGGCGCGGCTCCTCCTCCGGCGGGGGCTCGGCGGGGCCCCCCGCGCTGCCCCCGGCCTCCCCCGGGCACCAGGGCGGCGGCCCCGCGCCGGGAGCGGCGGGCTCAAGTGCCCAGAGCTCCAGATCCAGCTCCGGGTCCGGGCCCAGGTCCGCCTCCTCTTCCAGCGCCGGCTCCTGCTCCTCTTCCAGGTCCAGCTCCGGTTCCAGCTCCAGCTCGGGTTCTGGTTCCAGCTCCGGTTCCCGTTGCACGTCCAGGTCCGGCTGCGGTTCCAGCTCCGGCTCGGGCCCGGGTCCCGGCCCCCGGGGCAGCGGGGGCTCGGTCCCAGGCGGACGCGGCTCCATCTTCACCGCCGGGGCTGCGCGCCCGCCGCCGCCCGCCCCGGGCCATGCCCCGCGGCCATGCCCCGCTCACATCGGGGCGGTGCCGGTGCCGGTGCGGTCCCCGCGGCACTCACGGCTTTGTGCGAGGAACGCCGGCTCCGCCCGCCGATACCGGGGGCGGCCCCGCCGGTCCCGCCCTGCCCGGGGAGCGGCGGCTCCGAGCGCGGGGGCTGCGGGTCCTGCCCGGGATCGGGGGTTGGGGAAGGCGGCGGCGGCGCCGAGGAACACCCCCAGCAGCCGCCGCTCCGGGGCCGCCCGCGGACAACCGGCAGCTCCAGCCCGGCCGCCGCCGCAGTAGCCGGGGCGGTGACGTCACTCGCCTGCCGGTCCGGTTCGCCCCGCCCCTCCGCGGCGCGAGCCCGGGCTGAGGCCACGCCCCCTCCCGGCTCGCGCGCGACGGGGGCGGGGCCGACGGAGAGGGGCGGGGCCAGCAGGAGCGCGAACACGTGGGACCGGGGGGGGCACCGGGAGTGGGGACCCCCAAATCCCCCTGCTGAGGAACCCTGCTCCGGGACCCCAAACCCTGCTCCGGGATCCCAAACCCAAACCTCGCTCCAGGACCCCAAATCGTGCTCTGGGACCCCAAACCCAAACCTCACTCTGGGACCCCAAACCCCTGTGGGGGAACTGTGCAACGGGACTGCCCAGCTGCTTCAGGTGTGAACTGTGCACTGGAGCCCCAAGTCCCTCCCGGGAGATGAGCCGTGCCCTGGGACCCCCAACCCCAGTGGGACAGCACTGTGCCCCGGGATGCCCGAGCTGCGCCAGGGGCAGCTGGGCACCCCGACACCCCTGGGACCAGTCAATGGGTTAATTAATGCCGTGTTTAGGGCACCCATCCTGCAGGCTCCCTGCAGCTGCAGTTTCTGCTGGAGCACCGGGATGACCCTGCTAACACACTCCTGAGACGTGTGGAATTACAGCCCCTGGGTATAATTAGCAGCAAACTTGATGAGCAAGAGCATCCCTGGCCCCAGTGACCCTGCCCAGGCCACTGATGTGTGTGACAACTCAGGAGCAGCCTGTTTGGGCTACAGTGTGACCCCCCAGCACACTCAGCCCGAGAGCCAGAGCTCAGCAGCATCCCCAGAGAGGATGTCACACCCCTGTCCAGTCAGCCCAGCACTGGGAAGGATGAGAATCCCCGTTCCAAATCCTCTTCCTCAGCACAGCCATTCCTAAAGGTGAGCAGGGCAGGAGGGGGCTCCTTGGTCAGTCCCACAGGGGGAAGCACAGCAGCACCTGCCTCAGCCATCCCCTGCACACTCCCCTGGGCAATACAATTCCCAGTTTCCAGACAGCTCCAGCAGCCAGGGATGGATGGGGCTGGCAGGGAACGAGGTGCCTGCAGGGCTGGAGGTGCCAGCCTGATGCTGTGAGAGACAGTTCTGCTCCCCTGCATGGGTTCCTGCAGCTCCAGGCCATGCCAGGGCTGGGCCCAGAGCTCTGTCCTTCCCCTGCTGCTGGAGACACATGGCCAAGCTCAGCTCCTTCCTGGGGTGGCCACGGAGCCAGGACAGCCCTGACAGTGCCCAAGTCACCTGATCATGGTGGAACAGCGAAATCCATGGTGCCTCCCAACAGGGCTGCAGGTCAGAGACAAGGCTGCAGCTGGGCAGAAGGGCCAACACACACCATACAAGTACCTTCTCCAGGAGAAAACACATCCTGGGATCCAGCAAGAGGAACACTGCGGCTGGAGCCACATCCCAGGAGCCCAGACTAAGGATCCACTCAGACTCCAGCCCAAGCACTGCATCCCCATCCCCCTGAAGGGCTGAGCCTCTCACCAAAGCCCTCAGCACCTCCCACCACCTCTGCTGCTGGAACCACCTTCCCAGAGCCCCTGGGGCTGAGGAGCTGGCAGGTCCCCAAAGCCCCGTGGCCTGGAGCACAGGGGCACCACAGAGCCAAGGCTGGAGCCACACGAGGCCCTGGCAGTGGGAGCAGTGGCTCTTCCCTCTCCCTTAGCACCCAGTTTGGACCAGTCAGCTGAGCAGGGCACATGCAGCAGAGAGAGGCATCACTGCTCCAGGAAAATTCTTTATTTGTGGCCTAGAGGAAGGAGTAAAACCTGGCAAGTCTACAATCAAGTAGGAAATACAATTAAGTGGGTAAACAAGCTTCATGGAAACCAGGGTGAGCCTACAAACTACCAGCAGCAGCAGGAGGGTGCACATGAGCAGCGTGTGTCCCCCGGGGTGCCAGCACCAGGTACAGGGCTGGCTCCAGCAGCACCATCCATGCAGCCCTGCTGTGCCTCCTGCAGCCCAGCAGGAGGAAAGGACTAGATTGCAGTTCTAGCCCTTCACTTAGCCTCAGCTTGAGTGTCTGGAAGGAGACAGCATGACACTGGTGTGACAGACAGACGGGTGTGGACAGGCCACTGCACACCTGCAGTGCAGAGCTGGACCTGGGGGGATCTGCCCTCACACCACCTCTGCTCCTGGGAGGGGCATCCCAGCTGCATCCCTGGCAGCCTCCTGGGACCACTGTCCCACCCAGGACCCCTTAGGGGACACAGCCACCTCCCCCTGCCAGGGTTTCCCCTCCAAGAGTTGCCAAGGCAGAACTGAGCCCACCACGCTGGGTGACCCCAGGCGGGCTGAGCTGCTCCCCCTCCCAAAAAGGAGCTGCTGCTGGGGGTCTTGTGCAGTTCTCAGGCTAAGATAGGGGAGAGGGGACTGAGAGGATGGGTACCCATGGTGGTACTGCTTGGGGCTTGGAAAGGCCACCAGAGCAGCTTGGAGGGAGCCACAAAGGGCCAGAGACCATCTCAGCCCTCCCAGCTGTCTCTGCACCCACAGCCAGGCCAGCTCAGAAGCAATGGCACAGGATGGGGGTGGGCTTGGTCCCCACCCAGCACCCAGAGCTGTGTCCCTCAGGCAGACACGGGACTGGCAGTGTCACCACTACCACCAGTGGCCGAGGAGAGGCTGTGGCTGTCAGCACTGGCTCTGGGAGATGTCCCTACACGGTGTCCCATGTCACATGTCTGTCAGTCAGTCCCAGGCTGTCCATCAGTGGGGTTGGTTTGCTCCTGCAGCCCAGACATCTGCAAGAGAGGGTGGAGGTGGGGACAGAGCCCTGCTGGGGCCTGCCCAGCTCATGGAGGCTGCCAGGTGGGACACAGGCAGGGAGGAGAGGAAAGCAGGAGACCCCTTCCCCTGCCAGGCTGCAGGAATTCATGAAAGGAAGAGGCTCTTGGGATTCTCTGTGCTCAATCCTGCTGCTGGGGCACAGAAAATGGGCGTCATGTTGCTTTGGGGGAATCTCAGAGGTGTCTGGACAAGCATCCACAAGACACCATGTCACAAGCCGGGCTCAAAGGGAAAATCCAGAAGGTTCTGCTCGTCCCAAGGACTGTCCATGAGGACAGTGCACCCACTGCTACAGCAGCCATGCCCCAGGAGAGTCATGGTTAAGAACCATCATTTAAGTTGAAAAAGCCCTCTAAGACCATCAAATCCAACTGTTCCCCCAGCACTGCCAAGGCCACCACTGACCCATGTCCCCAGCTGCCACATCCACACAGTTTTTAAATCCCTCCAGGGATGGGGATTCCCCCATGGCCCTGGGCAGCTGTACCAGTGCCTGACCACCCCTTCCATGAATAAATTTTCTCTTAATACCCAACCTCAACCTTGCCTGGCACAGCTTGAAGCTGTTTCCCCTTGTCCTGTCCCTGTTCCCTGGGAGCAGAGCCCGACCCCCACCCCCGAGTTGTGCAGAGCCACAAGGTCCCCCCTGAGCCTCCTTTTCTCCAGGCTGAGCCCCTTCCCAGCTCCCTCAGCCCCTCCTCACAGGACCTGTGCCCCGTGCCCCAGGGAAAAGCAGAGTTTCCCTGAGGAGCCCTGCTCCAATCTCACAAGGGGGAAATGCAGTCACCTAGAGTTTAGCAGAGGAGGAGGCAATACCCAGCAAGGCAGAGAAGCTGTTGGGGGAGGTGAGCCAGCTCCCACCATCCACGACCAGGGTGGTGCCGGTGACGTAGGACGAGAGGGGGCTGGCCAGGTACAGGGCGCTGTGCGCGATCTCCGTCTTGTTCCCCGCGCGCTGCAGCGGGATCACCGAGAACTGCTTGGATTGCTCGGCAAACTTCCCACCTAAAAGGAGCAGGAAAGAGTCAGTTGGGACCGTGGAAGGACTGTCCACTGCCAAGGCTGGCCAGGCACTGCAGCACTGCCCGTGGGGCTGGCTGAGTGCTCCAGGGAACTGGGATGAGATCCTGGCACAGCCCTGGGATAAAAACCCAGGAAGATTTAAAGGAGGAGAGCTCAAGCCCAGCAGGGATTTGGTACTGACACAGCGAGCTCAAGGACCTCATGGAATCATGGAATGGTTGGGGTTGGGAGGGATCTCTCCTTCTCCTCCCCTGCCATGGGCAGAGACACCTTCTACTATCCCAGGTGGCTTCAAGCCCGGTCCAAACAGGCCTGGGCACTTGCAGGAATTCAGGGGCAGCCACAGCTGCTCTGGGCACCCTGTGCCAGGGCTTGCCCACCCTCACAACCAGGAATTCCATCCTAATATCCCATCTAACTCTGCCCTCTGGCAGTGGGAAGCTCTGTACAGCACTCCTGGAGCCCCTTTAGGCCCTGGAAAGGATTCTGAGGTCTCCATGGCTCCAGAGCAGAGGGGCTCTAACCCTTGGTGCATCTCCATGGCCTCTGGACCCCTCTAAGAGCTCCAGGTCTTTGCCATCCTCTGGGGCTGCACCAGCACTCTGCTGATGGACTACAAGAGCCAACCCCTCAGGCAGGGCTGAGTTTTGGGGGAGCACGATCCATCAGAGAGCCCAAACTGCTGCCAAACCAGTGCCCTGGGAGGTACCAGGGAAGGGCTGTTCCCAGAGAGCTGTGCCAGCCACAGCACAGCAGCAACCCCCATGAGCTGTGTGGCACTGGGTGTCCCTCCCGGTCCCCTGGCAGGGAATGCCAGCAGGGCAGTGCCAGGGCAGGGCTGGGAGCCCAGGCTGCCTCACCCAGGCGTCGGAAGCCCTCGGTGCCCGAGATGGGGCCGGGGGCCAGGCTGTTCACACGGATCTTGTTGGGTCCCCACTCCACTGCAAGGTGACGGGTCATGGCATCTGGGGGGGATTGCAACAGCAGTGAGAAACAGGGAGCAGAGCCATGCCAGCAACTTCTTCTGAGGAGAGAAAGAAACCCACAGAAGAGTCTGGCAGAGAGTAAAGGACCCTGGAAGGGAGAAGAGCCTCATCCCAAACCCAGGCATGCAGTAACCACACCAATTCATGCTTGTCCCTCCCCAAAGTGTCTTCTATCCCAGTATTTAGGAAGAACTGGCTTCTTTCCTGGCCCCACGTGGCTCAGAGCCCCAGCAGGGTGTGTTGAGGTACCTATGGCAGCCTTGGCAGCCCCAGCATGCACCTGCAGGGCCTGCCCTCGGTAGCTGAGCGTCGCCGTGATGTTAACGATGATCCCACCATGGTCCTGGGGAAGGGAAGGAGATGTGGAGTTAGCCAGGGAGCAGCACAAAGGGTCACAGAGGGCTCTGGGGGCCAAGAGAGCTGGGCTTGGAGGGACAGTCACCCACAGGCACTGCCAAGCCATCATTGGGGCAGCTCTACCCACTGAATCTCAGGGGTGGGGCAGCCACTGGGGCCCTGCTGGAGAGATGGGACATGCAGGGTAGAAGGAAAGGCCAAGGGAAAGTGGCAGAGCTGGAAAGGGAGCAGGAGATCACAGCTTCTCCAGGTGGCAGAGTATGGAAAGGTGCTGCAAGAGCACAAAGACCAGGGCAAGGGAGAGGAGGATCGCCAGTTCAGGGCAGGGATCCCTGGAAGGGAACAGAGTGGATCTGTGCAGGGAGGCTCTGGGTCCTTGCACTCCCCTGATTTCCCCAGGAGCACAGTGTGGTTTGACACTACCCTCTGCCTACTAGAGCCTCTCCTCAGAGTCCCCTGACTCCGTGTCACCTACCCGGAAATATTTCTCAAAGAGGACTTTGGAGGTGTTGAAGGTACCCATGGTGTCGATGTCTATCACTGTCTTGAAGGCGTTGAAGGACAGGGCACTGGCTGGGCACAGGAAGTTCCCCGCAGCACCTGAACCACAGGGACAGGCAAGACAGGGCTGGGACAGATGTCAGAGCCCTCCTGTGACAAGGAGGGTGAGGAACAATGTCTGCATGCTGGAGAGCACACAGAGACAGCCCTGATGAGGGATAAACTGGCGGCTCTGGGTGCCCAGCAGCACAGCCAGCACGAGGGGAGCAGGGATGATCCCACACCTAGACAAACAGCGATGGCCATGTACCACACACAGGTCTCTGCTTCCTCTGTGCTCCCAGGAAAACACCCTGCCCAGCAGGGAGCCCAAACGCTGCCCCTCACCATTAATGAGGATGTCAATCCTCTTGAACTCCTGCAGTGCCTCGTCCACTGCTGCCGCAATGCTCTGGGGCTGCCGGACGTCGATGGACACGGGCAGGCACTGCTGCCCTGTGGCTGCCACCAGCTTTTTCGAGGCCTGAAAGAACCAAAAGAGACAAAGAGACTTGAGAGAGCCTGGCTGCACCCTGCTAGCCCTGGGGTAGCCAGGGAAACTCCTGCATGGCGTATGCCAGCCACACTGGATGCTGGGCTGGCTAAGCCCAGGTACCTGCATGGGCTGCCATGGACACAGCACAGGCCAGGCAATGTCTCTGCGGGGCAAGTACAAAGGTTGGACCCCAGCAAGGCATTTCTGGCATGAGCCCAGACATAATCACCCTTTAGATCCAAAAGGTCAGTGGGCAAAAGGGCAAAGACAGAGCAGCCAGGTGTCAGGCTGTGAGAGGGACCAGCTCTGCAGCTCAGGGTTTGTCACAAGCCACCCCTATGGCTCATTAAGAGTATGGTTTTCCCCAGGAAATTAAGCACAAGCTCAGCAGCTACTCCACACAACACCCAGAGCTGCTCCAACTTCTGTTCTGGGCTCTGTGAGAGGTCTTGAGCCCCAAAAACACACGGGTGCATGAGCAGCTGGAGTCCTGGACTACAGATTCTGTGGCCTCAGAAGACTCTGGCCCCTGAGGACTAAAAATCTACTGAGTCAGCTTCTTCTGGCATTGAGCATGAGGGGATAGGAAATGACAGCCACCCACAGCTGCACCCTCCCCTCTGCCCACAGGATACCTGTGCAACCCACAAGCCAGACAGCCCCTGGGGTCTGCTCCTGCTCTGTGCTGAGCTCTCAGTCCAACCTTGGGCTCTGCTCTGCTGACAAACCTCCCCCGCAGCTCATTTCTGCCTCTCCCCCCTAAAAAGCCACCATGATCATGGACTAGCCCCCACAAAGCAGGTTCCAGGTTAACTGAGCTGTGCTGGACGTGCGATGGGTGCAGCCCCCCAAACCTGCACCCACCCTGCCCGGCACCGCCCGAGTGCCCGGGGCTGGCAGCCTGGGGAGCCCTGGGAAGCCATTCCTCCTACTGCACTATTCCCAGGGTTCCCGGTCCCACCGGGAGAGCAGCAGGATTCCGGGGGTTCCTGGTCCCACCGGGAGAGCAGCAGGCCGCCGGGGGCTCGCAGCTCTCTCCGGGCGCCCCGACTCACCTCGGACAGGCGCTGCAGGTTCCTGCTGGCAATGACGGTGCGGCAGCCGTGCCTGCAGGGAAGGGGCAGGTGAGAGGGCCGGGCCGCTCAGCAGCTCCTCGGGATCCCCGGGGCCCGGCTGCTCCCCGCAGGACGCGGACGGGCGGAGGCAGAGCCCCGCCGCTCCCGCGGCCTCCGCGGGGGCTCTGCCGCCCTCGGCTCCGCATCCCGGCTCCTCCAGCGGCGGCAGCGCAGCGGGAAACGGGTGGGACGGGGGAAAGAGAAGAGAAGCGGGGTGAAGAGGAGGAAAGTGAGGGAAAAGAAGAAGGAAAAGGAGGGAAGGAGGAGGGAGGGCCGTCCCACCTCATGAAGATCTCGGCGATGCGGAAGCCGATGCCGGAGCCGCCGCCGGTGATGAAGGCCACCTGGCCCCTGGGGGGACAGAGACACGCTCAGAGCCGGGCTCCGGGGAGGCGGCCCCCGCGGGCCCCCCGGAGCGGCGGGACTCACGCGAGCAGGTCGGGGCAGAGCAGGTGCCGGTAGCGGGGCAGACACTCGTCCCCGTCCTCGTCCGGGGGCACCCGCGCGGCCATGGCAGCCTCGGCCATGGCGGGGCGGCCGCTGCTCACTGCGCCTGCGCGGCGCCGCCGCCGTCGCCCGGCAACGGGGAGCGCTCCGGGACACAGCGACACCGAGCGGCCACGGCGGGAACTGCAGCGCGGGGCGAACGGGGCCGTCCCGGCGACACGCGGTGACAGCAAGGGACACCCAGTGACACCCAGTGACACCCAGTGACATCCCAGGGACACCCAGTGACATCCCAGGGACACCCAGTGACACCCAGTGACACCCAGTGACATCCCAGGGACACCCAGTGACACCCAGTGACACCCACTAACGGCAAGGGACACCCAGTGACACCCAGTGACATCCCAGGGACACCCAGTGACACCCACTAACGGCAAGGGACACCCAGTGACAGCAAGGGACACCCAGTGACACCCAGTAACACCCAGTGACATCCCAGGGACACCCAGAAACACCCAGTGACATCCCAGGGACACCCAGTGACACCCAGTAACGGCAAGAGACACCCAGTGACATCCCAGGGACACCCGGTGACAGCAAGGGACACCCAGTGACATCCAGTAACACCCAGTGACATCCCAGGGACACCCAGTGACAGCAAGGTACACCCAGTGACATCCAGTAACACCCAGTGACAGCAAGGGACACCCAGTGACATCCCAGGGACACCCAGTAACGGCAAGGGACACCCAGTTATACCCAGTGACATCCCAGTGACACTCAGTGACACCCAGTGACACCCAGTGACATCCAGTTATACCCAAGGAACATCCCAGTGACAGCAAGGGACACCCAGTGACACCCAGTGACATCCACTGACACGCTGTGACACCCTGTAACATCCCAGTGACACCCCAGTGACACCCAGTGACAGCAAAGTACACCCAGTGACATCCCAGTGACATCCAGGGACACCCAGTGACATCCCAGTGCTGTGGCAGCGCTGTCCCAGTGCTCCCAGCGCTCCGCACTCACAGCAGTGTCCCAGTGCTTTCCGTAGTGTCCCAGCGGGCCCGGTGCCACCCAGCGGTGTCTCAGTGCTTCGCAGTGGCATCCCCGCACCTCTCAGCGGTGTCCCGGTGCCACCCAGCGGTGTCCCAGTGTCGCCCGGAGCCCCCAGTTTTACAGCTCAGACCCCGCCCCGGTCTCTTCCGTCACCTGCCGAGCCCCTGCAGCCCCCCAGGCACAGCCCAGTTCATCCCAGAGCTTCCCAGCACTATCCCAGTTTCCCACAGAGCTTCCCAGTACCGATCCAGTGCCCTCCAGGAACAGTCCATGGACTCCCAGAACTCCTCAGAGCCTCCCAGTACCACCAGTGCTCCCAGGGACATCCCTGAGCCTCCCAGGGACATTCCAGAGTCTCTCAGTACCACCCCAGTGCCCTCTGGGGACATTCCCAGTGCCGCCCAGAGCGTCCTGGTGACATGCGAGGGAGGAGACCGGAGTCAGAGCTGGGGACAACGGGGTTTATTGGGGGCGGGGCTGCCCCGGGCCGCGGTCCGACCCTAGGGCCCGTAGATGTTGTCCCTGTCCCGGCTGTCCCACGCCACCAGCTCGTCCCGCTGGAACCAGAAGCCGATCTCCCGCTGGGCCGTCTCCACGGAGTCGCTGGCATGGACCACGTTCCTGCGAGGGGACAGGGATGGGGACGGTGCCACGGCCCGGGGTCCCGCCCCCCCGGCCCTACCTGGTGATGTGCACGCTGAGGTCCCCCCGGATCGTCCCCACGGCGCTGCTGTCCCCAACCATGGCCCGCGTGCAGCGCACCACGTCGTAGCCCTCCCATACCTGCGGGACAGGGACAGCTGAGTCCCCCGCGCCCCACCGCCCCCCCGGGACCCCCGGGCTGTCCCCTCACCATGGCCACCACCGGCCCCGAGGTCATGTAGGCGATGAGCGCGGGGTAGAAGGGCTTCAGCCGCAGCTGCTCGTAGTGCTGCTCCACGAGCCTCCGGTCCGCCTGAGGCAGTGGCGGTGACAGTGACACCCGGGCAGTGTCCCCGGCCACCCCCGCTCCCGGCTCCAGCGTTCCCGGCTACCTGGAGCAGCTTCATGGCCACCAGCTTGAAGCCGCGGCGCTCGAAGCGCTGGATGATGTCCCCGAGCAGCCGCCGCTGCACCGCGTCCGGCTTGGCCACCAGCAGCGTCTTCTCCTGCAGCGCCGCGGGGGCTGCGCGGCCCGCGGGTCACTGTCACCACCGCGGGACACAGGACCCCACCCGACACGGGCACGGCAGGGCCCCGAGCTGTCCCCGCCGCACCACGGGCTGTGCTCGGCCCGAGGCTGCCGATGGGAACCCGCCCCCATCGCTGTCCCCCATCCCTGTCCCCATCCCATCCTGGGGCGTGTCCCCTGGCCAAGCTGTGCCTCTCAGGCTGGTGGGGTCCCAGGGGACGTGCCACAAAGCCCTGACGGGTGTTGGGGACGTGTCCGTAGCCAGGAAATAGCCTTCAAGCCAGCCATATCTGTGCTGTGTCCCCGTGCTGGGGACTGTCCCCTGCCTGGCCCCGGGGCCTTCACCCCGCCCGGTCACAGCGCTCCGCTGCTAGAGGAGAAAAGCGGTGACCGAGGGACGGCGAGGTCGGGCCCCGTTGTCACCCGTGGGACGGCAGGGTCCGGTCCCTCTGTCACCCGTGGGACGGCAGGGTCTCAGCCGCCGCTGGCCCTGCCGCAGCTGCGCACCATGAGGGGACAGAAGCCCCCAGGGGACAGTGCATCCCGTCCGCTGGGAGGACAGAGGGGACAGGAAGGAGGGGAAGGGAGAGGGAGAGAAGACATTTCATTGCCAATCCCGGGCTTCGGGGACCCGTTCCGGGCTGCGGAGCCGGGTGGCCCCGGTGCTGGCGGGGACCGAGCCGGGCAGACGGAGCCCACGAGCTCACCCGCGTCCCGGGCACTGCTGAGCACGGCTCGGCTTTGCCAGCATCTTGCCCTGTCCCTGTCCCCTCCACCGGGGTTCCCCAGCACATCCTGGGGACACTGAACCCCTTGGGACCTTCACGGAGCGCCAGCTCCCGCCTCTGCCCCATCCCGGCACACGGGACTGGCGACAGCAGAGCCTGGCACCGACTCGCCCCCCGAGGGGTGACAGGAGCCCGTGAGCCGCCACCCGCCCGGCACCGAGGGACCGGGGACACTGCGAGGGGATGGGGCACCGAGGGGACAGGGTGGGAACAGGAGCTCTGAGGGGCAGCACAAGCAGGGGACCGGGGACAGGATGGGGATGACGAAAGGATCCCCAGGGACAGGACAGGGATGAGGAAAGGGTCCTCAGGGGCAGGACGGGGAAAGGGCTGAAGGGCCCCAGGGATGGGGACCGGGTCCTCTGGAGCAGGGGTGGGGACTGGGTCGTGTCTCACCGGAGCCGTAGCAGCGGGGTCTGGGGGGGCTCAGGCCCGGCTGCCCCCGCGGGAGGCTCCGGGCCAGGCAGCGCCCCAGGGAGCCCATGGCGGCCCCGGTGGGTCGGACCCGGGCTCGGTCGGTCTGCGGAGGCTTTAAGGGCCCGGCCAAGCCCGGGGACGAGTCCCTCCCCTTAAAGAACGCCGCGCCTGCTCGGGATATCCCGGGACGGAGCATCCTCCCCATCCCGAGCATTCCAGCACGGAGCATCCTGCCACGGAACATCCCGGTTTGGAATCCCAAGCCCTGCCAGGGTGGGAGCACAGCCCACACCCGTCCCGAGGGGAGCCAGACCCTGCCAGGAACCAAACCTGCCTCGTGCTTTGCCCTCGATTCAGCAGGCAGCGAGAGGCTGGGTCAGCCCATGCCAGGCTGAGCTGGGGCACAGGGGAAGCCCCAGCCCCAGGTGCAGCCAGGGCAGTGTCCCCCTGTGGGGCACAGACCTGCCCTGGACACAGGGGGTGCTGGGGAAGGGCTGCAAGGCCCTGGGGGCAGAGAAACTGCCCAGGTGGGAGCCCCTCTGATCACTTCTGCAAGCCCCATTCCAGACCCCAGTTTGGGAAATCACTGTCCTGGGCTTCCCTGCACTCACAGACACCTCATGGGAGAGCAGCCTGACAGGTTCATGGAGAAGCCTGGCTGTTTGAAGCCTGTTTCCCAAATCTGTGCTGATTTGAAAGACTGAGGAGTATCCTGAAGGCACACACACAAACAAGCTGAGGGCTGAGCTTGATCCCACTGTCCCTGTTACCACCCTGCCTTCCCAAGGCACAGGGAGTGGGGGGACAGAACCCCTGCCAGAGCCTGGGAGGCTCTGGGGACCTGCTTGCTCAGCATCGTGGCAAGAAACACCCCAGTGTCTTCCCACGGGCAAATGGATTTGACAGGTTGTGGAAGAGAGACTTTTTTGGCCCCAAAGAAGTGACTGGGGGTGGGGAAAGGCCCCTCTCCAGGGTCTGCCAGGCCAGGGGGAAGAGGGCAGAAGGGTGGCAAAGAAGACAGAATTTTTAGGACAAGGGGTGGCAAAATGGAGCTTGGACTTTGGCCACCTGGAAGGTGCTGGCATTGACCAAGGGAAAATCTTGTACTTTCACCTTCTATCAAGCCAAGAAAGAGAAGCAGCTTGAGCTGTGCTGGGATGAAATTCCTTCAGCCCCAAAGGGAGCCACAGCCAGGAAGTGGTGGAGGAGGTGGCTGCCAGCTTCCCATGTACCCCAGGGCAGGGCAGAGCTGCTAAGAGTGCCCAGGAAGAGCTCAGGAGCAGGGCCAGGCTGCAGGGCCAGCTCTGGGTGGTCATGCACCATCACCAGCAGGGACAAGGACTCCAAGTTTCACGTGCACACAGTGGCACTCCAAGTGTTACTCCAGGTGTGGCTGGCAGGGAGCTCAGGAAGGCTGGGCACAGACCATCACCCCCCTTCCCTCAGCCCTCTGGAGGCAGCTCTGCCCTCACTGCACGGGCTGGAGCAGGTGAGGCACATCCTGGGCATTTGGACTCTGCTCCAGGGCAGGGAGCCCAAACATCCAGCTGGTGCCAGTTCAGAGCCTGGATGCAGGGATGGCACAGATTATCCAAACAGCATCCATCATCTCCCCATGACAAATGAGCACAGGGAAGTGGCTTGTCCCCAAAACTGAAACAGAGGAACGATGGAGGAAGTGCTGCCATGATCCAGCTCACCCCTGACACATCCCAGCTGTCCAGGTCCAGCCACAGCACACCCACATCTCCAAACATTGCCAGAACACCTCCAGGAGTGCTCCCTTCCCAGAGGCTGGTGCTGCTCCTGCCACTGCAGCTGCCCACTTAACCACAGGGAATTAAGACTGATTCCACGGAATCAGGGAGTGGTTTGGGTTGGAAGGAACGTAAAGCTCATCCCACCCCCTGCCATGTCCAGCAACACCTCCCACTGTCCCAGGCTGCTCCAAGCCCTGTCCAATCTGGCCTTGGGCACTGCCAGGGATCCAGGGGCAGCCACAGCTGCTCTGGGCACCCTGTGCCAGGGCCTCTCCACCCTCCCAGGGAATAATTCCTCCCCAGTATTCCATCTAAACCTACCCTCATTCAGCCTAAGGCCCTTTCCCCTTGTCCTGTCACTCCATGCCCCTGTGAGAAGTTCCTTTCAAATTTAATCTATTAAATATAAAAATTAGGACTGATATAATACTGCTTCCTGACCAGAGACCTCAGGGAAAAGAAATCATTCCCAGCTGCATGATCAGAGATCCACCAGCCCCAGACTGGTGTCTGGGATTTTACCAGATGCTTCTACTGGTCACTGGGCAGAGGGTGAACTCCAGCCCCAGGCTCCCTGGGAACTGGGCATTTCTTCCTGCGGGCACTCCATGATCGATTCAGACAAATGCTGGAGGGAATGAATGATCACCACAACACGTGACAGAAAACACAGGAGGAGAACAACGAGGAGACAGCAGAAGAAGCCACCACTGATCTGCACCTTCCAGGAGCTGCTGGACTTGTTGGGATCCTTGTTGGCTGCTCCTCATTCCTGATCCTGGGAAAAGCTGTGGATCACCAAGTGTTCATTTACAAAATGACCTAGAAGGAAACGAACCCAGCCCCAAGTTATTTAAAACAACAAAGTAAGCACTTTATTCCCATTAAGCATGTTGTTTTAGTATCACAATGGAATGATGAGAAAACGTTTAAAAAAAACCCAAAAAAAGTCTCTAAATCCCCGCCAACATCGGGGAGGTTTTCAAGGCAATTTAAAAACAAAGGGAGTGACAGAAGTGCCAAACCAGTTCCAACGTCAGGAGACTCCTCCTCCGAGAGCTGGGCGGGGCAGGAAGGTGGAATGACACGAAGGTACGAATGTCTGAAGTGGTCTTTGGCGCTTCTGCCTCGTGTTTGATACGGACATGATCTCTCCAGACACCTCCAGATGCAACAAAGTGCTACAGGAGCAGAGGGAAAGCCCCGGGAGAGGGATTTCCCGACAGTCGGGATGCCCCGGGGGTGGGCGTTAATTAAGACACATCCTGCCGGCTCCAGCTGAGGCCTCGGGCTGGGCAGGGAGAACTCAAAGGAAGCGGTGGAACGCGGTGAAGGAGCCCGGCCCAGAACGCGGGGCTGTGCCCTGCGGAGGGCAGGAGCCCGCTGCAGTCACTATAACTTCACAGTGCCCGGGGGCAGGCTGTCGTTGCACAGTCTGTAATAGCGCAGGTCGTTCACCAGCCTGTGCACGTTCTGTGTGAAGGAGGGCAGGTCCTGCAAGGGAGAGAACAAGTGCTGGGGACGGGCTGACAGCGGGCAGCAGAGAGGGACTGAGAGGGGCACACACAGCCGGGGGTGTTCACGCCTGAGCAGATCCACCCTGACTCAGTCTGAGCCCAGGGAACTCCAGAGATGCTTTCAGAGCTGACTGCAGGGATGCAGGCTCTGCTCCTATCTCCAGCTTCTCACTGTCCAGCGAGGACCCACAGGAATGGTCACGGAATCAGAGAACGGTCTGGGTTGGGAAGGGCCTTAAAACTCATCCAGTGCCACCCCTGCCATGGCAGGGACACCTTCCACTGTCCCAGGCTGCTCCAAGCCCTGTCCAACCTGGCCTTGGGCACTGCCAGGGATCCAGGGGCAGCCACAGCTGCTCTGAGCACCCTGTGCCAGGGCCTGCCCACCCTGCCACGGAACAATTCCTTCCCAATATCCCATCCATCCCTGCCCTCTGGCAGTGGGAGGCATTCCCTGTGTCCTGTCCCTCCATCCCTTGTCCCCAATCCCTCTCCAGCTCTCCTGGGGCCCCTTTAGGCCCTGGCAGGGGCTCTGAGCTCTCCCTGGATCCATCTCTCCCAGCCTGGCTCCATGGCCAGATGCAGCACTGATTCCTTGCTTCCCTCCTGCCAAAGCTCCAGGGTGTCACACACTCCCTAACAAGGAATGATACACCTGAAGAATAGTTACCATCAAGAGCCAAGTAATTCCCCCAGGGTTCCATTCCTATCTTCACCCTTGGTCTCAAATTCCCATCCCCTCCCTCAGGACAGGGAGCACTCTATGGACAACCCTCAGTAAATGGAAGCCAGAACCTCCTGCTCTGCCATGATCTTCCACAGGTTTTCTTTCCACATGAGGGGTTTGCAGGATTTGTGAGCCTGTGCAGATACTCTGCTGTCCTTACTGCAACCTTCAAACATCTGGCCAGCAGCTGGAGCAAGATTTAGGCAAGGATCTGAGCATCCCACTTGGGAACCCATCAGCCTAGTCCAATGAAACCTTCCTCCAGGAAATACATTCCCTGACTCCCACAGCATCCTGCAGCCTGAGGGGTGCTGGCAGTTCTGCTACCTGCACTGAGAAATCCTTGGCTGGGGATTGCTGAGCATGGAAGTGTTGGGAACAAAAGGCAGAGCCTGGAGACACTCCCAGCGTGTTCTGGGGGAGCACTGTGCATCCTGGGAACACCTCAATGCTGCAGGCCCCTCCTTACCCTGTCCATTTTGAAATTCCTCCCCAGCACGTTCTTCTGGTTGGAGTCCACGCCGTCGCAGCTGGCCAGGAACTCGGGCAGGAAGGCGGAGTAGAAGCCATCAAAGTCCACCGAGGCCATGTTGTAGGTGGCGATGCCGATCTCCTCCTGCAGCAGGTCGTGGGACTTGTGCACCAGCACCTGCAGCAGCACGTTCACAAACTGGAACAGCATCGTGGTCCTGAAGATCTTCTGCACAGGGAGAGGGGTACAAGGTTAGGGGACATCACTTCTTCCACAGAAGGACAAATCCAGCAAGGACAGAGCAGCCACGGCTTCAGTGGCATCTGCAAACTCTGGTGAGCAGTGAGATGATTTTCTAAGACAAGCCAGGTCAAAAATGGCTAAAATAAGCTCAATTAGTATGAGCTTGAAAGTTAAGATTGAATTGGCCACACTTACCTCATGGTTTGGGGCTTCAGAGAGAGCTCAGAGCCCCTGCCAGGGCCTAAAGGGACTCCAGGAGAGCTGCAGAGGACTGGGAACAAGGGATGGAGGGACAGGACACAGGGAATGGCTCCCACTGCCAGAGGGCAGGGTTAGATGGGATATTGGGAAGGAATTGTTCCCTGGGAGGGTGGGCAGGCCCTGGCACAGGGTGCCCAGAGCAGCTGTGGCTGCCCCTGGATCCCTGGCAGTGCCCAAGGCCAGGCTGGCCAGGGCTTGGAGCAGCCTGGGACAGTGGAAGGTGTCCCTGCCATGGCAGGGGGTTAAAAATAAATCAGCTTTACAATCCCACCCAGCCCAAACCATTCCATGATTCCATGCTCTGCCCCAAGTTTTAAGCATTGGCAAAGCCACCAGCATCAAGTTCACTCCAATTCCAGCCAGGTATCCCTGCACAGTTCACTTGGGAGCCAGGGAATGTGGCCAGAGGGCTGAAGTCTGCCCCAGGCACCTGTGAACACAAAGGGCTGCCCTTCAGGTGTGACCACAGACGAGAAACTGCAAGCTCTGCTTTCCCAGGCTGAGCAGATCCCCTGGATTCCAGATTTAATCCTCCATGGCAGCAGCTAGGGGTAGGTTACAGGGCCTGGAGGATGGATCCAAAGAGAGAAGGAGACTCCCAGTGGCCTGGGACCAGCAGATAGCTGCAGCTGCCCAGCTGGGAATGCTGGAGGCACTCAGTGTCCCACTGATGGTCCCAGCTGCTGCTTCCCCAGACACACCTCACTGCCACTTGGTGTTCTCTGCTTCTCCTCACTGTCAGAGAAGGGAACACATCCAGGCTTTATTTGCCTGGAGCTGGGATCCCTCCCATTCCCAGGTCCCAGTACCAGGGGGGTGCTAACTCCATTCCAACCACCTGCAGCCAGGCAACCACCCAAAGGCTGTGGCACAGAACCCCCAAATCCTGACCTGGACTTCCAAGTAGTTCAAAACCAGTCCCAGGACATCTCTCACCTCTTCCCATGCCCAGAGAGCACAGGCTCAGGCAGGACCCACCTTGTGGTACAGCTTCTGCTTCGTGTTCAGTGTCTCCAGGTAGAAGAGGTTCTGCTTGAACAGGTGAATGTCAGGCTGCAGGAAAGACTGGCCAAACGCCTGGGAAAAAGCACAGTGGGAGGAAGGGGATGGAGACCACCACAAACATCAGAGCTGCCAGGCAAAAAACCAGCATTTTCACCCTGATACAAGGACAAACCCCTGGCAGCCTCAGTGCAGCAAGCTAACAAGAGACAGGCAGCTGTTCAGATCACCTGTGCTGCCAGCAGATCCATGGGGATGACATTTTGGTGGGAGCATGGGCATACCCCTGCATAGCAGCTGCTAAGCTGGCTGCACTGGGAACAGGCAGGCCAAGCTGGCTCTGCAGAGGGCCAGGGATGCTGAGCCCAGCTCCCTGGGCAGGCAGGCTGCTCAGGAAGGGTAGGGCTGCTCCTCAGGGATGTCACCTAAGGCACCACAGCATGGGGACAGACCAGGACACAGCCCAGGGTGGGCCCTCAGTCTCAGCCAGGAGCCCAAGCAGATGTCACTGCCCTGATCTAGGATTTGGAGATGGGCCCTGGGAGCCTGTGCAGTGAAGAGCCCAGAACAAAACCTGCTGGAGCCTGAGCTGGTCTGGGAGAGCTGCACAGTGTGTGATCAAACATCTTTTCCACCCTGATCACCTCCAAAACACTGTACAGGGGATGAAGGTGGCTGAGGTCAGCTCTGTACAGAGACAGGCAGCAGGATTTTAACAGCTCCTCTTCAAGGCATTGTGAACAGAATAGTTTATTCTCTCACATGACCCATTTATTGTCAAATGGACAAAAATGACCCAGATCCCATCAAGACTGAGCCAGTTCTGGCCTTAGATCTCAGGTAGAAATCAGCATACAAACTATTAATACCCCCCACACAAAGCCCTGGCTGTGGGAACACTTACAGAGCATGAAATAAGAGTTTTGTACCAGAGCAACAAGAGCCAAGGAGCAAAACAAGCAGTGCAGTATTGTCACCCAGCTTGAATTGATATTATTACATAAATATCTTCCAGAAGGAGGCATTCAAGAGAGTTTGGAAGTGTTACACAGCTACAGCAGGTGAAAGAGATGCTTGGACAGCCCTGCACAGGAACCAGCCTGGGCTTCATTGACACCAAAAGGTGGCAGGAGAAGGGAAGGCTAGAGAGAAACATGACCCAGTTTATGTCAGTGCAAGAGCTCCCTCTCCACATGTGCGCCACAGGGGACCCAGTTTCTCCAGGCACTCCACCATGGGGAAACTCTCCCCAAGTCCTCCCACCTGCAGACTAAGGTGATCTAGGAATTGCAAGGGAACTCATCTGGCCAGCTCTGACTGAAGTGACACATGGAACACAGTCTGTTATTCATAAAATTCCAATGTCCCAACCTGAGAAGGTTGGAGCTGGCTTTGTGCACATTCTATCCCTGACTTCCAGTGCCTCAAGGGGCTCCAGGAGAGCTGCGGAGGGACTGGGGACAAGGGATGGAGGGACAGGACACAGGGAATGGTTCCACTGCCAGAGGGCAGGGATGGATGGGATATTGGGAAGGAATTGTTCCCTGGGAGGGTGGGGAGGACCTGGCACAAGGTGCCCAGAGCAGCTGTGGCTGCCCCTGGATCCCTGGCAGTGCCCAAGGCCAGGCTGGACGGGGCTTGGAGCAGCCTGGGACAGTGGAAGGTGTCCCTGGACATGGCAGGGGGTGGAACTGAATGGGATTTAAGTTCTTTTCAAGCCAAACCATTCCATAATTCTCCATTCCCCGGGTCAAAGCCTGTCAGGTGTTACCCCACTGACCCTTCCCCACCAGGGCTCACGGTATAGCATTCAACAAGCCCCTGGAAAGCAAAAGACACTCAGGAACACTTCCCAGCACTGGCAGCTCTTCCCAGTGCCAATCACAACACTCAAAATTAAATGGGTCAGTGGCAGTAATGTATTTTTATTGCAGGAAGAGGCTTGCAAAGAAATCATCATTCCTTCCTCAAGCCTGCATGGCTCTGTGCCTTGTGAGCTCAGCAGCTGGGACACTCCTCAGCAACTTTCATCTTCAGCAGTTTGGGGAGGCAAAACCTCACTCAAGCTCATCTAAACCCATCACCCACATGTGCCCATGTGGGACCCTCACAAGAACAAAGACTCTGAGGGACTGGAGCATGTCCAGGGGAGGGAACAGAGCTGGGAAGGGGCTGGAGCACCAGGAGGGGCTGGGGGAGCTGGGAAAGGGCTCAGCCTGGAGAAAAGGAGGCTCAGGGGGGACCTTGTGGCTCTGCACAGCTCCTGACAGGAGGGGACAGCTGGGGGGGGTCAGGCTCTGCTCCCAGGGAACAGGGACAGGACAAGGGGAAACGGCCCCAGCTGTGCCAGGGGAGGTTTAGCCTGGATTTTGGGGAAATTCCTTCATGGAAGGGGTGGTCAGGCACTGGCACAGCTGCCCAGGGTAGTGATGGGGTCACCACCCTTGGAGGGGTTTAAAGACATGTGGATGTGGCACTGGGGACATGTTTAATGGTGGCCTGGGCAGTGCTGGGGGAATGACTGGACTCAATCTCAGAGGTCTTTTCCAACCCTGATGATTCTGTGATTCCATGTTTAGTGCTCCCCTGCAGGACAGGCTCTGGGCAATGGTGGGAAAGGTGAGTTACCTGCATGATGGCACTGAACTGGGCTTCGTTCTCCATCTGCTCCTCTGCCACTCCCCTCTGGACACTGGCCAGCACACTGGATTTGAAGAAGTACCTCCAGTTGTGGTGCAGCACCCGGAAGAGCAGCTCGAACAGCTCAGCTTTCACATCAGGGGAGGAGCGCTGCCAGGAGAGGGGACAGAGCTCAGGGCAGGCTCCTCTGCTGGGATCCCACCCAGCCCTGCACCCCACCCACCCAGTGCTCTGCAGCCAAGCATCAAAGCACTTCTCCTAAGGGAGCACCAGACCCAGCAGCTGTAGGATCATGCTGAAATCACATCCCTGACTCTGAGTTGTACCCCCTGCTTTGACCACCTCCCTAATTTCAGCTTCTCTTGAAATCCCTGACAAAATCCTCCACCCATGCTGCTTCCAGTCCTACTGACTGCTCTCCCACGGGGTTTTTTCCCTCCACACTTGCAGCTCTTGACAAATCAAAGCTTCACTGCTGCCACTGATACCTGGGGATTTAAGTTTTTCTGTTCTGTTTTGGTGTGCAGCTTTTACATTAAGCACTTTATATTAAGTGTTACTGGGATCTTTTCACAGGGGGGTGAAGACAAAACAATCCTATTCCAGCTGGAGACTCAAGAACAATCTCTTCAAACCTCAGGCCCAAAGCATAAACAATGTGAAAAGAGGAGGGTGGGAAAGCAAGCCGAGGGATGAAACTTCATCATTTGAAGCTGTTAATTGGACAGTTGGCTCCTGTATGTAAATGGACTAAAACTTATAAAAATGTGAGATCTCATGACCAAGCCCTCTTGGTCTTCTCTCTTTTGCTTCCATCTTGGAGCCAATTGAGCAGAGCCACAACTGTGGGGGATGGATCCAAAGAGAGAAGGAGACTCCCAGGGGCAGTGGCCTGGGACCAGCAGATAGCTGCAGCTGCCCAGCTGGGAATGCTGGAGGCACTCAGTGTCCCACTGATGGTCCCAGCTGCTGCTTCCCCAGACACACCTCACTGTCAACTTGGTGTTCTCTGCTTCTCCTCACTGTCAGAGCAGGGAACACATCCAGGCTTTGTTTGCCTGGAGCTGGGATCCCTCCCATTCCCAGGTCCCAGTACCAGGGGGGTGCTAACTCCATTCCAACCACCTGCAGCCAGGCAACCACCCAAAGGCTGTGGCACAGAACCCCCAAATCCTAATCTGGACTTCCAAGTAGTTCAAAACCAGTCCCAGGACATCTCTCACCTCTTCCCATGCCCAGAGAGCACAGGCTCAAGTAGGACCTGAGCTCTGGTACTGCCAGGGTGTGGCCTTTGAAGGCACTTCAATAAATATCCACTTTATTGCTCTTAACTCCATCTAGCCTCTGTTCCAGCTCCTTAAGGCATCTCCACCCCCCAGCAATGCCTTCCCTTCCCCTTCCCTGTCCTGGGAGCTGAATACCTCTGCAATGATGGGATACACCTGCTCCATGCACAGGGAGATCACACTGGGCAGGAAGGGTTTGAACACCTGGCCTGGCTCCTGCACCACCACCTGCAGGATCTTCAGGAACTTCTCCACCACCCGGCAGCCCGTGCTGCCCTCGTGGAGGATGCTCTCTGCCAGCTGCTCCCTGGGACACAAACAGGCATTAGGAACATTCCCAGAGATCCAAAGGCTCACCTGGTTTCCTGGAAAATAGGTGATGCCTCTAAAATGCTCAGTTAATACTGGCCAAGTACATGAAGCCACAGAAAGGAGGGAGGTTGTGACTGAGGGTTGACAGAACCCCCCCTCCCCAACAAACGATGAGTGAGGGGACACTCAGACCTTGGGCAGGAGCTAAGAGGGAATGTGAGAGTCCAGTTCAACACCCCACACAGCCAGAAAGTCTGTGGGAGAGCTGGGATTGCACAATGGCAGGTATGACTGATGAGCATGCACGGGGTCTCTCCAGACTTGAAGTGTTTTCCTCAGATTCAGCCCTGGGATGTGACAAAATTTTCCACAAAGGCTGGAAACAGCCCACTTTAGGGGCAGGGACCAGCTGGCTGAGCAGCTCCTCAGATAAACCATCCTGAGGGGTAAGAAAGAAGTGACCAGGGTGGAGCAGTACCTGGTGAACATGTTCAGGAAGGTCTGTATGATCTGCTCAGTGAAAGGCACTCCCATCTGCACCCTCAGGCCTTGGAACAGGGTGAGGAAGAAGCTCAGCATCTCATCTGTCACATCTACGAGAAGAGAAAAACAACAAGAACATGTTAAGGAAACATCCAAGTGCATCAGTAAGTCTTTTATATTTAAGTCTGAAGTTTGCTCCTTCTGTTCAGGGAACCCCATTTACTCTTGGGAATTTACCAACAGGGTTGTTTGAGAAACTGAAACCATCAGCTGGTTCCTACAGGGCTTCAAGATTGTTCATCCCCTTCCAAAACCTGCCAGGGATGACAAGCACAGGCAGCACCCAACCCCTGAGAAGAACCACAACCCTGCCAGCAAAGCCTCAGTGTGCTCAGAGTGCTGGGACAAAGCTCAGGGGCAGCTCCAGGCCCATCCCCAGTTCTCACTGCTCATACAGGGTTAACAGGAAACACCAGGAAATCCAAAACATCCACACGGCTTGGGGTGGAGGAGACAGAATCCAGCTTGTTTTTTTGGCAGAAACTGAGATGACCCTTCTATCTTCAGAAGTGAGCACGTGGTGATGCAGTGAGCTGATCAGCACCCAGCTGATTCTTTATCCATCCCAATAAAAACTGGATAACCAAGCTGGAGCTGCTCAACTCCTCCCTCATCACAGAGCCTTTGATAGACAATAAATTGCAGTTGATGAGGCTGCCAGCCTGTTCTGAAGACAACAGCTCCCTGGAATCACAGCACCTTTGCTGCTGCCTTGGATCCTCCGCATTTCACTGCCTTTGTCCCCCCTCAATCCCCATCACTGAGAAAATCCCACCCAGCTCCAAGGGGAACAGGAGAGAGTGCCTGATGTGACACAAAGTGCAAGCTGCTGGCCAGCAGGCTGCCAAGTGACAGTCCTGGTTCCATCTCAGGAAAACAAAAATCCCCAGATCCCACATCATCATTTGACCCAATCTGATGACAACTATTCCTCTTAGTCTTCAAGCTTCTGCGGAGAATGAAGTGGCAAACACAGCCAGAGAGGGTATTTTAAAGCTTTTTTTTTCTCAGGACCAGCTTCTCTTTGAAACTGTGACAATCCTGCCTGGATCCTGGCTGGCAGGGATGTCCCTTCAGCCCAGCTCCCCCAGCACACCCAGGCACAGCAAACCCACACACTCCACAGCCACACCACAGCTCTGTGCTGCTGCTCTGGGTGTCACCAGGAGCTCAGAAAGCTACTCACAGCATGACCCCTGGCCTGAGGTTATACCTGACTGATGAATGAAAGCTGGGAAGAGGGCTAGTGAGACCTGCACGGATTCTTGCAGTGACTGATAACAGATCTGCCGGGACTTGGTGGATTCTCCAGAGACACTTTCTACAATATCTTCCAGAACGCTCAGTGTCTGGTGGATGATCACTTTGGCTGCAAAACAAGAGGAGTGATACTTCTTGCATGTGTCAAAACTGCTCATAGGTAAGAGGAAGATAAATTAAGCTCACACACAGAGTAATTAAAACAACTGACATGTGACACTGCAGATTTCTGAATGATTTCTAAAGTGATCCTCAATGAAAACAAAAACAAAAATCACCCAAAACCAGGCCCAAAGCATATACAGCAGTTTCCCTGCACCCCTGCCAGGAATTTCCTTGCATCCTCCTATATAAACAAACCCTCTCCAGTATTTCCCAAGTCTGGACGGAATTCTTATTGTCCCCTTTTACTTTTTACAACCACAATCTTTGTTAATGCTGCTTCCAGACAGTATTTCTAATACCATACAAGAGTCTGTACAATATTCCCAATGCAATCCTTACTATTTAACCCTTCCTTAGCAAGACAGCACTTTAATGGAAGAGTTCACAGGTGACCTGGGATAAAGAGTGCCCTGTACAGAGCAGAAAAGCGTCTAAAAGCAGAAAGAAAACCCAACCTGCTCCTTTCCCACCCTCCCTATAATATAAAACAGTTTCTCAGCCAAAATAATGACTGGCAAATCAGTTTAATGACACTCCCTAGTGCAGCAGGAGTGAGCAGGACACTGTACTTGACGCTGTTGAGCCAGGGACAGGCGAAATGACTCGCACAATTTCAGAAGGCAAAATGAGTGTTTATTCAAAATCACTTCTCTCTTTTATAGAGAACATCGTGAACATTAATTCCATTGGTCTTAAAGTAAAAACATTTCACCTGATTGGTGCACTGGACTTAGGGCAGTGTGGTAGAACATATCTAATAGGTTGTTTACATTCCTCCTGGAGTTTTTCCCAGGCTTAGCCTGGCAGAAATCTTTCTCTTTTTCTCTCTGACTGAACTGAGAACATCAGCAGGTACTTACTGTCCTCCAGCTGCACCTTCCTCTGGGGCAGGCTGGCCGTGGCCTTGAGCTGGCGGTAGTCCCTGGTGAGGGCAGACACGAGGCTGGCGTGGTTGGTGGAGCGCACAGCCCACTGCTGCTCGCTCTCGGGCAGGTTGGGCCAGGGCAGCAGCAGCACGTTGGACAGAGCCCTGCACACCAGCACCTGGGCCTGGGAAGGACAGGAATCACAGCCACAGAACGGTTTGGGTGGGAAGAGCCGTGCAATGGCTTGGGTGGGAAGGGAGGTTAAAGCTCCTGGCGTTCCACCCCTGCTTTGCGCATCTCTGGTGTGCGGGATGAGCTCTGCAGAGCTGCTTGGACACTGAGGATTGACTGCAGCTCCCAAAAGGAGATCCCACACAGGTGGATAGCAACCCTGAGCTCCTGGCACCCACGATGAGATGTGGGAGCAGAAAGCCACCCACAAGAGCCCAGACAGCAGCAGGGTTGGACTGACAGCAAAACCATTGAATCATGGAATGGTTTGGGTTGAAGGGACCTTAAAGGTCACAAACTTCCAAACCCCTGCCATAGGCACAGACACCTTCCACCAAACCAGGGTGCTCCAAGTCCAGCCTGGCCTTGGACACTTCTAGGGACGAGGCAGCCACAACTTCTCTGAGCAACATTAATCAAAGAGACAAAGTTTTAACTTTTTTCCCAAGCTAATTTTTGCTAAAGCACAAGCCTGGAGTGAAGAGATATTTTATGGCTGTCCAAGACACCAGCAGTGCTCACTGTTCAACAGCAGAGCACGAGCCCAAGTGAAAACTACCAGATCTGCAAAGACAGAGAGAAGCAAAGCTCCAGGATTTAAGGCCTGGAAGCAGCTCCCAGCTCTGTCAGCCTTTTCTGCAGCAGTAAATCTCTGGTGTTTATAAAAACAAAGATGATTTTACTTTCATTACTCCTTCTCTGGTTTACATGCTGAGCTTCTGCACTTGTGCAGCACTTTGTGCTATCTTGCCAGCACACAACACAACCATATCCCAGCACTGTGGCTTTTCAGTGCTATAAATGGAATACATTTATATTGTTTACATTGCTTTTGCAATATAAATACTCGAGTTTCACAAAAAACTCTTTGTGTAGGTCAGAATCAATGTGTCTGTACTGTGAAGATGATGCAGAACTGAGGATGGTGTAAACAAATGGAAAAAGAATCAGATCTAAGAAGCGCAATTGTGTTTTTTCCTTATGCTGTTCCTCAAAACAGATCATTAATTACACACAGTATCACTGTAATTTGTGGATATCCACAATATAGAGATGGTTGCTGATTTTTGAGGTTATCCCTCACCACCTGGGCACATCTTCCCAAGGACACCTGGTTTCCATGTGAGACAGCTCTGACCAACTGACCTTGTCGGGGAGGCGCTGGGCAGAGGTGTCAGTGATCCTGTTGAACACCTTCTGCACGGCTGGGATGCTGATCAGGAACACCGGGCGCACCGTGGTGGCTAGGGACACCAGCAGGTGGCACGCAGAGAGCAGCAGCTTCTCCTGCACCTGAGAGAGACAGGGGTGGTCAGTCCCACCAGCACACACAGCCAGGGTCAGCTCACTGAGCTGCCAGGACCTGGGGGTAGAGCCAGGGGGCTCGGGCTCTGCTTCCAGGGAACAGGGACAGGATGAGAGGAAACGCCCTCGAGCAGTGCAAGGGAAGGTTCAGATTGGATTTTGGAAAAAGTTCTTAATGGAAAGGGTGGTCAGGCAGTGGTGGAGTCCCCATCCCTGGAGGGACTTAGGAGCTGTGTGGGTGTGGCATCTGGGGACAATGGGTCAGTGGTGGCCTTGGCAGTACTGGAGGAATGGTTGAACTTGATCTTAGAGAGCTTTTCTTAAACAATTCTATGATTTGTTTGTCTACCAGAGCATAGCTGAGTTCCCTTAATACTGGGAAGAGAGAGAGGGAAGAGAGAGAGGGAAGAAGAGAGAGAGGGAAGAGAGAGAGAGGGAAGAGAGAGAGAGGGAAGAG
>QUSF01000144.1:207612-250293 GCA_003676055.1 Chloebia gouldiae
AGAGACTTCCCCGCTTTCAAGCCATAAAATCATTCGACTGAGTTTAAAACCCTTTAAGTTGCTTATGCTTGTATTAGCCTGAGGTGCAGGGCAGTTCGGACACTTCCCATGGCTCTGGGACACAGCCCAGCCCAGCTGAGCAGAGTGCAGCCCCCAGGGCAGCCCGGGGGCAGTACCTTGCAGCTGATGAGGGGGGTGATGGCCTCCAGTGCCGTGGACACCAGGGAGATGAACTGCTCGGGGTTCTGCCGGTGCACCTCGCTGTAGAACTGGGCCAGCCAGTGAGCGTAGGCCTGCAGGGCTGCCAGGGACTGGGCGTGCCTGGGGACAGCAGGGGACACGGGGAGCACCGTAAGGGGACACACAGGAGTGGTGTTTCAGGCAAAGCTGGCAGCAGGGTGTGTAAAAAATCCTTACTGCTCTTTTGGTTTTGGTTCTGGACCCACCACGGCAAAGGTGTGAATTGATAAAGCCAAGTTATCACCTGACTGTAACCACACTTGATAATCACACTTTTATCAGGTGAACATCGAGTCAGGGTGTTTCAGAGAGGTGTCCCCCAAATGTGGGACTCTGTTGCTTTCTCAAGCAAGCATTAAAAATGGATCACAGGTTTCTTTGGGGACAGGGAAAAGGGTAAACCCTTGCTGACAGATCATGGGAAACACCTCCCCAGTTACTGTAAACCAGAAAAACCATTACAGCAACATCACCTCCATAGATTTCAGTGCCATTAACTTGGGACTAATAGGAGAAATCCCATTAGTTATACAGTGATATGATGAAATCTAGAGGGGGTCTTCAAGGAGCTGCTGAAGGTGCAATTACAAACCAGAACAAGTGTTCAAACCTTAAATTCTGCTCACAGAGCTCCAGCTGGCAGGGAACAGGTTTGTGTGCACAGCCTCAGCAAGGGAGGGTCCCTAAAAGTCTGTCATAGAGGGAGGTGATCTGTGACCAGCAGCACCAAGATTTCACACTGAATGGCAGTGCCTGCATGGCAGGCAGTTATTTGTCCCAGAAATGGCTTGCAGAGCTCAAAGGCTTATGCTTGTCTTGGAAGACAAGGATTTGAAACCCTCAGCTGGGAAAAACCTCTTTTACCTGAGCCACAGATCTGACTTTGGTAGCAAAAAAATCCATCAACTGGATTTATAAATAAACTACACGCTACACAGTGGATCCATTTCTTTAAAATATCACTGTTGTAACACTTATTTCCTCATTAATTACCCTGCTTTTACAGCCACCAGCACAGGGCACAATCCCAGTTTGCTCTCAGAGCTGATTTAAGGGACATTTTTTCTTCTCGGCACAAACATGCTTTCCCTTAAATGACCTGTGTACTTCCATTAGAGTAAAGACTGGTCCAAAATGCTGGCAGCAGCCTTGACTTTCATCAGCTGAAAAAAGGTGCTTTCCTGGGGAGCTGCCAACAGCTGGAGAGGCTGTCTCCCAGAGGATCTGCCAAGGAGGGGTCTGAGTAGCAGATGCAAGCCTTGCCCACCCCTGAGTGCCCAGTTTGGGTGCAGCCCACACTCACACATCGATGAGGTCAGGTTTCAGCACGGAGGGAACGGCGGTTTCGATGTTGTACAGTTTGATTTGGGATCCATACAACGTCACTTTTACCAACCTGGAGGTGCAAACACACACATGGCAGTGCAAAGGGAATGTACAAATCTGCTCCAGCACCTGAGCTACTGCAGCTCCTCCCAGTCTGGGTCAATATTTAGCTAATATACAGATGGGATTTTCACCATTTAGCTTAAAATAATTCACAGCCTACTGCATTGTTTGGGGTAAAATGGAACAAATCAGATGCTCCTGCACAAAAATCAAAACACAAAACCTGTGTAAAGGCCTGAAATTCTGCCATTTTTAACTATGTGCTCATTAAGTACCTTGGCGAGGAAAAATAAAATTTCTGCCCCTTCAGCTTTCACAGGTCTTTTCATTTAGGAGAAGAATCATGGAATCATCAAGATTGGAAAAGACCTTGAGGATCACAAAGTCCAACCACCAAAGGAGGTGATTTAGTTTTGAAAGACACAATTCCAATCAAATGCTATGTGTCATTTCATTGCCTCTCAAATGCAGATGCTGAAACACAAGTTCCTCAATGTTTTCAAGTGACTGAGTTTACATCATTCCACCCCCTGCCATGGGCAGGGACACCTTCCACTGTCCCAGGCTGCTCCAAGACCTGTCCAACCTGGTCTTCCAGGGATCCAGGGGCAGCCACAGCTGCTCTGGGCACCCTGTGCCAGGGCCTGCCCACCCTGCCAGGGAACAATTCCTTCCCAATATCCCATCCATCCCTGCTCTCTGGCCGTGGGAAGCCATTCCCCCTTGTCCTGGCACTCCAGACCCTTGTAAATGGTCTCTCTCCATCTTTCTGATGGTTCCTTCAGGAGGGGTAATCAGGCCACCCCTGAGCTGTTTCTTTTCCAGGCTGAACCAATCCCAATTCTCTCAGCCTGGCTCTAGGACTCAGCCTCTGGACTCTCTCCAGCAGCTCCACACCCTTCCTGTGCTGGGCCCCAGGGCTGGAGGCAGCTCTTCAGGTGGAGTCTCACCTGAGCAGAGGGGCAGAACCCCAAGCCCTGCTGCCCACACTGGGAGCTCAGCCCACCAAATTCTTCACAATTCACATTCTGCCCATTCCATTCCTTACACCTCCATCCCCTCAGGCCAGGGGGAGGCAGAAAGAAGCCCTGTTTATCCCTGTGCCTGCAGAGTGACAGTGGCTGTATGTGGGAATCAGAGAGATAGAAATCTTCACAGACTCAAGAGGGTTTGATTTACAGACTTAGAAGAAGCCTAGATTGATGTGAAAGCAAGGTACAAAGACATTGAACAGAGAAATAATAATATTATGTTTCTATAGCTGTAACAACATGCCTTAAGTAAGAACCTGTATTAGATAAGGTGATGAAGAGTTTTATAGCACAGTAATGGAGTAAGGGACATTTAAGGGACATTTTGCCTTCTCAGCACAAACATGTTTTCCCTTAAATTGTGGTTGTATAGAATAAGCTAAGACTTTAGGTACTGTAATAGAGACATACATGTATACATGTAATAAGACCTTCTTGGGCAAAAGTATCCACATTGCAGTAGGAAGAAGCGAAGGTGACAGGTCAGAAAAGCAAAACATACCGTGTGGTGACAGTTCCTTGGATTAGAAAGTTACATACTTTTTTTTGCAACAAAGAATTTGTGACCATCTTAGACTATGGCCGACTGCTTGCTGTCTTCTAAATCTCATGGCCTTTGACACTGATGTTACCTAAGCAATAAACCCTTCTTAGTCTGATCGTGTGTAGGAATGTGCCCCATGTTGAGTAAACAAGTTACCCTTTTTCTCCTTAAAAAGGAAAAAAAGACCAGAAGTTTCTCTCCTCAATTTGGTTAAAAGACACCTCATAGGATCGTGGAGACTTCACCTCGAACTTAAGGATAGCTAATTGGACAGAAGCCAAAAAGTCCTGCCCAAGCAATTCACTAGAAAAAGAAGAGAACAAAAGAAGTAAATCGCTTTTGAAGTGTTTTGGCAGGAGCAAGAACCTCTTGCTCGGTTTTTCTCTGTAAAGAGCTTATTTATTTTGCCTTTTATTAAAACTTCTTTGTTTCCAACACCGTCACAGGAGCCATCCTACTTCTTTTATGCCACCTGAGGTAGCTGAGCTATCAAGGGTATAAATGCTTGTCTCTGAGAGCTTATAAGACCTGGCTTAAAGAGAAAAAGCATTCATGGTGGTCCCGTCGCTGCTGCACCCACCTCTCCACCACGGTGAGCGCGTCGTTGAACCGGGCGGCGAACACGTCCCCGGTGAAGTACTCGGCCAGGCGGCCCACGGCCTGCAGCAGCGAGCTCAGGTCCCTCAGCGAGCAGTGCAGCCTCCTGCAGTCGTTCTCTGCTGTGATGTTCAGCCTGTGACCTGCAGGGACACCGCAGCCCCTCAGCACCGCCCCCACAAAGCAGAGTTCCTCCAACAGCTGTCCCCAGGGCTGGAAATGCCTGCTCGCGCAAGGGGAGAGCCCCACTGCTCTGTGGTTGACCTTGCAGCTCCTGGGGATGGGAAAGCTGGTGACAGAGTGATGGGAAATGCCAAGTTTGTTCTGATTCCACTGTGAAACGAGCTTGGCACTGAGTCACAGGTCAGATGGCAGCACTGGCCAAGGCACTGCAGCACTCAGCCTGGAAAGGAAGCTCAGCTCTTCTGACAACACTTCATGGGCTGATAAAGATGTAAACGACTTTCAGCCTTTTACACCTTTATTTCCTTCTGTATGGTGTGGTGAAAAATGCATATTTTACAATTGGCTTTTCATAAATATTACAATAAATATTATATGTGGAATGTTAGAAAGTTATGCTGTATTAATTCTCTTAAGTAATGTGTTAAATGCAGTTTTAGGTTACAACATAATGTTAAAATAGAAACTCTGTAATGTAGGATTTTTTTACTAGCTCAAGTACAAGATGAGATAATCAAGAAACTCTTCACACAGAGATGGCAGTGACTGGGGCCCATAAAGAGTTACTGCCTCCTTATCAGAAAAGAAACATTCTTCCACCTTCTCTCTGTCTTTATGGAACCACCAGGATTAAGGGGAAGAATTTGACAAAAACCAGAAAAGCTCTTAATTTGCAAGGAATTTATGCATCATGTATGAGATATATGAATATGCAACAGGCTATTGCTTTTAAGGTTATTCCTTTGTTCACAAGACATGCTTCTCCTGACTTAGTGTCCGAGAGCACCCGGACGTCCATAATTCTTTGCTTTTTACTGTCTTGCAATTGTCCCAACTCTAAGTTTTACTACTCTAATTGTATTACTATTTTATAACCATTTTATTATTATTAAACTGCTAAAATTTTAAAAACCAAGTGATTGGCGTTTTTCAGTGTTAATTCCTACACAAACAGGAGCCTTTCTGTTTTCTGCTGCCATCAGGAGCACTCCTAGCTCTGGAGAAGGTGGTTTTCCACATGCAGAAGGTGATTTTCCACATGCAGAAGGTGGTTTTCCATACTCCCTCTGCTGGCTACAGTTCCAGTGATCCAACAGCAGATTTAGGACAGAGAATTAGTGACTTCAGTTCTGATGTGAGGTGTGTTGTGCACTTCCGTGTTTCTCAGGTACAAGAAACAATCCACTAATGAGATCTTCCAGCCCCACACAATCCTCCTGCTGCTCAGGTGTGAACACCTGGGCTCAAACATTCCAGAGCTTCTACTAAAAAAGCAAATATGTTCTACAATGCCACCTTTTGAAGTCAGATTTTCTTTCTGTATTTATTCTCCTATCAAGCTTTCAGCAGCAACCTCTCCTTTTTGTGCCATCAATACAAACTCATGATCCTGTGCCACGTGCTCTGGGATGAGCAGGGAAGTTGGATCAGAGGCTCACTCTGGTCCCTTCCAGACCCATTCTGGGATTTTGTGCCACCACCCAGAGCTCAATCCAGAGCTGCATCTGAGCTGTTGCTGCTGATCAAGCCCCCAGGAGAGCTTCTAGCACAGGCTGGTACCATAGCACTAAACCCCTATACTTTGCTTATTCTAGGGCTAAAATGATCCTAAAACTAGGAATATTTTTTCTAGAACTGGCTGTATAACAGTCACCATTCTGCCATGTCCAGCAGTATTGGAGATGTGACAGATTCCTTTCTGGGTCACACCAGGGAATTTCAGTATTACCTTAAACTACAGCCTCCCCTCAGGCAGATCTCACTACTGCTGCTTCCCTTGTTTCTCAGGAAGGAGCTGTAGTATTTGGTGCTGCACACCTGCTCTTAACACCTCTGGTACCTTCATTTCAAATGCCAGAACAAGGGAAGAATCAAGCCAATAATAATAAATCATATTATGAGATTTCTATCTGCTGCTGGAGTTTAACCAGTGAGCCATGAGACACCACACAGGTTTGGATCAACTGAACATAGAAAAAACAACACCAAAGCAGGTCTAGAGTGGTTTTGCAATGATGAAAGAGGGAGGAGCACAGTGTTAGAGGGTGGTTATTACCTGTTCCTGAAGTGACCACGAACTGCTGGAGCCCCAGATACACTTCCAGGTTATCCTGCAGAACGGGAAACTGGAAGAGAGAAGAATTGATTGTGACCCTGGAGCTTGGCAGACAGTAACACCCAATGACTGACTGCTCTGCCAGAGCAGAGTGCTCTCATTTCTCCCCAGTGCCTTCAAACAGACATTTGGAAGAAGGGCAGGATGGACTCTGGGCTGATCTTTCATCCCACAATTTCCCAGCTCCTGACAGCTGTCAGGAAAACAAAGATCACTCCCCAAAGGCACTTCCCTGTGGCAGCTCTCCTTTGCCTCTAACCTCAGCAATCAGCCTGACAAGAGAAATGTCTGACAGTGGAAGTGAGAACACAGCACCAGGAATACACAGCTGGAGGCACAACCCAGGCCAAGGAGTGGCAGAATCTGAAGTGCACGAGGTCTGTGCTCACCCACCTCACCTGCAAGTATCCCCTTCTCAAAAGGCGATCCTTAAAAATCTCCCAAAATATGATGCCACCAGAAAGCTGAGTTCAGTGCCTCTACCCAGGGTAGAGAAGGGAAGCAGTGCAGCACTCTGTAGGCTGCAGCAGTGAAATTCCATGGGGAAAACAGCCAAAGGAATAAACACCACAGTGCTCATGCACCCCGGTGTGGGAACAGAGTGTCAGCCCAGCTCCATCACTCAAGCACTGACAGCAAACATGCCAGGTCCTGCTCATGCTTCAGCTGAAGAATCTTTCTCAACCCCTTCAGCCTGGCACAGCTCTATTTAATTTCTGTTGGGGGAAATGGGGTTGGTTTGATGGAAGTTCTCACCCATCAGCAGGAGCTGCAGCCTCTCCTTTCCCAGCATGGGATGGAGTCATGGCAGCTGCTGTCCACTGCTTTAATTCTTTGCCACTGCTAAAACCCCTAAACTAACCACTGCACCCACCAACCCTGCAGCCACTGGGAACTGCTGGAGAGGCTCCCACATTTCCCAGTCCACCAGAATGAAATGCAGGGCTCAGGAAAACACTCCCTAGGCTTCCAACATGCTGTGCCTAATTAACAGTGGAGTGTCTTTGCATAACTGCCTGAGGGGAGTTTTAAACACCACAGAGCCTTCCTCGTGTGAATGTGTTACTCCAAGGAAGCCACATGATCTGCTCCATCTGATCCATCTGCTCCCTGAAACACTGCTCTGCTCCTGGGTGCCTCCCGCTGGCTCACACCAAAGCTGCACAGCAGCCTCTGCTTTGTTCCTCCTCCTAGTGACAGGCTTCTGCTTCCCTGCTTAAAAACAGCAGCACCTGCAAAGGCACTTCAGGTCAGGCATCCTCTGCCTCTGCACCAGCCCAGTTTTCTCTGCTTCTTGGGAATACAGTTCAGAGGTTGAGGTGTGCAGTGTTCCCAGCAGGATTAATGCATTTGCTGAGATCCCACTGGTGTTATTTCTCTTTCTCCTCACCCAGCAAAACCCCACCTGGACTGCTCTGAATTCTGAGCCACACTTCCATCCTCAAGATCTCCTCCTCAAAATTGTTAGGATGCTACAAGCCCAGATAACTTTTACTCCACCAAAGTTAGTGACAGCAGCTGAAGAGAAGCACTTGTCCAGATCAGATCTGCTTCCCAATAGTCCAAGGCCTCTCTCCAGCATTTTTATCTAGACTTTAATTTAAAATAAAGATTCCACTCTCTTTAAAGCCCTAATAGTGACACTTATCTGCCCAATTCACAGCCTCTGAGATAAAGGCCAAGATAAACAGCCCGGAGGGGCTGCTGCCAAATGTTTAAATGTTTACACTTTGAGAGGTGAGAATTTCTAAAGAGTGTCCACCAAGGTGGACTTAGACACTGAACCACTCTCTTCAAAACACACCAAGAAATGCAACAAAGCCAAAGAAACAATTTTTTTCTTTTCAATTTCTAATCTCCCCTTGCCAAGTTTTGCATCCAACCCCAAATTTCCCTACTTTTTTTGGCACTAAAGCATCTGTCAAAAAAAAAAAAAAATCGACAGCAGTTGGTGCTGATTCCAGGTGGCACTCTGGCCTGGGGCAGGACTTACGAGTGTGGAGAAGGCGTGGGTTGGCAGCAGCTCCATGACTTTGGCCACCACTTCCAAGCTCTGGCGCAAGTACCGCTGCCACTCCGTTTGCTGCTGCACACAAAAGGACAGTGGGGTCAGCACGGCCCTTCCCAGTGCCCCAAAAGCTCTCTGTTCCCCTGGGAAGGGAGGGACAGGAGGGAGAAACCCCTCCAAAACAACACCTTGGAGAAATGCAACTTGCACGCTCCACTGGAACTTATTTTCACGTAGAATTCATTCTGTTTTCATACAGAATTGATAAAACCAGGGGGACAGTGCAGGAGAAGGGAGGGGAAAGAGTAGCAAGAACTTAGGTGAATTAAATAATTAAATTAAAAGGTGAATTAAACAATTATTTTAACAGTTAAACTCTCTTTCCATGCTCAGCTACACAGCTGACTGAGAAAGAAGTTGACTGTTACCATCATAGCTCAAACCTGCCATTAATATGAGAAGGTAAAAATGGAACAAGAAACACACACAGCAACATCAACAACAGAATCAATAGCACCAGGTCCTGACTTCATCTGGTCATTAAATAATGAACTAAACCTTTTCAAGTTTTACACCAAAAGCTTTAAGTTTTGCAAGTATCATCATTTGCCACCCTGTTTTGGAAGCATAAGGACCACTTCATCAGGACTGCTCTAGATAATTTATATCCTTATTTGTGACATTATTATCACCATGGAAAGGCATCCAAACACCAACATGGTCTTTATAGGGATATGACAGATCCAGATGACTCAGGTGGCAAATGAATCAAGAAAATAATTTATTTTGCTTATGAAATGGTGCTGCTATCAAGCTCAGAAGCTGTGATGTGACCAGCCCTCAACACCCCAGAATTTAAAATTCTGTCTGATCCCATTCATGATGAAATTCCTTCTGCTCCTTTGCCTACCCTCTTGTGACAGCTGACCTGCCCTCCCAGGGCTCTGGCCCCACCCATTTTGACCACCTACTCCATTTTGACATTTATCAGCCTCAAGGTGATTTTTATCAACACCAATTTAGGAGAAGTAAGCTTAAACACAAGCACGAACAAGACACAGCTTCAGGCTTTTGCTTCAGAGATATTTTAACATTTAAATTCCCAAGTGACCAGCAAATTAATTCCAAACTAATTAAACAGTTTCAATTCCAAATGTGTTTAGACATGGACATCTAACACCTCTGACAATCAGAACACAAGGATCTAAATTTTTCCCCCAGTAAGAACCAAATTAAACCCAAAGGTTACATCTCCAGTGTGACTTTTGGTGAAAAGCATCTGAAGCTGTTTTACAGCTCAAACCCCACACAGAAAGAAGGGGAGAAGCAGCTGTTTAGCCCATACTCCCAAGTGCAAGCTCTGGGAAAGCCACTGCAGGTGGCAGCAGTGCAGGGGTTTGCAGGTGGCCCTGTCCTGTCCAGCTTACATCATCATCCAGGGTCTCGTCATCCAGCTCCTCCAGCTGTGCCTGGTTATACCTGAACTGGATCCTGTTCAACACCTCTGTCAGCAACAGAACCAAGGCATCTTCGTACCTGCAGCCACCAGGGAGACACACACATAGTTGGGTAAAACCCTTCCAGCAAAGGAAATCTAAAACAGAACAGTTACACCGAGCAGCTCCTGGGATTCAAGGTATTCAGCTCATTTCAGGTCACAAGGTACCTGTAAGGAAACAGCCTTGGCAATACCCAATATCCCTCTGCCTCTGGAAGGGAAAGAGAGGATTGCCAGCAACAGAAACAGCCCGAGTTCAAAACAGGAAAAGCAGGAGCAGCTTGCCAGGAACACCACCAGGTGTCCACAAACAGGAGGCACCAAGAGCCTCTTGCAGCCTGGGCTGTCCTCAGCAGCGTCTGCTGCTCTGCTCTGGGCACTGAATGAGGAACAGAGGAACCAGAGCAGTTGTTGCTGCCTCAGGTGGGACCTTGAGCCTGTCTGTGCTGCTGGCTCCTTCCCCACACTGAAATTCAGGCCCTTCTTCCCTGAAACAAAGCCAGCCCCTTTTCTGCTTGCACTGTATCATGTCACTGAAATGTCCCTGCACCTCTGGGAGCCAGGGAGCTGCTACAGAGCACACCAGAGAGCCAGCAGAAATAATGTCCAGCTGCAAACTCAGCAGAGCACACAGCCACTCCTGGTGCCACAACACCAAACTTCAGGGATTTCAAGCAGGGTTAGTCTGATTTTTCCCTGAAAAACTTCCTTCTCAAAACAGCTGGGGTCTCATTAAAAAATCCTGATTTTTTTCTAGGGAAAATCAGGCTGGTAAAACAGGCATTAAAAAAGAGTAACACGCAGAGCATGACGCAAGCCAAGTGTCAGATGTGCCAGTCAGCTGTGCCACCAGCCAGGCAGCTGCAAGCTCTGGGCAAGGTGATGTAACCTTGGATTTGGCAACTTCTCCAGTGGTGAAAGTGTACAAAATGCAAAGTTTCTGAAGCACAGAACAGGAAATGTCCCCTGTGCCCCTGTGGTGTCACCACTCCCAGACTGCCCAGCTCAGGGTTCCCACGGCTCGGGGTGTGCAGGGACGTGGAGATGTCAGAGCTGCCACGAGGACAAACAGCACAGCCCCAACCCCTCACAAGCTTTGTTTAGGATTTTGTAATCTGACAAACTCAGAGACAGCTTTTTGTTACATTTTTCTCCATCACAAGCTGAGTGACACCAAGACAACACGCACAACATGCACGTTAGGAGCAAACCATGAATTTCCAACCCAAATCTACTTCTTGAGAAATTCAAACCCCACAGTTCCCATGCTGAAAGGAAGAGCTGTCTGCTCTACGGTAGTTCCACTTTTCCTTGTGGTTATGATGCCAGGCTGGCTTTAAAAAACCAACTGCTGCTATTCAGGGTGCTCAAGGGAAAGAATCTTCCTTCTGCACTCAGCAGAACTAAACATGGAATAAACCATGGTGCTTTTAAACCTCAAAATGCAAACAACTCACCAGGATATTCATGAGATTTTTAACGTGGCAGCAAAGAGACTTTTTTCAAACAAAACTCACCCCTTTCAGGGTCAGCATCTGCCAATGAAGAGCTGCCAACTACTGTTGTAACTAATACACATAGTAGTAAGCAAGTGCAACCCTTGAGTTGCAGTATCATCTGTATTTCTCAGAAACACATCCTTTAAAGAGTAAATTTAAAATCCTAATTAAATAAAATTTATTTCCTAATTATTTAATTAGTTCTATGAGTTGTGTGAACACTAAGAAAGCAACTTGTGTTGTAGTTTCCTCCTTTAATTTGTGCTAAAATGTGCTCCAGTTCTATTTTAGACTACAAAGCTTCCTTCCTCTGCCTGCAAGGCTCACACACAACATATGTGACAGTTTGTCTACCCAAACCTGCTCAGCCTGAGTTTGTGTGAATGAGTGTGAAACACTGAGCTTTATGCTTTTTATGCTTCATGATTTTAGAAAAAGAAAGGACTCAACCACACAGGAGGCTGCTGTAAGCAGTAGCTTATTTCTCACTGCTCTTCCATGCTGAACACAAAGTCTTTTTCCTGACGTAGGAAAAAGTCCTTCCCTGTGAGGATGGGCAGGCCCTGGCACAGGGTGCCCAGAGCAGCTGTGGCTGCCCCTGGATCCCTGGAAGTGCCCAAGGCCAGGCTGGACGGGGCTTGGAGCAGCCTGGGATAGTGGAAGGTGTCCCTGCCTGTGGCAGGGGTGGAATGGAATGAGTTTTAAGTTCCCTCACCACAAGCCATGCCATGATTCCAAGCTGTCCCACCCTGGCAGCCCCCAGCCCTCACCTGTTGAGCACTGCTTCCTTGTCTGCCAGGCGACTTTTGATTTTGCTGGTCAGATAGTCCAAGAAGAGTGTCCAGATGTCCAAGCAAGAAAAGTAACCTTCATGTGTAGGCTGAAAAACACCAAAATTCCCAATGAGTACCACAAGCTATGGCAAGATGGATTTCACACAGTGAAAATAGGAGTTAACATCCACTTCAGTCCATGGGAAGAGCTTCTTGCTTTACTGAAACAGTTCTAGGATGTCACTGGAGAGATTCAGAGCTGTCAAAAGATGAACAAGAGCTTTTGTACAAGGGCAGGAACACAGGAACTATAAGGCTGGTCTCAGTGTTAACCCTAAGCATGGCATGCTACACCAGTTTCCAGCACTCCAGTGCCTAAAGGGACTCCAGGAGAGCTGGAGAGGGACTGGGGACAAGGCATGGAGGGACAGGACACAGGGAATGGCTTCCCACTGCCAGAGGGCAGGGATGGATGGGATATTGGGAAGGAATTGTTCCCTGGGAGGGTGGGCAGGCCCTGGCACAGGTGCCCAGAGCAGCTGTAGCTCCTCCTGGATCTCTGGCAGTGCCCAAGGCCAGGCTGGATGGAGCTTGGAGCAGCCTGGGACAGTGGGAGGTGTCCCTGCCATGGCAGGGGTAGCACTGGATGGGCTTTAAGATCTCTTCCAACCCAAATCATTCCATGATTCTGTGATATTATGAAGCTGTTTCCTTGTCCTTGCTCCTGTGTAGATGGGGCTGAGTTGCACTGACAGCTTCTACAGCAAGGTAAAACCAACCTAAAGGCAAGGGGCTTGGGAGATTTTAGTACAAAAACTAACAGCTACAAGAAAGCCACCGATGGAGAACAAAGAACAAAATCCCAAACACAAACCAAGCAAATCTGAGAGACTTTTCCACACATTGTCCATTCCAAAGACTAGAAAAAAATTTAAGCAGAAGCAAAGTAAAACATTAGACAAGCTGTTGTTGCAGGGTGACCACCTGTGGCCTCTAAATCCAAGAGCACATGAAGCCATTTCCAAGTCCCCAGCACCACTGGGAAGTGCCAGTAAGATCAGTTAAATGCTCTTTTTTTTGGGCTGACTAGGGCAAACAAGCTGGCTCTGGACAACAGAACAGATTGGGAAAAACGAGGATGTGGGGCTGTACCTGATGAAAAGTGTATTTGAACAACAGGGCCAGGAATTCAACCACAGGGAACTGGGAGTAGGATTCGATCCTTCGCAGGTGGACGCTCACAAAGAGTCGGAGGAAATCTGTGAACTTCTCAATGTAGCTACAAGGGAAAGGAGAGAGCACTGAGAAAAAACAGCAAAGGTGCCCCAATGGAAAGTAATTGCATTGAAATAGTGGTAAAAGCCACTCAAAATCTTCTCATTCAAAGCAAAGTTACAATTAACCATCAGTAGAACAATTAAAATATAAAGCCCTGCAACAATTACCTACAGGATGGGCAACCCTTCACTCCATTAACACCTGAAACAGCAGAAAAGACAATCTAGTCAAAAGCAACTTTAAAATTCAGATAAATATTGAGTTCAACCAGGCCTGCAAATGAACACAACCCCCCTCCACCCTGCAGAAATAATTTGATAGCAAAGGTCATTGTACTGATGGAGACAGGATTAGTGAAATGAACCGCACCCCTGAGGAGTTCAGTTGGAAGCAGGAAATTAATGCAGGAATCAGCAACAGAGGGGTTACATTTACAGGAGGGCTGGGAGAGCCAGGGAGCTGAGAGCTGGAAAGGAAAATTCCTCCTGAAGTGGAGAACAGCCATCCAAGAGTTTCTGAGCTGAGCCCAGGCTTGGGCCTGAACTGGGAAATGAAATCTTCCTGCAAAGCATGTGGCTCCTCAGGGAATGTACAAAGTGCAGTTCCCAAAAGGAGTCTGCCACCAAATTTTCAGGGACTGCAGCAAGGACACCACCTCAGTGCAGCAGGGAGAGTTCTTGGGGGAAAAAGGGCAAAGCCCCCAGTGGGGTGAGCTTTTATTGGGGAACAAACAACCCTGCACAGCACGAGCTTCAGCAGGGCTAAAAATCACCTCCAGATCCATCTGTGCAGCAAGGGTTAAACACTCCATCAGCCACAGGAGGGATGGCAGCACCACACAGGCAGTGCCAGCCTTCCCTCATGCCCAGAGCTCTGACATGCATGAAACTACTTCAAGTTTGTATTTTAAATAAAAAGTTGAGCTCAGCAGTTTCAGACAGGCATGAGCAGCCTGGTTTTACTCTCTGCCTGCTCTGCACTGCTGTAAACTCTGAGGATTTGGGGCTTCTTTTTCTGGGAATCCCCACTCTTTCTAACAAGAACTCCCTCACAACGAGCAGCACTGCCAGCTGACAGAGCTGCAGCACTGGGGGTTGTTGTGAGCCTTCAAAACCACACACTGCTTTGAATATGCAAAAAAGATGAAGTTCCTTCTTTATTTGACACTGCCTACTTGACAGGAGATCACTGAGCACATCTGATCACAGATTAAACACTTCAAAATCAAAGCTAGGGGAAAAAAAAAAAAAGTCCAGATTCCAACATCTTCATCCTTTAAATTTTTATTTTCTAAACAGTCTGACCTGAGAGCAGTGAAATTCTTCCCTGGCCCCCAGTCCCCTTCTCAACCACTGAACCATTGTCTGAATCCTTACCAGCCACTTCCCATCTTTCGGGATCTTCAAAGCCAAACACAGATAAAACAAAAGTCAGTTTGAACCTACTCTTTCCTGGACTAGTCTGGCAGTTCCAAAGTGCTCAGACTGACTTTTAACAGAACAAAAATAACCAGCAGCACAAGAGGAAGGCAAAGATAGACTCCACGGCCTGCAAATTCTGAGCACACCCCTCTACTGGAGGGGGTTTCTTCAGTGCCCCTTTCCTTCAGGATTTTGTTAGTGCATGGAAGTATCATCCTGGCTTGGACTAAGTCCTTTCGTTTTAGACACAAAAAGTACAACTGTGCCCTTAAGTGACAACAGGAAAATCCTCATGGCCTTTTCCACAAAGAACACAAGGAGAAGAGAAAGCTCCACTCCCCCAGAAGCCAGCTGGACTTTTCCAGTCTCCAGAAGATCTTGGTTCCACCCCTATTTGAGACCTCAGCAATGAATAAAGGGGTTCTCCCAGCTCCAGACACCAGCAGTGTCTGTGGATAACAGGTCTAAGGAATGTCATAGAATGGGAACACCACCTCTGCCCAGGCCAGCACAGCTCCACACCCTCTACTGAAGGCTGGCCCCAAAGGCTGCTTGATAGTGTCCATAAAAGAAAGAACAGTTAAATAAGTGATTGTGGGTTTCCAGGAGAGCTTTTCTGAAATCCAGAGGGGAACTCCTGGCTCTCTGTGCCTTGCAGGCAAAGGTGTCATACGTCTCATTTCTAGGCAGAGAGCAACACAAGGCAGAGCTAGTGAAAAATGAGCAGTAGAATTCCCTGTGAGTCTGGATGCACCACCCCAAAGTTATGCCTTTACTGAAGGATACTGAAAATGAGAATTCTGCAGCAGAAATGTGCAAGTCCTCTCTACAAGTGGACCCACAACTTTTTTCCTAGATGTTTTCTTATCCTGAGTGGAAATTTATTCCCACTCTTGTGTACCCATAGTAAGATATTCAGCACCTTCACACAGTTACAACCTCTCTGCCACTGCCAGAAGCCCTGTGACAAGAGGCAGCACCAAGTCACCACCCTGCCCACACCCAGGCTTAGCCACTCAACACAACAGCAGGAGGAGTCTCACTTTGTCCCCTGCAAGTAGGAATATCTGACATAAGAGAGCGAAGCTGTCCTAGGGAACAAGAGGTGGCAGTAACACCCTGGAAAAAGAATACACAACTTCCCAAGGTGCTGCTGCTTCCCTGCTGCCTCCAGCCAAGCTTGTGGAGAAGTGGAGCCATTCACCACTGAAGAAAGCTCCCCAAGCTGTGTTTGGCTCTGTTTAAAAATAAATTTAAAAAGCAAAAATTAAAAAGAACCAGAAATGGCCATGGCTCAGTGAAGGGTAGGAAGCTTGTGCTGTTTTCTCCCAAGTCATGACTCACAGGATGTGTCCCCACTCTGCTGTGGGCAGAGTGGCAGATAGTGACCACAGGGGACACTGCAGTGCCTTTACCTCACTGAGCCTCTTCTGTGCTCTGTGACAACAGCTTCAGCTCTGGTGCCACCTCAGACCTGCAGCCAAACAGCACCGATGGGAGACAGGGGAGGGAAGGGACAGCAAGGAACACAAACCTGGGCCAGCAGCTCCCCCAGCACCGAGCCCTTCCCTGGGCACACCTACCTCTCTGCCCGGCTGCCCTGGCTCAGTGCTCTGAAAGAAAGGCCATCAGACACACCGTGCAGGACCCCAAAACCAACCCCAGAGTCCTTCTGAGGAAGCACGAGGCCCTGAGCTGCTCCTACCTCTCGTCCAGCTCCTCGAGCCGGCTCTTCACCGTGTGCGCGTTGTTCTCCTTGGTGATCTTCTGCAGGAGGTAGAAGGTCTGCTGGAACATGCGGAGCAGGTACTCCTCGAACTCCATGGGCACGCAGTTCTTGGACATGAGTTCGTTGATGCAGGCCATGGCCAGCACGCCCAGCCGGCCCCGCTCCTGGCCCAGCAGCGCGTTGTGGCTGCTGCCGTTGACCGAGGACATTTTGCGGGCGCGCGTGTCGCAGCCGAAGCGCGCGAAGTGGAAGATGGTGGTGAGCAGGGACGGGGTGATGCTCGCGGACAACGGGATCCAGCTGAAGAGGTGGGCCAGGCACTCCAGGGCCAGGGAGCAGATGTATTCACTGTCTGTGTCCAGGATGGGGATGGGCTGGTTCAGCAGCTTGGCCGCGCTGGGGCTCTGCAAGAGGCTACTCAAGAGGTCCCCTGGGGGAGAGAGGGGTGTCAGGCAGGGCACGAACCCCCAGCTGCCCAGCCAGGGCAGGCCCAGGAGCTGGACTCTGACCACCCTTGTGGATCCCTTCCAACTCAGCACATCCTGGGATCCAGCAGGTTACTTGGCTGAGAGAACTGGCCATTTCTGCACTTGGGAATTAGCCTCACACAACCCTTCTGGCCTTACCAGGAAGGGCTCTCATGGTATTTCAGGAAATACAATGCCATGGGGTGTATTTTAGGAATTCGTTCTAAAATTCTATTCCCCCACAAGGCTGAGCATCCTTGATGTAAGCTTGGCACATCCCTATTACACTGAATATCACAGAGGCTTCTGCTGGCCTGTGACACTTCTGCTTATGTTCCCAGTCACACCGAAAAGCTCACTCAGGCCAGCACCTCTTCCCAGGGATCAAATGCCACGGCAGGCACAGATCACATCCCCCAGCCTCCCAACCACATGATAAAGGCTTCCCAAGAAAGGTGGAATCTAAAAAATTTGACACAGCCTCAGGATTTATCTTCCATGACTTCCTCCAGCCTCCAACCGCAGCCATAGAAGTTAATATTTGCAATATCTCATGACAGAGTTCCACAGCTTCACCATGAAACTGCTTTGTTTGTGGCATGCCAGCTGCTAGTTTCACTTTCTACCCAAACAGGGAACAGAAATAATCTCTGCTTTCACTTTCTTTGTGTTAGTAGGTTTCTAATGCAGCTCCTGCTCTGTTTCTTTGACAGAAAGAAGATTTTGCTTCTGTTGTGACTTACAGGGAAGTCACTCAAACCCCTCTATCACCTTTAGTGCCCTTCTACAAACCCTTCATTGCTCCTCTGCACCTACTGGTACTGAAAGAGCAGAACTGCAGCTACCACTCAAGGTGCAGATGAGCATTAGTTCTGATACCTTGGGTTTTAGCTTTTTATGTTTTTGACTGTGTGCTGCTTTGGTGTGTGGGTCAGGGTTTCATATAAGGGGATGGTGAGCTCTCTTCACAGAATAGGTAGACACAACAATTCCTTCTCTAGTTGGGGACCAAGGACAGTTGATCCAGATCTTAGGCCCAGGAGCATAAACAATGTGGGCTGAAGAGAGAAAAACAAGAAGGATGGGACTGCATGGACTAAAGCTGTAATTGGACAATTGCTTACAAAAATGTGAGATCTTGTGACCAAGCCCTCTTTTGCTTCCATCTTGGAGCTATCTGGGCACAGCCACGGCTGTGGCTCTGGTACTGTGACCTTTAAAGGCTCTTCTAATAAATATTCTCTTTATTCCCCTTGACTCTGTTTAGCCTCTGTTCCAGCTGCTTAAGGCATCAGTTCCACAGAGCAGCACAGCAGCGAATTATTCCTGACTGCTGCTGCTGTGAATTCTCTGCAGAATGATGTGGAGAAGCTCTAAAGTTAATCCTGCCCAGTCCAGGGTGACCTCCCCCCTCACAGCAAGAAGGGACCACATGCACTCACCTTTCACCTCCCACCTCTAACCAAGCCACCAACAACCCAGAGACTCCCTTATCCCTGATGGCCTTTGCTTCCTCAAAAGCTTTTGGAACCCAAGGGCCAACCCCAGCCAGGTTGTCTTTGCCACAGATGCTGCCCACAATCTCCCAGCTTCCACCTGCTGCAAAACTCTTCACCTTCCCCAAGTTGTTTAACACACTTCTCTTCCTTGTGTATCTCTCGATCTTTAAAAATCTGGAACTTGCTGCACTACAGAATCTGAAGTTCTTAGAAAATCTGAGTGATTTTTTATGGAAGTGAAACATCCTGACACACCAGCAGTGCCAAAGTAACGGCTATGATTTACTGAGCTACTTCCAAAGTACACAAGAGTCGGAGGGATGAACACATCCCTCCTCAGTCCTCATTTTTCACCAAGATTGATGTCTTACATCACTAAATTCATAATTCCCTGCCAAGCCTTATCATTGCTTCTTTCTCCTGCACTCCAGAAACTGAAGGCATCACGTGGCTCTGGCTGAGCAAGACAATCCTGCCCTTCAATCTTAGCACTGAACCCCCCTGTGGGGACATCCACACCTGGACACATCTGCAGAGCTCATATTGTGCTTTTACAGACCCCCTGAAGCTCAACCAGGCCAAGTGCACCAGGGCTGGGGCAATCCCAAACACAAACCCAGGCTGGGCAGGGAACAGACTGAGAGCAGCCCGGGGGGAGGATTTGGGGTGCTGGAGGATAAGAACTGGACATGCCCTGGCTGTGAGCACCCAGAAACCCCCCTGGGCTGGGCTGAGCCCTGGTATGGGCAGCAGCAGGGGGGATTCTGCCCCTCTGCCCCCTCAGGTGAGACCTCAACTGCAGAGCTGCTCCAGCCCTGGGGCCAACAGCAGCAGGACCTGGAGCTGCTGGAGAGAGTCCAGGGGAGCCCAGGGAGATGCCCCAAGGGCTGGAGCCCCTCTGCTCTGGAGCCAGGCTGGGAGAGCTGGGGGTGCTCAGCTGGAGAGGAGAAGGCTCCAGGGACACCTCAGAGCCCCTGCCAGGGCCTAAAGGGGCTCCAGGGGAGCTGGAGAGGGACTGGGGACAAGGCATGGAGGGACAGGACACAGGGAATGGCTTCCACTGCCAGAGGGCAGGGATGGATGGGATATTGGGAAGGAATTGTTCCCTGGCAGGGTGGGCAGGCCCTGGCACAGGGTGCCCAGAGCAGCTGTGGCTGCCCCTGGATCCCTGGAAGTGCCCAAGGCCAGGCTGGATGGGGCTTGGAGCAGCCTGGGACAGTGGAAGGTGTCCCTGCCCATGGCAGGGATGATCTTTAAGTTCCCTTCCAACCCAACTCTTCCCTTCCAATTACTGTTATTCTTTTAAACATTCAGTTCAGCCAACTCCACAAAAATCAATGAGAATTAAAGATTCTCATCTTTTAATCCAGCCACACCAGAAACTCTCAATTACATTCCTGTAACTCACAGCAGCTGGTTCAAGTGCTTTGCACGCACTTAAATCACTGAAGCTCTGAGGTTCAGGGATTTTCAGTGTCTTTGCAAACAGGTGACAAATTCACAGCATCAGCTGCATTCATGCCAAAGCAGAAAACTCCCAGGGACTGGCTCTGCAGCAGGAGAGCAGCCACAAATACTCCTGCTACTCATTTTGCCATAGGTGCCTGAATACTCCTGAGGAAGGGACTCATCAGGAGATGTGCTATAAAGCTATAAATCATGCAAAAACAACATTTGGAGGCTGAGACTCTTGCTGAGTAAATCCTACACCATGGCAATAACTCAAATGTTGTCCAGCTTGGGACATTATCAGAGTTGCTTTGCTTAAGTGATATGAGAAATTAGTTTAATGTTGTCTTCAAGTGCTATTTAAAACCCATGCAAGACTTGCAAGTAACCATTTCACTCCACTTCCCTGTGTAAATGAAAAATAGGAAGCAGAGGTTTTCCAAGTTCCTAAAGAGATTTGGGCTCTGATGGAAGATATTAAACAGTTATGGGTACTCAGGAGCTGGTTTTGCCTCTTGGAACACCTTTAATCTCACCTGAATGGAAAGAGTAAAGGGTGGTGGCCTCACTTAAGCAATGAAAACATTCAAGAGTCACCAGTAGAAAGGAATTGAGTCTCAGGGAACACAAAATGAGCAAGAAGTGGATCAGAGGGAAGCACTTGGTGCTTCTTTTGGAAGTGGTGGAATCACCATCTCTGAAGTGTCCAGAAGCCATGTGGCTAAGGCACTTGGGGACACGGTTTAGTGTTGGCTCTGCCAGTGCTGGTTAATGGTTGGACTCAATCTTAGAGTCTTTTCCAGCCTTAGTGATTCTGTGACTTCAAGAAGTTGAAGCACAACTAATTTTACCATGGAGGCAGCAAAGACACAGTACAGAAAAATAAAACAGCATTTCACACAAACAAGTTTGCACAGGCAAAATGAAACTTCTAAAGACACTGCTTGTGTGGTCCTGGTTCTTAGCAATTCTCCTGAAAAAACACTGTGTGAAAAGTTTGTTTGTTTTCCCTGAGAGGGGAGAAAGGAAAAGCCCAGCACAGAAGTGCAACCAACTTCCAGTTTGGGAAATACGATCCCAAGTCACGAGGTGAGCACACAGGTGGATGAAAGCTGCCTCAGCACAAGCCCCAGGGGACTGAGGGACATCTCCAACAGGCTTCCACAAGAGCCAGCTCAGAATTTGTTCCACCAGCGCCCTCCCCCAGCACTATTCTTGACAATTGACACCAGAAACTTTGATCTTTTCTGTAAATATTTCCTGTCCAAACTCTTCCCAGCTACAGTAAAATCCACTCTCCACTTGCCAACCCAAAGGAATATTTCTTCCCATTAAAGTTTGTGGTTGTATATAAATATAGAAAAATCTTAAGCTCCTCTGCAGGAAAGAAGCACTCAAAATGCTGCTCAAGCTTCAGTGTGAAAGGTTTAACACTAAGCAAAACACTGCCAACAGCTTATCAAAGGCAGCAGTCTGGAGCTGCCTGGTGCAATCTGGCCACAAGGAAGTGATCTGCAGCTCCCAGGGAACTGTTCAAGGTCCCAGGGACAAGGAAATGTGTGCCAAGGACACAAAAATGTGTTCTCCATTTCAGAGGTAACTAAGAAGTAGAGATGTAAAGGGGTTAACATCAGATAAGCACTCACACTAAAGTCTAACAGGAAAAGATAGAAAAACTTTCACAATCACAGAACAGTTTGGTTTGGAGGAGATCTTAAACCCACCCAGTGCCACCTCTGCCACGGGCAGGGACAGCTTCCAGTATCCCAGATTGCTCCAAGCCCAATCCAGCCTGGCCCTGAACACTTCCAGGGATGGGGCAGGCACAGCTTCTCTGGGCACTCTGTTCCACCTCACAGAGACTTGGCTACCTTTATTTTCCTTTTCCCCAGGTGGGATTCAGTTTTGCTCCACTGGCTTTGATGTGCCAACAGGTGGAATTCAGGGGACAATGCCAACCCCATGCAAGGCCACAGGCTGGGGGCAGAGGGGCTGCAAAGTTGCTCAGTGGAAAAGTGTGCCCAGGTGGGCAAGAGGGCAATGGCACCTGGCCTGGACCAGCACTGGGGTGGCAGCAGGACCAGGGCAGGGACTGTCCCCTGTGCTGGCACTGCTGAGGCACCTCCAGTCCTGTGTTACTCAAAACACGGAGGGGCTGGAGCGTGTCCAGGGGAGGGAACAGAGCTGGGAAGGGGCTGGAGCACCAGGAGGGGCTGAGGGAGCTGGGAAGGGGCTCAGCCTGGAGAAAAGGAGTTTCAGGGGGGGACCTTGTGGCTCTGCACAACTCCTGAGAGAAGAAAACAGCCAGGGGGGTCGGGCTCTGCTCCCAGGGAACAGGGACAGGATGAGAGGGAACAGCCTCAAGTTGTGCCAGGGGAAGGTCAGATTGGATACTGGAAAAACATTTTCATAGAAGGGTGGTCAGGCCCTGGAACAGCTGCCCAGGGCAGTGGTGGGGTCATCATCCCTGAGAGGATTTAAAAGCCTTGCATATGTGGCAACTGAGGACATGGGCTAGAGGTGGCCTAGGCAGTGCTGGAATAACAGCTGGACTTGATGACTTTAGAGGGCTTTTCCAACCTTAACAATTGCATGATTTTAACTCACTGTCATTAGAGCATTTGCACTGAAACTTCAGGGAGGTTTCTGCCATCTGAGGACAACAAGCAGCTCTGTGGGCACATTTTAATGACATTTGCAGTGGGGTGCCCCTACAGTGCAATTTGTTTCTTTGTGTAGGATTTTTCTTTCCAATCAAGAAATTGTTGGCCTGTGAAAAGCTCTGACAAAGGTTTATTAGGAGAGGTTAGACAGTAAAGGAAGGAATCTGTGCCTGATACTGCAGATTAAGTACACAGAAATCCCATCTTGTAGCTTTTAAAATTCTCTACAAATTCATTTCCCACATTTCCTTACCACTTTCTCCTGAGGTCGGGGACGGTGGTGGAGTGGCAGCAGTAGCACTGTGCTTATCCCAGATGCTCTCCAAAATACCTGGCCAGAGAGAGACCTTTCAGAAGTGCCTTCTCAAAGAAACATTGATCCAACAAACACAGCACAGACTGCAGGAGAACTTCAGCAGAACACACCTGCTTTGGGAGGGACAAAACACTCCATAATGGCTTTGGGCTCACTAAGAGCAGACAATCTCCATCCCTCTCCATGAAGGGAGCTCAGCAGCTGCTCTGCCACATGAGTTGTTCATATTAAGTTGACCCAAGTGCTGCAGGGCAGAACTGGCTGCTCACAGTGCAGCAGCAGCCACTGCATCATCCCCACTGTGCTCCAAGGAGCCCCAGGAGTGGCAGCCAGCAGCACCTCTGGGTGCTGAGGGCACACAGAGCTCAGTGGCACGAGGTGTGACCTGTACCCTGAGCAGCCCCGTGCTGAGGGCACACAGAGCTCAGTGGCACGAGGTGTGACCCATACCCTGAGCAGCCCCGTGCTGAGGGCACACAGAGCTCAGTGGCACGAGGTGTGACCCGTACCTGTGAGCAGCCCCAGCACTGTCTGCACCTGCTCCAGGAGCAGCTTGCGCAGCTCCTCCTTGCGGGCCACGCTCAGGTCCTCGCGGGGACACGCCAGCTCCTCCGACGTGGTTTTCAGCATGATCAGCCCCAGGGGAGTGGTCACAGGAGACTGGATCAGCTGAGGAGCACAGGAGAGCAGTGTGATGACAACATCCACTGACAGGGATTAGCAACACTACTCACAGTTTACAACAGCTTCACCACTGAGGGCACTCCAGTTCCCTCAGACACATTCGACTTCCCCAGACGCGAGTCTCGGATGTTGCAACAGCTCGAGCCCCATGGGAATCCTCAGGGTTTTAGGAGAGCTTTCATAATGTCATTGCACACACTGCGTGCCCCAGCACGGTCACAGAACAGCCTGTCCCTTCTGCTTGCTGCATGCCTGCCCTCAGCCCTGCCCAGCACCACCTCAGCACCAGCACTGTCCCCAAAAATCCCCCCTTCCCACAGGGCCCAAAGGCTGCAGCCAGGAGCAGATGCCGCCCGAGGGATCTGACCTCCCCTTCCAGCTGCACTGCATCTCAAACTGGAAATTGCATTTCCCCCAAAAAGAGCAACTTCTGCCCTGTGCTGTGACGGGACTGGACAAAAAGCTGCCTTGTGCCTTCATCAGCCACAGGGATATTAAAGACTTCAAGTGGGACAAAGTTTTGTTTCCTGCTGAAGGACAGCACTGCTCTTCACTGAGGCCCAGACACATCCAAAGTGATTTATGCACTGCTCCCTCTGGCAGAAAAAAGTCCAAAGCCAATTCCAGTTGCTATAAGTAATCCTTGAAGCCATAATTCTGTAATACAGGCTGACTTGGCTCCTGATCCCCCGACCCTCCAAAGGAGGGCCAGGCTGAGTTAACACTGCTAAAAAAACAGAGTTTGGTGAAATATTTAGGGGGAAAATAGCCCATCTAAAAGCTCCTCATCTTGGCTTTTGTAAAGGAAGTCCCAGACACAGGAGGAGATGGCAAAGAACTCAGTGAAGCACCCAACTTACTGGTAAATTGTGAAGGGACTGAAAATCATCTCTCAGGATATTTTCTGACAAACCCAGTGAGTTTTAGGAATACCAGGCACTGGTACCTCAGTCAAGCTAAACAAATTTTAAACCTCTAAGGAAGCAGTACTTTATGCTATATTACTGGCTTTTCATAATGACAATACAATATCCCAATTTACCTTTCTTTTCCACCCCTCCAGTGGTTCAGTAAAAGGTCTAGAGGCTACTCAGAGTACTGGGATACAATTTAACGCTGAAGAACAAAGAACATGCTGCAAATAATCTCAGAAAAAAGTCCTGAGACAGGGCTCATCTGCAATTCCAACACAAATCATTCTGCTCCTGTGCTGCTCTGCCTTCTGTTGAGGCCCTGAAATTCAGCATTATGGGTCTTCTTCCACTTTCTCTGAACATTTTAGGAATGTGTCTGCCACATAAATTAATTTATGGAAGCATTTCCCTCCACTGCTGAGCTCACAAGGAGAGGCTTAAGGGAAAACAGATTGCTCAAGTGAGCTCTGCAATCCTTTAAGATAACCCCAGAGTGCTAGCAAGGCCAGGAGAGCTCAGGCTGCCTTTCAGTTCAGATCCAGGTGAAACGACAGGCAAAGCTCCACATGGATAACATTATCTCCAAGTATTTCTTGCCAAATTGACAACTGAGGCAAAAACTGCAGCATGTCCCACTCCAGAACAGTCAGAAAAGTGATTACACCAGCCAGTGATGAGCTCTGCAGCCAAGACAGGATTTAAAAAAAATTTTGCAATTAATACTACATCCATTTGCCTTAACAAATAAACTCCTGCCACTTAAGGACTTGGATTTCAATAACTGCCTTGTGGCTTGGCTGTGGGCTTTGCTGCATTCAAATCATGTAATTATGTCAGCAGAAAAAGCCAGTGCAGCACTTCAGTTTACACTCAGCCTCTTTAAGCCAATTAGGAACAATTTTAAGGGAACTGGAGACAAAATAATCCAACAAAAAGAGGTTTGCACCAGCCTGGTGATGCTCCAGCAGCAGCCTGGCTCAAGATTCCCTGTAAGGATGCTGAGTTACACCCAACATTCCAGCTAATAAAATGGATTCAGTCAGGATCCTCAGTTCACAGCTGAGCCTTCCTGCAGGAGCCTTCCTGAACACCCCAACAACATCCCATTAGCATGGGATCCCACCATCCCATAACCTTAATGATGAGGTACCAGAGATTTTGGGGTGTCTTTGGTTGTTGGATGAAAAATATGCAACAGCCCCACTGAGAAACTGCCCTTTTGAGAATCAGTGACACATCCATAATTTTATTCTGTTTTGTAGCCCATAATATTTAAAATTCAAAGTGAATACTTGTGGCACAGTATTGTTCCTTCCACAAAACACTTTTAACACTGGAGAGAAACGTAGCATGGAAAAAGTTGAGAGCTACAAGAAAATTAAAAAAGAATTTACAAAGCAACATTTAGTCTTTGATCTTCATCAAAAGCAATCCCTCCTCAAGGAAACAAACAGATGTTCCTAAGGGAAAAGCTGGCTCGATTCATGGGCAGAGTTCTCACCTGCAGGATGTTGGTGAAGAAGTCGTGGTAGAACATGGGCCAGTCCTGGCGGCCGATGTCCACGATGACTTTGCAGAGCTTGTTCCTGATGAAGTAAGGCAGAGTTTTGTGGTGAGCCAGCAGCAGCTTGGGCAGGCAGCTCCTGATCTCCATCTTGTCCTGGGATGGGACCCCCAGCCACATCTTATTGATCAGGTTCTGCAAAAGCAATGGACATCCCAAATGAGCTCATCTTGGATGTGAGAGAAACACTGAGAATCTGGAATCTCAGACTGGTTTGGGTTGGAAGGGACCTTAAAAATCATCCTGTTCCAACCCCCTGCCATGGCAGGGACACCTCCCACTGTCCCAGGCTGCTCCAAGCTCCATCCAGCCTGGCCTTGGACACTGCCAGGGATCCAGGGGCAGCCACAGCTGCTCTGGGCACCCTGTGCCAGGGCATCACCACCCTGCCAGGGAACAATTCCTTCCCAATATCCCATCCATCCCTGCCCTCTGGCCGTGGAACCATTCTCTGTGTCCTGTCCCTCCATCCCTTGTCCCAAGTCCCTCTCCAGCTCTCCTGGAGCCCCTTTAGGCCCTGGCAGGGGCTCTGAGGTCTCCTCAGAGCCTTCTCCAGGTCAAACAACATAAATCAGGGACAGAGCATCTGGCAGAGCTGCTCCATCTCATGGCCCAGGACTGGCAGCTCCACAATAGAGATGAAGTTACTGATTTATTAACTGGTTTTGGCTTAAGCAGAACCATAGTGGCAGGCACAGAACCATTTCCTCTATATTTTAACCCTGGGCACCAAGGGTTGCCCCTCTAAAGGGGGAAGCACAGCCTTGGATGAAGCAGGAAAGAAGAACAGGGAAGGAGGTTTGGTTTTCCAGGCCTTTGATGCCACCCAGGTCTCCTGAAGCTGAGCTGGGAGGTCACTGGTGCAGGCACTGCCTGGCAGTGACAAGGCACTACTGCACAGAAAGCTCTCAGTCCACTTAAAGCCAGACAAAATCCAAAGGAAAGCAGAGTTACAAATTGCTTCCCTGCCCTGATCCCATTTAGGGCTCTGGAGCATTAGGAGCTGAATCTCTTGGGGATATTTGGGATAACCCAGAGAGGAGGCTGAAGCAATGTCTGTGCCATCTGCAGGATTCAGCCTGCAGAAAGAGAATGTTAGAGATCACAGTCACAGCCTAGAAAAAAACTCAAATATCCAAAGGTGGAAGATGATGGTCAAAGGAGATGCAGTCCTCAGTAGGATGCACTGCACAGAGACATCAGCTCCCAGTGCAGAGCTACACAGGGATGTTTACACAGAAATTCCTCAAAGGGGTTGTTTTTGGTGTTTCCTAGCAGAGAAAATCCACAAGTACTGCTTGAAAACAATGGCCCAACCAGCTGAGGGTTCCTTGATGCAAGTCCAGAATCCCAATAAAACTAGAACATGTTCTAGCTTCAACATCCAACCTTTCATGCCCACTGTGTTCTGTCCTACTCCTCCCACCTGCCAGCAGCAGCTTTCTCCCTATAAATGCTTTTGGGAAGATATTTTAATTTCCAAAAAGCAGGAAGGAAAAACAATTCATCTGAAAGGGGGTCAGGAAGAGTTTTATTCCAAATCCATGCTACCTTCCTAAGCAGTTTGGGAAATCCATGTCCTTGGGCAGTTTTGGGAATGATCCTTGTGTTCACACCCCTCTGATGACCCAGCAGCCAAGGATAGCTGGGGAAGCTGCAGACTGGGACAGACCAGGGCTCTGAGGACCAGTTAATGTCCAGCACTGCACCAGTTAATTTTGGGAATTCAAGCTCCTCCATGGAGAGATCCTCATCTCCCAGCTGGGCTGGGGATTCGTGTCCCTCCCTCTGCTCTTGCACAGTGATTTCTTTATTCTGGGCACAATTAGGGTTTTCAATGCTACTTTGTCCCCCTCCAGGGAAGCAGACGCTCAGTAACCAAACTCCATAAAAATATCCTGAGCTGCTAGGATCCACATGGGATGATCCCAAGGATCACTGAATTCACTTCCTGGCCCTGCAGCTGTTTTGCTCATCATCAGTGGGACACCATCCCCTGAGCAGGAATAATTCCCATGGCACTTTCCATGATCACCCCTTTTTGAGGGGAAGGTAGAGCAGATTCAATTTGCAGATGGGGTCCAGACTCCCTCTGCAATCCCTAATAAGTAACGTGAATATTTAAGAGAAGAAATCAACAATGATGTGGGTAATTTGTAAAAACAAGACAACTTTAAGAGCAGAGTTTTTATCTAAACATGTCTCTTATCTAAAAAGGGGCCCAGTGCAAAGGCTGTAAACCCCTTTGATTTAGAGGCACAGCTCAGAGTGCCCACCCAGCCAAGAACACAACACAGAGGCCACAAATATCCCAGACTGAGGCGTGACATTGAGCAAACCCCAGCACATCCCCAGTGACAGACTGGTCACTGAGAAATCAGTGACACACCACTGCTGTTCACAGAATACTTCTGCTTGTTCCAGGGGACACAGAGATCAATATCAAGCCTTTTAACCCAAATTTTCTTCTAAGTAGGTGAAGAGTGGGATGTGGCTAAGAGAGACCTCACCTCTCCAACCAGCACAGGTTTGCAGGATGCAGTTCAAGAGTACCAACAACAACTACAAAATGTCAGAAAAATAAAAGCAAGTCTGCCTTCCCTCTCAGCACTCAAAGCCTGCAGGAGCCAGGAGCAGGTAATCACCCCCATATTTCTGATCATAAAAACAGCATAAAAGCAATAACACCCTTAAAAGCATCGTGCAGAAACCAAAGCAGCCTCTGAAACTGGAGGTAATTTGTGCTTAGAGATGCCAGGAAATGAATTCTTCAATTTGTGTACAAAGATTCAGTCTCCCACTCTGAGCCTGCCATTAAGCAACCTCTCTGGCAGAGAGCAATAAAAGCATCCTTCATCACTGTACTTACCAGGGATGCCATTTCAGACAAACATCTCCCCCAAAAAACTGATTGCCAGATAAAACTGCACCAGGCAGAGCAGTGAGGAGCTCAGGCCTCACCTCAAACACTGTCAGGCTGTACATCATCACATAATCATTCCTTGTGCTGGACAGGAAGTACAGGCAGAATCTCCAGGCTCCTATCTGCTGGGCAAAGTTATTTAAAAGCTCCTCTGCAAAAAACATAAAAGTACATAAATTACTTCAAAACGTACTTCAGTTTTAATTTGACTTTGATGTAAAATATTCCATTAAAATTCTTTAGCTGTAAACAAAGCCATAACAATGTATAGTGATAGCACAGCAACTGAGCAGGGAAGAGACCCTGTGTTCAGGGAATGATTCAACCTGGAGGAGGGCAAAAAATATAATAAAACCACATTCTACAGTGTTTAAAGCAAAGTAACAACAGGCTTTAATGAAAACAAAACTGATGTGTCATTTTCGAATCAGTTTTGACATAAATAACTGCAGCAGATAAGAGGTGAATATTAAAACAAATCACACGGCAATTGTATTACGAGCACTGTTATTTTATCTGTAAAAGCCAAATGCTGGGATTTCAGGTCATTGTGAGAGAGTAGGAGCACTTCAGATCAGTGCTTTAAACTCAGCTTCCTTTAATGCAACTCCAAGAGCTGCTGACTTGGTGGAAGTTCAGGGGGTAAGAAACCTCGCTGAACGCTCAGGGAAGGATTTGGTCATCTCTCATGAGGTGACAATGTGACAAAGAAAAGCCACAAAGGCTGCTTTACAGGCTAAGCAAGTTTAAGGCTTAATTGTTTTCTTTCCTGCAATTTAAGCAGGAAAACGAGGGATACCTTCTCCACAGCAAGAGATCACTGTCAGAAAAACCACAACAAAAACCTTGTGCTGTTTATTTTACAGGATTTCTGGGGCAAGTCTTTCTTGCTGAGCACACTTTTGGCAGGAAATGGTGGAAACAGAACAATCCCAGAATGGTTTGGGTTGGAAGGACCCTAAAGTTTATCCCATCCCAACCCCCTGCCATGGGCAGAGACACCTCCCACTGTCCCAGGCTGCTCCAAGCCCCATCCAGCCTGGCCTTGGGCACTGCCAGGGATCCAGGGGCAGCCACAGCTGCTCTGGGCACCTGTGCCAGGGCCTGCCCACCCTGCCAGGGAACAATTCCTTCCCAATATCCCATCCATCCCTGCCCTCTGGCAGTGGGAAGCCATTCCCTGTGTCCTGTCCCTCCATCCCTTGTCCCCAGTTCCTCTCCAGCTCTCCTGGAGCCCCTTTAGGCCCTGGCAGGGGCTCTGAGATGTGCCTGGAGCCTTCTCCTCTCCAGGTGAGCACCCCCAGCTCTCCCAGCCTGGCTCCAGAGGGGTTCCAGCCCTTGGAGCATCCCTGTGGCTGTTTGGGAATAGAAGGAATCTGCCCCTTTTCAATTACCAGCAGCTCCCCCAGATCTCTGCTGCCTTTCAGGACATATTTAATAACCCCACCCAGATGGAATTGCTATTATTCCTGCTTGTCATTCCACAAGAATTGGGCCAGCCTAGCTTTGCATTCCTAAAGCAGAATGCTGTGCTCCATCTCCAGGCAGAGGCTTCCCAGGACACACAACCCAACAATGTACAGAGCAAACCTCACTGATTTATCATCCATAGGAGCTACCAGAGATCCCCTGGAACCCCAGCTCTGGAGACCTTTCCCATGTAAGCAGGAGAGGGGAAGATGCCAGCTGAGCGCAGGCACAGCTGTGTGAACACCACCAGACCCCTCTGCTGGGGGCAGGAGCAGCTCTGGAAGGGCAGGACTCACCTATCTCCCGTTTCCTCTCATTTGTGGTGCAGTTGTGGAAAAACTCCGTCATCAGACTCTCCAGAGCCCGCAGCGAGGCCTCCTCTGACGCCTGGGAAGGACATTGAAGGAAGAGAGGAAACTCATTCCCACTCTGACACAGGAGGGTGGCATTAGAACATCACAGATGCACCAAAACCCAACAGGAGCAGGACCAGCACAGGGCAAGTAACTGGGAGCTCAATCTGCTCACTGGTAGCAAGGGGCAGCAAGATTTGTCCACTGCAGGTGAAAGCTTTGGACACGGAAGGACCATTTGCTCAGGCCAAGAACACAACAAAATCCCTTTATTTGGTGGCATTCAGGATTTTTAAGGCAATAAATAATTCTCACAAAGACAGCAAGTTCAGGCAAAGATGTTTTCAGATGTTTAGACATCATAAATATCCTATAATGGGAAGCATGAACTTTGATAGGATTTCTCTTGGACATCAGGAAGAATTTCTTCCCAGAAAGGGTGATCAAATAGTGGAATGGGCTGCTTGGGTGGGTGGGAGAGTCCCCATCCCTGGAGGTGTCCAAGGAAGGGCTGGAGGTGGCACTCAGTGCTCTGGGCTGGTGACAAGGTGGGGATGGGTCATAGGTTGGACTGGATGATCCTGGAGGTTTTTTCCAACCTCAGTTATTCCATGATCCTGTGACCCCTGACATCTCTTCCTGTCTTTGCCTTGGTGCCATCCTGCTGATCAAGAAGCTTGAAAAATTAAGGAATCTCCAGCACTCTAAAAAGCAATATACCAGTACATACCAATACACCAGTATTGAACAATCTGATTCAAGAACAGCACCCCTCTCCCCAAATTCAGGTTTTATTCTTGGATATCATTAGTTTCAGTTTTAAGTCCTAAAGAAATTATCAAGATTAACATCCAGCTGTAGTTTTGGAGTGCTCTGGAGTAGGGATGATTTTATTCTGGCAAGGTAGCAGCTTCAGAAACAATCCTGCTACAGCACAGACCATACCATAGCTGTGTCCCCAATGTTTTCAACCCATGCTATCAATAATAAATGCCTCAAAATTCAAGCCCAGACCTTCAAGCACAAGAACAAAGTAAACATTTAATAAAACTGATATTTCTGCCTCAAAAAAAAAAAAAAACCAAACCAGAAACAAAAGCCGTGCCTGGCAGTCTCCTGCAGAGAAGAGCATGTGAGACATCCTGCAGAAACACTCCAGGCTTCTACTAATTCCCATTTCCATGCACAGCAGTTTTCCCAAGGGCCAAGCATGAGCCTCTCCTCCCTGGATTAACCCCCAGGAACACCAACAACTCCACAGTGAGGGCTCTGCAGGACACTGAGCATTTCTGTTTACAAAGGAATGCTGAATTCCATCCTACCTTCCCTCTTCCTGCCCTACTTTTTCTTTTTTTCTTGCTTTTTAAAGCCCTGCTCTAGAAATCAAGTACTATTTTACCAAGAGATGTTGGTAGTGGGAAATGGGCTTATAACAACCAACAATCCAAGAAGAGGCACCAGCTCAAGTTTCCAGCTTTAATCCATTTCTGCTTGGGCTGCAAACTTCCCTTCAGCCACGAATCAGCCTCCTGCCAGTCACCATTCCCAGATAACAGCACTCTGTGGATAAGAGCCTCACTTTAAAAAGAAATATCTGACTAAGTAGCATCCTTAATGACTTAGGAAATGGCCACACTGCCATTTGTGGGAGCTAAGCTGCCCTAAGCTCCTCCCAGGCAGATCCACACATACAAATCCGGTGTTTTTCCTAAATCCCTGCACTTTCATCCTCTGCTGCTCAACACAGAGTGAGTCTCACCAGCAGTTTCTGATGCCAAACCCACAAAGATGAGTTTTCAATCTCAATCTGATGCAAATTCTTCAAGAGCAGCACTGCTCTCCCCACTCCACCTTCTACCATCCAATACCAATATCACCTCAATCCACGGAAAACTCTTGGTTCTTCACAGGGTGGAAGGGCTCAGATGTCTTTGGATATTTAATTCAGCAATTCTTCAGCAAGAGCAGTTGACATAAATATATTTCTTCCAAGATTCAAGATTTATATCCTGCTTTTGGAAATAAATTATGGAGTTCTTATAAATCTTGAGCGCCTGCCTTGTGCTCCACTGACTTCAGCACTGAGATTTGGAAGATCCCATTCCTTAGGAACACAGTTAATCTTCCAAAGCAGAACACCATCATCACGATGTTCAACACATCAAAAGCAGGAAAAAAAAAAGAAAGCAGAGAGCACAACATGATTTCATGGCTAAAAGCCCAGGCTGGAGAGCAGCCAAGGCCACCTCAGGCACAAAGACACAGGTGGGACCTCCAAGATGGTTCTCTCCTCTTGTTTGACTTCTTGTGGCTCATTGGGAGGTTTGGCCAAAGGAAGGTCGAGAAGGAAAAATTGTCTGAGGTAACCAAAGCCCAGCTCAGGATCCTCTTCTTACTCCAGGCTGGAGTTACCAAGGACCTGTATTTGCTGATGCCTTTGGGTATTCCTGAAGTTTCCCAGATCCTGGAGGCACATGGTCATCCCCCAGCTGTCCAGCAAGGCTCTGATAAGGAGGCCACTGAGATAAGGAGGTCACGTGCTGTGCAGAGCTGCAGGGGAAGGTGGCTGCACTTGGACTCAGACACCTGGGAAGTTGATTAGTGAGACTCCAATAAAAGTCCAGCTCTTTGGAGCACCTGAGGCTGTACCTGGGATATTTCCTAGCATCATTCCCACGTTAACAAGCAGTTTGCTTTCTTTTAGAGCTCCTAGTTCACTCTGCATTGAGCAGAAGGAGAGGCAGAATCAGCAGTGCTGAGTTCAGGTTCTGGTCTGAAATTCTGGGTCATGCACAGATTTCATATTCCAAGATTTTTCAAGGAAAGTGTGGACCATCAGTAACAGATTTTACCCCAGTATTCAATGTCAGGGCTGGCAGTTTGCCTCACCTCCCAGAGGCATTAATAAATATGCAACCACTAAAATAGAAATACTTCCCATTCTCTTTCAGAAGTCAAACCTGACCCCTCTCACCCCTCGTGTCTCCCAGGGCTGAATCAAACATCAGAAAATACCATTTCTCTCCTTTGCCAACTGTTAGAGGAAAATATATTCAGTTCTCCAAGTCCTTCTTGCAGAGCAGGTAATGTGAGCTTTCCCCCATGCAGAGAAAACTCTGCAGCCCACAAAAAGCAGGGGAGATAAGATGTGCCACGTCACCATCCACTCCTGCTCTACTGCCTCAACACCATGGCTGAGTTCTGACCACAGGGAGGGTCCTGGCTGCCAAATTCAGCAGATCCTGAGGCCAAAGGTGATGTCCTTGTCACAGCTCCCTTAGGAGAACAAGGCAGTGAGAGGTGAAAGCAAGCAGGGCTAAATCTAGCACAGCCACAGCTGTAGATTCCTGTGTTCCAGCAGCACATTCATACTTTGACCTGGAATTTGGGTCAAAACAGCATCTCTGGGAGGTGTGCCACAGGTGACTGTCCCCAAAATAGGCACCTCTAAGTGCTGAGCTGGGTCCACACCACACAGACCGGGCAGGCAGCAGCTCTGCTCCAGTTCTGCTCCTCCTGGAACTGTCCTCTCTGATCTGAGCAGGACTTGCTGTGGATCAGGGTGGGAGAGCCACTGCCAGCCTGTGTCCTTTCCCATCCCTCTCCTCTCATTAGTTTGCTAAAGGTGTTCCACACCACTATCAGATGAGGGGTGGAGCTGCTTACTTACTCCAGTTACCTCTGGACTCCAACCCTCCGTGCCCTTCTCCAACCAGGAAAATGAGCTCCAACAGCTCCTTTTCCTGACAGAAAAGACAAGATTTGCTACCAAGAACCTGCACATCCAACAACATTCTCCATCCACCAAAGCACCACAAGAAGGACCCATCCCACCAGCTGATTAGGACTATCCTCCAGTTTTGTTTTAAGCTGTATGATTCATTAACAGATTTCTGCTGATTAAGGACAAAAAAAAAAAAAAAACTGCCAACCTCCTGAATTTCAGCCTGTTCAATATTGCAGCTGCACCTCAGTGAGGCTCTAGAGAAGCAAAATCTTTGTGGTCTGCTGCTGACTCCATCACAAGCTCAGATGTAGACTATGACTAAAGCACTGGGGTAGAACAGTTACTCATGCAGCTCCAGCAAACAGCACCGATCCTTGGGTTGCACTTTAGACACTGCACATGCACTTGAAGAGCAGATACAAAGCTAATTTTAGTTTGCATATCACCAAACACAATCACAGCCCTTAAAGAAGCACCTGCTCATTCTGCAAGACATGGAAGTGCTTTCTAAAGCCATTTTCTCCACAGTGCTTTCATTTAGAGTTCACTTCCTCTTTTTTTTTTATTTCATTTTATGCTCTCTGAAGGGATTTTTTCTTTGAGGGGAAAGATTTTCTCTACTGCTTTGCCATAAAAACACAAGCTGTTAACCTTGTAATGTTTGCCATTAGAGCATCCATCACACAAACGATGCTCTAAAAACAGCAGCTCGGGCTAATGACAATTGAGAGAAGAGTTAGGTCTGCTTAGTTTTTCCCTAATGTGTCTGCAAATGGATACCACTCCAAGACAAATTTAAGGCATTCCCTCTCCAGAGCTTTTTTTAGTAAGATGTTAATTGCAGCTGCAATGTTACAGAGGTGACTTCATCCTTCAGGCAGCGCTGGAGCACCTTCCTGATGTGGAAGGATGGATTTTCCACCACACAAGCTCCCAACACCACCTCCAGTGGCAGGGAGGAAAAGCCCAGGCTCTGCTGCACCCCAGGAGCCCTCAGAGCACATCAAACTCCCCTTCTGCATCTCTACTCTTTATTTACAGCTGGGAGTTGTGTCGGGGAGCTGTTCCCACCCCCTGCACCCATGCTGGTTTGGATTCTGATTCCCACCCCGTCCATCCCTGCCTGCAATCTCTGCTCCTGCTGCTGAACACTCACCAAGCCCCCACACCCTGCACTGACATCACACACAGATCCCTCTGCAGCCTCCTCGCTTCCCAGAGCCTGCCTCTCCATCCCAATCCCAATCCCAGCCACCCCCCTCTCCTGCCATTTCCAGTGCAAGACACACAGCCCAGCACAGCTCAGCCTCCTCCCAGCTATCAGGATTCAGATTTTATCACATTTAGCTGTTAAAATCACTATCAGCTACGTCTACCAGCTTGTGGGCAGCTCTCCCAGGAGAGGAGGGACTGCAGGGGAGCACACAAGGAGAATCCTGGCTGATGGAAAAATTCCACTTGGAATTCCTATGCCACCAACAAGCAAGTGCACAGGGTTAAAAAAAACGGACAAGAAATAAGAAATTTCAGCCACAGTCCCTGTATAAAATAACTCATCATCACCCTGTCATTGCTAATTGCAATGTCCCATCCTCTTCCACCTCAGAGCCTTCTGCTCCCAGTGTTAACTGCAGTTAATTAACAGCAGTCACACACCTAAAAATACAAACAACCACACTCCAGCTGCTGAATTTTCTTCTTGCTCTATTATTTATAGTCAAGCCTAACTTAATGATGCACATATGTATTGTGAGTATCAACAATACTAACATCTCCAGGTACTGAGGTAGTAATTTGCTCACTGAAGGATTACCAGGGTGTCTTTCAGAGGCCCTCCCTGCCTCAGCCCTAACACAACATGGTAATGAACAGGGAAATCAGAAATCGCACTCTCAGAAAGCTTGTGGGTCATTTCAAGCCTGCTCACAACAACCTGGAGAACCCCTGGGTCATTCAGGGCAGTAAAATTCATGGAAGAAGTACACTATTGTTTTTAGCAAGAAAAGCAGAATTATGAAGTGTTTTAAAAAATATTGTAGGACACCCAACACATCTCCCAGAAAAGAGAAACACGCACTACAGGGATGCAGAGCTGGGAGCTCAAAAGCAGTGTTACTCGTTAGATTTAATCCCTTCCACCAAAAACTGCAGAATCTGGGGGCTCACCCTCATTCCAGGGTCTCTCACCAGAGGTCTGACACGAGGAGCCCAGAGCCTACGTGCTCCCCCGCAGTGCTCTGCAGATGCTATCAGGCCAGGGCTCAGCCTTCATTCTCAGTTTCCTTGTTGCACTTCAGAGATGTTTTTGTGGTTTCCAGAACCGAAAGCAGCCTGGGCCCCTCTCTGTGCTCCCAGCACAGCTCAGCTCCTGGGGCTGTGGCAAGGCAGCTCTGGCAGCAGAGCTCACCCCTCTCCTGGCTCACTCATCTCAGAGACCACCACGTCAGCACATCACTAACAACATGGAGATTCTGCAATCTCATTTTAGTAGATTATTTTGCTTCAATTGTAGGATAAAAGTCACAGATTGCTGCTGTGCCTCAAGGCAACTGGCAGAGGAGCAAAGGCACCATGCTCTTCTCTGTGTCCCTGAGGTCCCAAAGCTCAGGGCCAGCTCCAGAACTGCTCCAAGCCCTCCTGCCTGGACAACTTCCTCCTTTAGGAACCTGGCTGCACTTCAGGGATCAGAGTGTTTAGTTTAAATATCAGGTAAGGACTCACTAGGACCCAGGCTGAGCAGAGCTGTGTGGAACAGGCCATGGAGAGCCAGCAGTGCCAACCTGATTTCTGCACCAGAGATCATCTTACCTGGAACACTGCCTGCTCCACGAGTAATCAGCACCTTTTTCAATACCCAAGGGATCTGATTTCTTAAACCCTCTTGGACAGGAAGATTCACTTAACCAAGCATCAGGTTTGAAGGTTGAACTTTGATTAACAGGCTCAAGTGTCCGAGTCTGATTCTTGCTAACCCAGTAACTCTTAACCCACAAAACCAAGCCCAGCAGGCAGTGTGTTCTCCACCCAGCAGCTCCCAAGAATTCTCTTAGAAACCCAGCAAAGGAATAAAACAATCCCAGCAGGCTGGAAAAAACAAAGGGTGGTTTAGACACAGTGCTGTTTCAAGCCATGCTTGCTGAAGATGAGCCCAAGAGCAATTTCTGAGTCCCTGACACCCAGGAAAGGCAGATGGTCACGTGCTGCTCACTTCCTAATTGATTTCTTGTGGTTTAGCTTCTGGAAAGGGCTCGGCAACACAGTATTTTCCCAAACAAGCAGTTGCTAAAACAGCAATACACTGCTGAGAAGTGCAGAAGCACCCAAAGCAGATTCCTCAAGATCAATACCCTGTATATCACCAAAGCACAGCAGGCAGAGATGGCTCTGGAGTCACTTTTTGGACCTGCAACTTAAACCTGACAATCCAGGCACAGCCTTTCCTCAGCAGATACTTGGCTCAGGCAGTTCTCAGCTGCTGGCCATCACTTTTTAAGCCATCTATGATTGTAACTTCTCATTTTGTGGGTTATCAGCAAAATCAGCCAAACAAAATCTATTCTTCGGACAGACACAGCTGAGCACCTGCCAAGGGTGCTCGGCTGGGCAGGGGTTGCTTCCAGAAGTGAAAACACTGCAAGGTGACTGTGGTTGTCTCAGTTCAGAACTCACTTAAATTCCCCCAGTGAAGTCTAGAAACTCACACCTCTGAAGCTGCATGGCTCCTTTCACTTCACACTCTCCCTTTGCTGGGTTCCCCAGGATGCCCCACACTCCAACCCAGCCTGTGACCCCCTTGCAGGGAGATCCCATCCTTCCCTGTCAGGCACTGCTTGTGCAGGAGCCCCAGGAGCACACGCACAAGGAACAAATCTCTTCCCTTTTCTCAACATAAACAAACCAGGCAGGATCACAGGGCTGCCCCAAATGCAGCTTCACTCACTTTGAGACAACACTTCCCTCAAAAGTTTAGGTGAAGTAACCCAAATTCTAACCAGGCAGGAGGAAAAAAGATCCCAACCAATCCTTTGGAAACGAGTAGGTTGGTGAGGAATGTATTGGTAAAAGATGTTTAAAAAATCCTTATAGAAAGTATTTGTAAAAGGTGTTAAGAAAAATGCCCTCATCATCTCACTCCAATGGTGCAGAGATCAAGAGATGTGCAGCAGTGGCAAATGAACTCACACTGTACCCAGTAGAGCCTTCTGAGCTGACGTCTAAAAACCCCACACCCATCACAGGTTCATGGAATAGTTTGGGCCAAAAGGACCTTAAAGCTCATCCAGTGCCACCCCTGCCATGGGCAGGGACACCTTCCACTGTCCCAGGCTGCTCCAAGCCCCGTCCAGCCTGGCCTTGGGCACTGCCAGGGATCCAGGGGCAGCCACAGCTGCTCTGGGCACCCTGTGCCAGGGCCTGCCCACCCTGCCAGGGAACAATTCCTGCCCAATATCCCATCCATCCCTGCCCTCTGGCCGTGGGAGCCATTCCCTGTGTCCTGTCCCTCCATCCCTTGTCCCCAGTCCCTCTCCAGCTCTCCTGGAGCCCCTTTAGGCCCTGGAAGGGGCTCCGAGCCTGCAGCCTTCTCCTCTCCAGCTGAGCACCCCCAGCTCTCCCAGCCTGGCTCCAGCCCTTGGGGTACCTCTGTGGCCTCGTCTGGACTCTGTCCAGCAGCTCCACATCCTTCCTGTGGTTACAGTGACTCTTCCTACAGAGAACACTCTTCACGCTCTTACAGGTGAAAACCTGACACTTAAAAATCCTTAAAAACCCTTTGTTCCTCCCCACTTGTACAAATGTAGCAGCTCCTTTGACCAGAGAGAAGGCAAGAAAAGAAGATGCCCAAGTGACAGGAGTGAAGAACCTGGCATGGTTGTGTAGCAGCTCTAAGGAGTCCAAGATGCATGAAGAGATTTTTAAGAACACTTCTCAAATCCTTCACTGTCAGCAGAGCCACAAATAAACCCTTATTTATCTCAGCCTCCAGACAAGTCCCAATAATACCCAGGGAAGGCTCTGAATCACAGCTGTTTGTAGCCCCAAGTGAAGGAGTCTCTGGAATTATGCACATATGCAGAGCTGGAAATGGGAAGCACCAGGGCAAGCAAAAAAAGAAAGTGAATGTAAGAAAAAAACAATTATTCAGCATATTTCTTAAAGGGACACCTCTACCCAGATCCAACTCCAGCAAGCAAATCCTGCTGATTTTCCTCCAAGATCCACTTCTGCCTGGCAGGATTAAGTCCAGTACCATGGGGAAGAGCTGTCCCAACATCTGGCTACACCAAGTGCATGATTTAGGGCAAACTTGGGGCAGGATTATACCTGATCCAATACATCACAGCAGCCAGATCTGATTTCTAAGGAGGTGTGATTATACTACACGAAAATATTGAATTTTCAGACCCTCACGCCCTGTCAAAGAAAAAAAGATTGTGATACTCTAAATTTCATTCCTGGCAGGAACATTTAAACTTGTGTTGGGCATTTAAGAGTCTATAATGAAGCTACCACGGGAATAACTAGGATTTTTGTTGATTAAAATGTTTTCAAAGGACAGCTCACGCAGGGAGAACATCCAGTCCAATTAAAGACAAACAAGATGTTGACATCTGCAATGCTGCTGCACTTTGGGGGATTTCACAACTGCCCTTTGCTGCTCAGCCATCCCACCCCTGGGGAAGGTTCCAGGCTCCCTGTCCACAACAGGGGGTTCTGCTGGGCCAACATGGGGATATTTGTCCTGGGGGACCCAGAGGGTCACCACGACCCAACCAGCTCCATCAAGCACCAGCAGAACACAGGAAAAAGCAGCTTTTGAAAGCCAAAGCTGCCTTTTCCCCCTGCAGCTTTCCCCAGTCCCAAACCCAGCAGCTCCTGGGATCATAGGAAGGGCTGGGAGCAGGAACTGCCTCCTGAGCACTGACCTCACACTTCCACATCAGAGACTACAGGTCATGGAGAACTTTGTCCTCCTCTTGGTTTCCTTCAACTTGCAAAAAGGAAAGCCAAGGAAATGTAGAAAAATGCAGGTTTATCCCCCATGACCCAAGGGTTAGGGAATGGGATGAGGAAACCATGCTAAGGAGTTGGTTTTGCTGTAGCCTCTCCAGACCTGATTTTGAACACCAGGGAAAGCACCACTTAGCCAAACTTCCATGGCAGAAACTGCTCCTCATCCCAAAGAAAAAGGGTACAATTGCAATGCAGAAGAAACCTGCTCTGTTCTTACTCAATGAAGCAGCAGGGAACCAGCTGAGCACAACACAGATTTTTCAGGCAAAACATCCCTCCAAAGGCAGAAAAAAGCCCTCATTCCCCTCTGGAAAGCTGCATCCAGGGCTGGCTTTGGCATCCTGACAAGCCAGTACACAAAACAGATGAGCACACTCCTTTCTCCAAAGAGGGGACAAAAAGGAATCAGGACAATCCCTCTTGGGAAGAGCTCCACACTGCAATTAAAGACCTAATAAAATATTAAGTCAAAATGCTAAAAATACACACAGAGATCCAGCCACAAGCTTGGAGATGATGGAACAAATAAAAGATAATTTGGAGCGTGAATGCAAAGGGTTGGAAATGGGAAAAGAAATGGAATTCTGGGCATGATCCACATAGTAGAAGGGTCAGGGAAGATCAGGAGAGAAAAAAAATAAGGAATTTGTGGTGTTGCTAGAAGAGCCTGGAATAGTTCTGGTGGAAAGTATCCTGAGTGTAAACAGAAACGAGAAACATGCATAAAGAAAGGAATCAAATGTGTGTGGAAGGAAGGTAAGATTGGAAAAGAGCTGCTTCACCATAAGCTGTAGGAGCTTCTTAGCCCAGGAGAAGCTCCATCATCCCAAAATTCCAGAGGACAGAGAACACACAAATAAACCTCAGGGAGTGACTAGACAAGTAGCAAAGTCCTTGACCATCAGAATCAGTAGGGGAAAAGCCAATTGCTTTTGCTCTACCAAAATATCAGTATTTACATTTTGGTTGGAACAATGAGGCCTACAAGGGAGAACAGGCACATGCTGCACACTTGATAAATGCTGGAAATGGGATTCCAAAAATTATTCTATATAAATGGGAGTCTAAACATTTTATTCTGATAAAACAAAGCACCAGACACCTTCTTTTCTTTCTCTCAGAGAAGAAGGTTGTCATGTGGAAAACGCAGAGAGAGCAAAGGCAGCAGTGACCCAAATATAAATACAGTTCCCAAGAGGAAATATCTGCTGTCTAATAGAAGATAATGATTTGGAAGGATTTTAGAGCACATTCTACCAGGCAGGTATCAGCCTATACACCTCAAAGCTACATTTCCTTCTACTTTGCATATACTAATGCATAAATCCAATATTAACAGCAGCTCCTTGGTTCCTAAATGACACCACCTAACAACATGCACTTAATTCACCCAACTGTACCCAAAGTTCTTGGAGTTTTTGGGTATCCATGCATGGAGTGATCTCTGCACAGCACTGAACCCCATGGCAGGAGCTTTGTGGTACCTGCCAGATTTTAATGCTTTTCTGATGAAATAATTAACAGCCACCACCACCCATCCATCAGCGACAGCCAGTGGAAATGAGCTTTTCAAACTCATTTAGTGAACCTGGAGGCTCAACAATTTTGCCTTGATAGCTTTTAGTCCTCCTGAAGCCTACATTTAGCTACCCAGGTCTTTGAAATATGGATGTGTTGGAATTATTATAGGTCCTGAAAGGGATTATGTGCAACCACTGTGCTAAATGAGCTGTTTTCTTCTGAGAAAAAGCTCTGCTTTTGGAGGAAGCATCTGAGCAGAGATCAGCTCTCCTGCTAGAGCTCCCATTCCTGGTTCATCTCCAGAGCTACCCAGGCCTTGCTGCAGAGTTGGGAAAGTTCACCAGCATTAATCAGCATCTCCAGTTTGATGATTTAATAGAGGGGGGATAACTGGGGGGCACACAAACACACAATATGATTTGCTGGCCAAAAAAGGAAGCCAGATGTTGGAGCCGAGGCCGGAACTTCCGAGTTCCTACTCTCTGGTTTCTCTGCTCAGCAGCTGATTGAGTCAGAAGGGTTCTACAGAGGGCTTGCTTTTATTTTAACTGCTCATGAAGGGGATGCATTGAGAGCAGACAGAACCTCAGGCTCAGGGGTGTAATTGTGATGCTGCACCTCAGCTGGCACTGCTGGAGGACAAAGGGAAGGGACAACACCCTCAGCTCCCTCTTCACCCCAAAACCCTGCTGTGAAGCTGAGCCCACCTGGCCATGTCCCAACACTTCCTGCCTGGGCAGCAGCAACAGCATCCCCATCTCCTCACAGCACAGCACCCCTGAGCTCACCTGGGCCAGGGACAGGGAGCACAGC
>QUSF01000144.1:254274-273763 GCA_003676055.1 Chloebia gouldiae
GGGATTGGGGATTGGGTGGGATGGAATGGGATTGGATTGGGGATTGCTTTGGGGACTGGATGGGATGGATTGGGATTTGGGATGGGATTGGGGATTGGGGATGGGATAATGGGATGGGAAAATGGGAGGGGATGGGGTTAGGAATAGGGAGAGGGATGGACCCAGACCTGGGCCAGGGCCTGCAGCAGGTGCTGGAGCTGGAGCTGGAGCTGGAGCTGGAGCTGGAGCTGTCCCTGGATCCGGCCCTGGGCTCAGCCCCAGCCAGCCCCCAGGGCTGCCTCCTGGCTCCTGCCCCACAGAGAGCTCCCAGGGCTCTGGATGTGGCTCCTGGCTTTGTGCCCGTGTGACTAATTAGTAATGAAATGAACCAGGCCAAGGCAAACCCCCAACCCTTCCAGCCCGCCCCAGCAAGGGCAACAAAGCTCCATGGCATGGAATCCTTTGGCTATTCCCATGTCCTGGGATTGCCTCAGCTGGAGCTCCTTGTGGCCAACACTTTTCCATTGCCTGACCTGGCCAGCAGTGAAGACATCAACAGATCCATTAATAAAGGGGTTAACGTTAGGAAAATTGAAATCCAGGCCCCATCTGCAGCCTCACAAAATCAAGAAGCTGGAAACACTGAAACTCCAAACCTGCAAGGCTGATACAGATCAAAGTATTCCTCATGGTTCCCAAATTCCTGTGGCACCTGCAGTGACATGAGGTGGCTCAGCCTGGTGGCTTAACCGGCTTTAGAAGAGACAACAGCCCTGTGGGGACATTGCAAAGGCTGGCACTTCCTTTAGAGGATTAAACCCCGGGAGGAGGGGAAATGAACCATCTGTGGGGCCGGAGCTGTCCCCAGCTCCACAAGGAGCTTAGGGCTGAGAAGCCCCATGGGGTCTCCAGGAGGATTTTGCATCATGGAGGATTTTATTTCCACTCTCTCAGCAGAGCACTGACCCCAACAGCCCCAGTCCTGCTCATCCCTCCAGGAAAAACACTGCTCCTGGGCCTGGCAGGGGGTGGAACTGCCCAGGGAGGAGCAGCTGAGGAGACACGGCCTGGATGTGCCCATGGATCACCGTGTGCAGCCCCGGCTCCAAAACCTGCCTCTGCATCAGCTCCAAACATCCCCAAGACCTCCAAACCTCCCCAAAACCTCCAAAATGCCCTACAACACCTTCCAACCCCTCCAAAACCTCTCCAACCCCTCCTACCCCTCCAAAAACTCCTCTAATCCCTCCAAAATCTCTCCAACACCTCCAAAACCTTTCAATCACCCCCAAAACCTCTCCAAACCCTTTGAAACATCTCCATCACCTCTAAAACCTCTCCAGCACCTCCTCAACCCCTCTAACACTTCCAGAACCTCTCTATCTACTCCAAAACCTCTCCATCACCTCCAGAACCTCTCCAAAACCCCTGCAACCTCTCCAAAACCTCTCCAACTCTCCAAAACTTCTCAAACACCTTCAAACCCCCTCTGAACTCTCCAAAATCCCTCTGACATCTCCAGTACCTCTCCAAAACCTCTCCAATATTTTCAACCCCTCCAATGCCTCCAAAACTTCTTTGACTCCTCCAAAACCCTACAACGCCCTCGAAATCTCTCTGATATCTCCAAAACTCCTCCAAGACCTTCAAAACCCCTTGAGCACAGGCAGAACTCCTCCAGCCTTCCCCAAATGTCTCCAACATCTCTGAAACCTCACTGAAACATCCCAAATCCCTCCAACATCCTCTAAAATCTACCACCTTCAAAATCTCTCAAACACCTCAAAGTATCTCCCAACATTTCCAAAATATCTTCAGCATCTTCAAAGCTTCTTCAGCACCTCCAAACTTCTGCAAAATTTCCACCACCCCAAAATCTTCTGTTGCCTCCAAAACACCTCCAAAACTCCTTCAAATCCCTCTGACTCCTCCAGAACTTTTTGAAAACCCTTTTAAAACTTCCAAAACCTCTCTGACACCTCCAAAACACCTGCAACCTCTCCAAACCCTCTTCAACATTCCCAACACCTCCAAAACCCCTCCAGCACCTTCAAAATCACTCCAAAATCTCCAAAACCCATCCAAATACCACTCCAGCATCTCCAGAGCCTCTCCAAAATCTCTGCAATATTTCCTACACCATTAAAACACTCCGATGCCTCCAGGACTTCTCCAACACTCCCAAAATATCTCCAGCATCTCCAAAACCATTACAACACCTCCAAAATATCTCAAACACCTCCAAAACCATTACGACACCTCCAAAATCTATCCAACACCTTCAAAATCTCTCTAACATCTCCAAAACAATTAAAACACCTCCAAAATATCTCCAACACCTCTAAAACCATTAAAACACCTCCAAAATCTCTCAAACACCCCCAAAACCTCTCCCACACTTCCAAAACCATTACGACACCTCCAAAATCTCCATAACACCTCCAAACTCTTCTGACTGCTCCAAACCCACTCCAAGACCTCTGCAACCCCCTGGCTGAGCCGAGGGGTGTCCGTGGGGATCCGAGGCTGGAGCTGCCCGGATCTGGCACCTCAGCAGGGCTCCCACCGGGATGTGCAGCTGCACGAGCTCGTTACCATGGTGATCATTAAAAGGATAATCTCATTATCAGCATTTGTCATCCTGGCAGGGCTGAGTGTGGACACGTGCTCCGAGGAGCTGGGGACAGTGGAGACAGGGATCTCCTGAGCTCCCCACCAGGCCCTGCTGCTGCCACCACTGTGGGGGTGGGTGACGTCCTTGAGGCAGGACGGTATGAAAGAACTCTAATTTAGAAGGCTTGAGAGTAGAACGCTGATATATTTTAAATACATCGCTCTTTTATAAAGAACATCATCCAGACCAATTCTATTGTCCTAGAGTAAAAACTTCTTACACCATTGGTGTGCAGTGAATGATGCTCAGTGGCAGAACTTATCTATAAACAATGTGAACAACAAGAGAGATAAAGAATTATTTACATTCTTTCCCAACTGTTTCCCAGGCTTCTTCCTGGTTAGAAACTCTCCATTTTCTCTCTGACTGAACTGAGAATATCCACAAGTGGGCATGGGCTTGTTTGGGGTCTCCAAAAGAGAAGCAGCCCCAGGTGCCTGGGGTGAGGAGGGTGGGATGGAGCAGCTGAAGGGAACCTAAAGAAGGAACCTCCTGCCAAACTCCTGGATCCCTACAAGGGGACTTCTCCTCTGGCCCACTTATCCCTGCAAAGGCCAAGGATGTGAAACACCTTTCAGGGATGTGAGGCTGAGTTTTGCAAGCCTTTGCTTTAGAAACATCTGTCCCCAGGTAAAGGAATAGTAAAGCATGGAAAGGTTTGGGTTGAAGGGACATTAAAGGTGATCTCATCCCACCCCTGCCATGGGCAGGGACACCTCCCACTGTCCCAGGCTGCTCCAAGCCCCGTCCAGCCTGGCCTTGGGCACTGCCAGGGATCCAGGGGCAGCCACAGCTGCTCTGGGCACCCTGTGCCAGGGCCTGCCCACCCTGCCAGGGAACAATTCCTTCCCAATATCCCATCCATCCCTGCCCTCTGGCTGTGGGAAGCCATTCCTTGTGTCCTGGCTCTCCCAGCGCTTTTAAAAGCTCTGTGCCCATCTTCCTTCCAGGCCCCCTTTAGACACATCCAGGTGTCCCCAGGGTCCTTGTGCTTCACACAGGAAACCCCAGGTCTCACATCAGGGACCTCCTGTTGTTGTTGATCCACGAAAAAACAAAGTGGGAATTCCCCATCAGCCTCCAGCATCACTGGAGCACGAGGAGGATCCTGTCCTGGGAATGTGGCATGCCAGGCCCTGGGCCTGCTTTTCCCATTGTTGGAAGTGGCATTTCTCAAAGAAAATCAGCAGTCCCCCAAACCAGTGACCGTGCCAGCCCTTCTTTAAATCTGGGGCTCCTCCATCCCTGAAGAGGGAGCAGCAGTGCTTGGACTGTGCCTGGACCAGCCAGCCCCCAGGCTGGAGAAGCCATCCACCTTTTTTTAAAATTGATTTGGTAACTTTATATTTTAAAAACACAGAAGGAATGGAAATGCCATGGAGCTGAACAGCTGTTTGGGGAGATGAAGGGAACAGGATTTGTGAAAATAATTTGTTACCACATGGCTTATCTCTTAACTTTTATTACAAACAGGCACTGAAATGCCTCTTCTCCAAGCCTCCTGCACTACTCCAGCCTTGATTCCAGGCCTTTCAACCCTCCATTCAAATATTCATCTCATTTAATTGCTTTACTCCTGTTCTGCAGTGGTTGGGTTTTGCCCTCAGGGTGAGTCTGAGCCTCACACAGCTGGCTGTGCTTCCCCTCACATCCCTCCCCTCTGTTCCCATCTTCTTTATTGTTCCTGCCACAAACCGAGCTGCAACTCATTGGGAATGCCACAGAGAAATGAGCATTTTACTGCCCTGCCACCTCATGCAAAGCAATTTGATGAGAAGGGTTAAACTGTGTTTTATAAGTCCAATAAAGCAGCTTGGAAAAGTTTTGTCCACAAAGCTCCACGGCTCCCCACGGCTCCCAAGTTCCTTGGCAAGGAATTTGCTTATTTAGCAAGCTGTAAAAACCCAGCAGGTAAAAATTCCTGAGTCCAAATTCCTGAGGAAAGTACAAAAGTGGATCATTAATGATATAAACCCAGCAGAGCCTGGGGACAGGGAGCTCTTCCCTGTAATGGGTCTGGGTGTCCCAGCCCACCCCACATCCCTGTGCTGGGCACACTGGTCGGGGTGGCCATAGTGGGTGAGGGACATTTGTGGCTTTGTGGCCATCACTGGCCCTGGCCAGGTCTTCCAAGCCTCCTGCTCTGCTCTACACCCCACTGGGATTCATGTGGGACGATGCTGGGGTTCTGGCCCTGATTATACCCCTGGGAATGGCTTCCCAATTCCCTCGGAAGGGTGGCTGCTCCCAGCCTGAAGCCGAACGAGCCCGTGGGGATGGAGCAGGTCCCCAAAGGCCACGTGGAGGGGAGTGCAGCAAAGCAAGCTCCAGACAGGCTTTGTGGGCCTGATGGCTCAAGGGTATTTGAAAGGGAGCCCTGGAAACTCATGCCAGTGTCCCAGCCACCCCTTCCAGAGGCTCCAGAGCCAGAGGAGCAGCTTGGAGCCAGGGCAGTTCTCTCCCTCTGCTCTCTTGCAGGCCGGGAGAAAGGACTCATTTAGGCTGTGGCTTCTTTTGAAACTGCAACAAGTTCAGTCTGTCCCAGCCTTCTTCCCAGACCTCAAATCCACCCAGACAGCACAGCAGGATGTCCTGAGCTGCCCTTCTATGCCTCTCCCTGCTCTCAGCATCCCACAGTTCTGTGGGACACCATGCCTTGGTTTGAACAGACAAGTGTCTGCTGAGGAAGGCAGGAGCTTCCCTTGAAGTGGAACATTTAAACCCCCTCCCTCTGAATTGTTGTAAAATTGAAATTAAGGGCTTTTCAGGCAAAGATATGGGAGCAGGAATAACAGTTCTTTATTAGGGAAGAAAATAAAAATAAAATACAATAATGCAGTAATACAAAACAACACTGAGAGAGTCAGAGCAGGCCCTGTCAGGCTGTGGGTCAGGGAGGTGGCTCAGCCCCATCCCAGGGTGGCTGAGCCCTCCTGCAGTGCCAGCTGTGCTTCTGCTGGAGCAGGGATCCTGCACAAGGGGGGAGTTTTCCTCTGGAGCTCCAGGGCTGGGGGAGATGGGCCTGGGCTCCTCTGGGAATGCAGGGGGAAGAAAGCTGCTTCTCTGGGAATGCAGGGGGAAGAAAGCTGCTCCTCTGGGAATGCAGTGGGGAAGAAAGCTGCTCCTCTGGGAATGCAGGGGGGAAGAAAGCTGCTCCTCTGGGAATGCAGTGGGCAAAGGCTGTTCTGGTGTCCCAAAATCTCAGATTGTATCCAGGTAGGAATGCTTGGCGCCTCCCCTGGGCAGAGCATCTCCCCATGGATGATGGAATTTTCTCAGCCATGCAGGGACACTCACTGGCCATGGACAGCAGAGATCTCCTGCATGGAGGATTGGTTGTGGAAGAGATTAAGAAAAACTGTCCAATGAACAGAAGAGAACTGCCCCACCTCTGACAGATGGGGAATAGAATAAACACCCCCAAACCACATCTTCCAACTCAGGACACACCAGCAGAGGTGCAGGAGGTGGTGGAGGGGGATGATGGAACCTGGGTTTCCATGGGCAAGGTCTCATCCTGGGGGGTCTGTCCCTCACCAGGAGCTCCTGTGGGGCTCCACCATGGATTTGTCACTTGCCCCTTGGTCCAGCATTGTGATGGGATTTTATTTAGTGAGGCAGGAGGGTCCCGTGAGCCACGCAAGCTGCCCTCTTTTTCCAGGAAGCAGAGGGTGCATGGGGAAGCCATGAGAGGCTCCCCAGGTTCTGGGCACTCTCATCCTCTTCCCTTTTTCTCCAGGTTTCTGCTTCACTCTGCTCAGCCCATTAGTCAAGGCATTAAATTTTAACATTTTTGTTGCTCCGGCAGCCTGTTCCTAATGAGTGGGTGCCTGGGTGGATGCCAGGCCCTGGCACCAGGGACCGAGGGGCCTGGGGGACCTGATCCCATGGACTCCCCCAGTGCAATCCTGGGGGATGCTGGTGCTGCTTCTCCCAGCTCCCAAGGACCACCATGGAAAGAGGATCATTGCAAACAGCCTGCACAGCCCCAGTGCAGCCAAGCTGGGAGAGCTGGGGCTGTTCACCTGGAGAGGAGAAGGTTCCAGGGACACCTCAGAGCCCCTGCCAGGGCCTAAAGGGGCTCCAGGAGAGCTGGAGAGGGACTGGGGACAAGGGATGGAGGGACAGGACACAGGGAATGGCTCCCGCTGCCAGAGGGCAGGGGTGGATGGGATATTGGGAAGGAATTGTTCCATGGCAGGGTGGGCAGGCCCTGGCACAGGGTGTCCAGAGCAGCTGTGGCTGCCCTGGATCCCTGGAAGTGACCATGGCCCAGCTGGATGGGGCTTGGAGCAGCCTGGGACAGGGGAATGTGTCCCTGCCCATGGCAGGGGGTGCTGTGGGATGATCTTTAAGGTTTTTTCCAACCCAAACCATTCTGAGATCCCAAGATTCTGTGAGAAATAATTGGAATCATCAGACTCTCCTGGGGGGACAGGACCCCGAGCAGCACAGCCAGGAGCTTTCTGGCCACGAGGAATTAAAAAGCCATCGATTTCTGCCATTAGCGGGGGTGTGGCAGGAGCAGACGCCACAGGCAGAGCCACTCACTGAATAATTCAGGCGAGAGATGACGAAGCCCAAGGCCAGGCTGGGGAAGCCTCTCCTTGTTCTCCTGCTCACCTTCCCAAGGACGTGGCCCAGGACCCTGGAATTCAGTCCCAAGGACCTGGGGGACACGTATTCATCCCTGAGCCACTCCCAAAGGATGGGGCACAGTGACATGTCAGGGCCTTGTGACTCTGGGGGCTCCTGACCCAGCATGGCCTGGGGTATCCCCGTGGAGCAGCTGGACACTGCCTGCAGCAAGGGTCCATTTTGGGGCAGGGACACTCATCTAGGGGCACAGGCACGCTGCTGTGGGGCAGGGACACACATCAAGGGGCACAGGGACACTGCTGTGGGCAGGGACATCCCTCGGCAGGCACCCTGGGGCTCCTGTGCTGTGCCCTGTCCCACCATGCCCGTGCAGGGGGCACATCCAGGGGTGGCTCCCACGGCACCTCTGCCACCACCAGCAGCAGGCACGGGCCACCTACGGGCACCCAGGCTAAGAGATTTCCCCCTGATTGTGCCACGTCCCCGGTGCCAAGGCCGGCCAGAGCCGGGGGGTGTCGGGCAGAGCCCCGGGGACACAGCACGGGCTCCTCGGTGGCTCGCGGTGCCCCGGGCGGGCGGGCTGGGCTTGCCCGGCCTCAGGCCGTGCTGCCGAGCCCGGAGGCAGCAGCGGGCACCGGGAGAGGGCGGCTGGAGGCCGGGCAGGCGGCATCGGAGGAGTTAATTTTCAGCCTCGCCGCGGGAGTCGGGAGCTATTAATACTCGCACGCTGCTTTAGCTGTCAGAGCGAGCGGCTGCTCTGCCGGTGAGACGAGCCCCGCGGAGCCGCCGCTCCACGACGGCACAACTTTCCCCCTCCGTCGGTGTGTTCGGCTGCCGGGCCCTGCCGGACCCTTCCAGACCCTTCCAGACCGCGCTGGATCCTGCCAGACCCCGCCGGACCCCACCTGCTGCAGGGGACGCTTCCCCTGACCGCGGCACGGGCACTGTCCGCTGCCTCGGGGCAGCCGCTTCCCGCGGCCTCTGAAGCCCCGCAGGGCTTGGCCGGTGCCTCGGCCCACCCTGCCGGACCTCTGGTGCCGGTGATGCCACCCCAGGTCCCTGTTGGCACCCCCTGAGGGCTGGCGGTGCCGCCGGCCGGGCAGCGCCATGGGTGCCGCGGTGGCACCGGGCATCTCTGGCCCCGGCGTGAGGGCGACGCGGGACGTGGCACAGCCCGGAGCCGCCTCCGTGCCCGGGGAGCGGCCGGTCCCGGCGCTCAGCCCGGCCGTGTGACACCATGGCCCCGGGAGGGCCAGCGTGAGCCTCCGGCCACCGCCCGTACCGGCGAGGAAGATGCCAACACCCCTCTGGCACTGCCCTGCGGTCGCCCTCGCCCGGGCGCGGTGGCCACCGGACCTGAGCGATGGATTCCTTCTGCTTCGTCTGCTTCCAGAAAGAGGAGCTGCAGCCCCTGCACCTGCACAGGTGAGTGCCGCCAGCCCGGGGCAGCCCCGCCGGGGACACAGCGCTGCACGGCACGGAGCGGGCACCGAGCCGGGCTGGGGGGCAGTGCCCGGCCCGGGCCGTGCCAAAGTTTCCTCGGGAACAGGCACATCCTCTCCCGAAAGAGGAGCCCGGGGCCGGTGCTGCGTGCACGTGTGTCCTCCCGGGATGCGCTTCCCTGGCAGCAGGGAACTCGGTGGGCGTGCCGTGCCGTGCCGTGCCGTGCCGTGCCGTGCCGTGCCAGCTCAGCTGTGTTGCAGTGCCCATGGGAGCATGGGGCTGTGGGCAGCAGCGTGTGCACCCAGGGCCTCCCGGAGCCGTCCCAGCACCGTCCCCGATCCATCCTGGAGCCGTCCCACCCATCCCCGCTCACCTGAGCGGGGTCCCTGGGCAGTCTCTGCTTCTCCCTGCCTGGCTGCGGCCGGGGCACTCGGGGGTTCCACACGGAGAGCCGCAGGCTCCCCGAGGCCTGTCCCTCTGGGCAGCAGCACCGGCGCTCGCCTCCCCCATTCCCGAAATCTCCTCTCCCATCGGCGCTGCTGAGCCACAGCCAAGGAGAATGTGCGGTGCCGGAATGAGGCGGGCAGCCGGCAGGATGCGAGGTGCGAGCGCTGGCACACGTTGTGCCCAACTGCTCCTCCGTGGCACTGAGCCACTGCCGGCTCCTGTCCCACGCTGCCAGCCCCGAGCAGAGCCCCGTCTGCTCCAGCCAGGAGCCCTCCAGGCACTCACTGTCCCCAGCGAGGTCTGGGGGGCCTCAGGGCCATCAGCTGGATCTCAATCCAGGCAGTCTGTCTTTCCTCACGGGTTGCAGGAAGCTGTAGGGTTTGTTTTGGTGTAAATCATTAATTTCTGGAGAGTCAGCTGCCATGAGTCAGTGCTCAGGTGGGAGAACAGGGATGCCAGGGATCGGGGGGGGGCCTGGGGGGTGGGGCCGGGCGGCGGGGGGCAGCAAAAAACCCGGGGGGCTCCTATCCCACAGCCCAACCCGGGCTTGGAGCTGACCAGTGGCACCCAGCCTGTGTCAGGCCACAGGTGGCATGAGCCTGGCATTCTCAACCAGGGAGGGAGCACCCGGGGTGGCACTGTGGTGGCCCAGGGTCCCGCGTGGTGGCTGCAGGGACCACCCCTCCGTGCTCGGGGCACGGCAAGGGATGGACACCCACGGCTTGTGCCCAGAGGCTTCTCCTTGCTTCAAGGTGGGCTGCACCGGGGTGTGGGGGGGTGTGTGTCCAGTCCCTGGACAACCTGCTGGTTGTCACCAGCTTGTCCCTGAGTCTGTCTCCATCCTATGAGGACACAGATGCCATCGCCTGTCACCTCCAGCACAGCCCCACCGGGGGAGGCTCGCCGGGGTAACAGGAGGTGCTGCCAGAGATGCTCTGGTCCTGCCCCCTGTGCCAGGAGCGGTGCGTGGGCCCCAGGAGTGGTGCTGTGGCAGTGCGTCTGTCCCCTATGTCTGTCCCCACGTGTTTGCCACGTCATGTTTGTCCCCCCGTGTCTGTCCGCTCTGTCTGTCCCCTCGTGTCTGTCCCTCTGTCTTTTCCCCTATGTCAGTCCGCCCGTGTCCGTTCCCTGTCGCCGTCCCCCGGTGTCTCTCCCCCGGTGTGTCCATCCCCCCGTGCCCGTTCCCGCAGCCTCTAGATGGTGCCAGGAGAACGGGCAGCGAGCGGAGGCGGCGGGCGGGCACCCTTGCCGGGTGCTGTTGGGGTACCGGGGTACCACCGGAGTGCCAGGGCGGGACCCGTGGCTCTCCCCGTGCCCCCAGTTCAGCCCCTCCTTCCCCTCGAAGAAACCCGTTGTGCTTCTTTTCCCAAGCAGCCCATCCCAAAGAGCCCCTCCGGTCCCGTTCCGTCCCGGCGGCTGAACAGCCGTCACTGCGCTCCAGGGTCAGCGCCGTTCCCAAGGTCCCGAGTGCGGCCGGTGCTGCCCCGGCCCGGCCCGGTCCCTCGCAGCCCCGCGAGCACGGGACGGGCTCCGGGTCGGGGCAGCACCCCGAGGGGTGGATCCCCTGGCAGCGGCTCGGCGTGCGCCCATCACCGGCGGGGCTGTCCCACGGCTTCGGGGCCGCGGCCCCTCCCTGAGCTTGAGCGCAGCCCCCGGGAATCCCCCCCGGCTGTCACCGCCCGGGGTGGCAGCGCTGCGGGAACCGGCTCCACCGCCCCTTTTCCCCGGGAATCCCCGTGGGTGGGCTCTGTCCCCAGGGACCGAGGGGACCCCCGGCGCCCCGACACGGGTGATGCCCCCGGGATGGGCCGGGGGTGCTGGTCCCGCGGGCGGGACGCGCCGGAGCCCCTCGGGGTGAGCGGGTCCCCTCCGCCCGGGCTGCGGCTCCCGGCGTGCTCCGCTCCCTCCTTCCCTCCCTCTCTCCTTCCCTCCCTCCCTCCTTCCCTCCCTCCTTCCCTCCGCTGCTCCTTCCCAGCATCCCTGCAGCATCCCCGGCAAGTTTGGCTCCTGTCACCGGAGCGCGACGGGCGCGGGTGGCCGTGGGACCCCGGCCCGCGGCCGTGGGGGCTCAGCCCCTTGGCTCCCGCTCTGGCCAAGCCATTGCGAAGGGACAAGTGACCTCGCTGAATCCCGAGGGACTATTTTGGGCTTTCCAGGTCATTTCCCGCTGCCCGCCCTGTCCAAGCACATCCCACGGCACGAGCCGCATATTCCCTTTCCGAGCACAAACCCCAGGGGCACTCGTGGTCCCTCGGGGAGGCGGGGGCTCTTTGCACGGTTTGGGATTGCACGAGGTGATAAGCATGTTTGATCTGGCTCCTTTCATCTCGTTAATCTTAATTAGTTATTAATATTCCGGGAGTGCTTTGAAGACCACGAGCTCCGTGCAGGCGCTCCCTACAACTGGTGTTACTATGGCTCAGTGTGCGTGCCACCCACGTGCCACCGAGGGGCAGGGACTCCCCAGAGGGACCTGACGGCCCCCATGGAGTCCCGTGGAACACCCCGGAGTCACATGGGGCCCTGCTGGGCCCCACGGAGCCCCATACAGCCCCGCTGAACCCCACGGAGCCCACAGAGCTTCACAGAGCCCCGTGGAGTCCCAAAGAGCTCCATGGAGTCCCAAAGAGCCCTGCTGAGCCCTACAAAGTCCCATGAAGACCTGCTGAACCCCAGGGAGCTCTGATGAGTCCCATGGAGCTCCACAGAGCCCCACGGGGTGCCACAGAGCTCCACAAAGTGCTGCCAAGCCCCACGTAGCCCCACGGAATGCCACGAAGCCCTGCCAGGCCCAGTTGGTCCCAGTGCCAGCTCAGCCCCTGTGTACCCAGGGCACAGCACCGGGACGGTGACACTGGGATCTGACCCACGAGTGGGGCATGTGACACCGTCCCTGCATCCCCCCCGTGGTGCCCGGGCTGGCTCCCCGGGCACCGGCATCTCCCGCCTGACCTAGAAACAGCCCGGAGCTATAAATAGGGAGAGAGCTGACAGAGAGCTCGGAGGAGCCGCAGGCGGGAGGCTGCGGGAGCCAGGACGGCACCGCAAGGACAGGCAGGGGACACGGGGGGAGAGGGGCCTCGGGAAGGGGCGAGGCTGGAACCCCCCCATCCCTGGCGGCCCACGGAGTGGGGCGTGCGGCTGTGCCTTTCCCCGGCCCGTGTGTGCTGCTGCGGTGACACCGAGCACAGCCCAGTTCAGCCCACCTCCCCCGTTTTCCTCTTTCGCGCACCTCCACTGCTCAGAGGCTCACCAGCCCCGTGCCAGCCCCGTGCCAGCCCCGTGCCAGCCCCGCAGCGGCCGCTCCGAGCAGCGCCAGTCCCTACCCAGCCCAGCCCGGCTGACCGGGGCATTGCCTCCAGCATTTCTCCTCCCAACGCTATTCCGATGCCTCCATCCCGGTGGGAATCACCCACCCTTGGAGCGTCCCAGCCGCAGGAGCCGGGAGCTGTGGCAGGACCCGAGCGGAGGGGAATGGAGGGGACCGGCCCCGGGAGCCGCAGCCGCTGCCCCCGCGGCCCTCCCGGCGCTGGCGGTGCCCCGTGCGCAGCTGCCGGGCGGGAAGAGGGTGACAGTGGCACAGCCGATGCTGGCACAAATTAAAGCAGAGTGTCGGAGTGATTCAGCCTCTTGCCTTAAAGTCATTCATGAAAAGCCTTAATTGCTCTGCATCCTCAGCTCGAGCAGAGCGGAGCCATCAGTGAGTCAGTGCCGATGGCTCCCCGGCCCTCCCTGCTTTGTGGGGGTTCAGGGGGCAGTGGCACGGCCCTGGTCCCAGTGGATGTGTGGGAACAGTCCGTTGTCCCCCTGGGAGCCTGGGGCAGCCCCACCACTGTGGGTCCCTTTAAAAGTGACATCGCGGGAGTGAAGGGACCTGGCACCCAGCTGAGAGAGAGACAAGGAAGTCCCAAAGCAAATCGTGGCCAGTGTTAAACATCCTGCTTGGCCTTGGTGGGCACAGAGGAAATCCGAGGAGACGAGGTGTGTCCAGGGATGCTCCAAGAGGGAGCCCAGTGACAGCCCCTCACCTTCCTCCGGGAGAGCTGTCACTGTCCCCCAGGCTGGAGGTGCCTGGGAGCTCCTGGTACCCAGCTCTGGCATCACTTGCTGAAAGTGTTGCCAAATTACAAGCACTTCGAAGGGAAGCCTCCATGATGTCTTTTCCTCACCTGGCATTCCCTGGATTGGCCTGGACGTTCTCACCATTCATGAGCCACAGGGGAAGCCACATGTCCTGCACACATTGAGGAGCAGCATTCTGGGGGGCTGCCTGTGCCATGGTGGGCATCACCTGTGCCATGGTGCCTCAGGTTGCCCAGAGAAGCTGTGTCCATCCCATCCCTGGAACTATCCAAGGCCGTGTTGGATGCAGCTTGGAGCAGCCTGGAAGGTGTCCCATGGCAGGGGTTGGGATGAGATGATCCTGAATGTCCCTTCTAACCCAAATCATTCCCTGACCCAGGGTGGGCATCACCCACACCACGGGGGCATCACCTGTGCCAAAGGAGAGGGAACAGAGTCCTGGAGGGCTGAAGGACAGCAGGGCCCAGGGAAGCAGCGGGCAGCAGGACATGGTCCTGTGCTTGGGCACTCCGGCTGCACAGAACTGCTGACCCCCGGATCGGCCTGGGGTGGGGTAGGGCGTGAAGCCGCTCCCTGCGGAGCACCGCTCCCATCCCCATTGTCCCCAGCGCCGCGCTCTGCTCCGAGCCGAACCCGCGGTACCGGAGCTCCGCACCCGGCGGGGAGGGGGCGGCTCAGCCCCGACCCCCCTTTCCTGGGCTGCTCCCGCACCGACTCCCCCCGGATACATCGGGGGGCGGGGACAAGCAGCGCCCCGCGTCGCGCATCGCTCATTCCGCATCCCCCCATCCCCGCGGGGCCGGCGGCGGAGCCCCCCCGCTCCTCCCGCTCCTCCCGCTCCGCGCTCCCTCCCCGGGGCGGTGCCGGTGCCGGTGCGGGCGGAGCGCGGCGCGGGGCGGGCGCTGCCGGGGGTTGCGGGGAGCGCCGCGCTCCGCTCCCTCCGCTCCCTCCGCTCCGCTCCTCCGGCGGCGGCGGGGCCGCGGCATGAGGAGCCCGGCGGGGCGGGCGGAGCGCGGCGGCGGCGGCGGCGGCTCCTCTCCCGCCGGGGACGGGGCGCGGCGGCGGCTCGCCCCTCCGGTAAGGCGGCGGTGCGGGGATGGGGCGCGGGCACGGGGGTGCGGGGATGAGGATACGGGGATGGGGGTGCGGGGGGCGCTGCCCGCCCGGTACCGAAGCCGCCCTTTGTTTGCCCGCACGGCGCGGGGAGGGGACAAAACCCCATCCCGGTACAACCGGCGCTCTGGGATGAATGGAGCGGGGTGGGCACCGCGCCATGCGGGCGCTGCCCCCAGGATCGGTCCTTCCCTCCCGCCCCGGGTCCCTCCTGCGGCCGGTGGCACCTGCGCCTCGGGCGGCTCCGGTACGGCGGGGGGGCGAGGGGGAAGGACGGGGACGGAGGGGCGTGAGTGACACCGAGCGGTGCTGGGGCTGCGGGGCTGATCCCCGGGGGCTCCCGGCGGGTTTGGGGGTGTCTGGAAGGGTGCACTGAGCTGGAAGGAAGGCAGCTGGGAACAGGGGAAGGGGAGAGCAGGGAGAGGCGGCCTCGGGGGCAGCTCAGGCCGTGTCCCCTCGTGTCCCCTCATTGTGTCCCCTTTTGTCCCCTCATCATCTCCTCATCTCCTCTCTTCTTGTTTCCCCTCATGTTCCCTCACCTCCCCTTGTCTTCCCTCACCAGCTTCCTGTGTTCCCTATTACCTCCCCTCATGTGCCCTCATGTCCTCTTGTCATCTCCCCTCATGCCCCGTCCATCATCTCCCCTCGTTTCCCCTCATTGTCTCTCCTCATTGTGTCCTCTCTTGTCCCCTCATCATCTCCCCGTGTCATCTCCTCTCGTCATCTCTCCTTGTCTCCCCTCGCATCGCTTCACCACGTCCCCTCCTGTCTCCTTGTGTCCCCTCATCACCTCCCCTATCTCCCCTTTCACCTCCCCTGCTGTCCCCTGGCCGCGGGCCGGCCTCCATCCCACCCCGGCGTCTCCCCGGCCGCAGCGGGGAAGGGGAGCGTGACCCATTTTCCTCCGGCTCCGGCCTCGCTGCCGCCGTGGCCGCGGGCGGGCGACGCCAGCCGGGAGCCCCAGCACAGCTCGGGGAGCGGGGACAGGGCGGCCCGGCCTCGGCACCGCTCTCTCCGGGACCCACGGGGCGGCAGAGGTCAGAGCTGGGTGTCCGTGTGCCAAGCCCCCGACCTGCCCGGTGTCACCGTGTCGCCGTGTCCTGCCCGCGGTGCGGCGGGAGGAGACCCCGGCAGAGGGGGGAGCATCCTCCTTCACGGGAGCGTCCCCGGCGGCGGCAGGCTGAGCTGGGGGCGATGCCCGGCCTGCACGGGGCACGCAGAGCGCCTTGGAGCGGAGTCAGGGCTGGGTTTTGTGGCAGAGGGCCGTGTCCCTGCTGTGGCCAGGAGCGAGCGGGGCCGAGAGCTGGCTGGCCCTGCCGTGGGGTCGGGCAGGTGCCGCTCGGGGCGTTTGTCTTTGCAGATCCCAACCGTGCGGTGCTGTCGGCGCTGGCGGAAGAGTTTTGGGAGGGAGATGATGACAGGCTGATGAAACCAATCAAACAATGAAGTAATCATAAGTCCCCGGTGCTGGCGGCAAAGGCGGGAGGAGCTGCAGGCTGGAGGAGCTGAGGTCCTAACGAAGCCATCCTGCTCGGCAGCAAAAACCCCGGGAGGCCAGAAGCTCTGAAAGGCAGCCAAGGTCCTGTCAGCGGGGCCGATGGACAGAGACAGCCACGTGTGCATGAGGGCAGGGAAAATCCTGCTGGCAGCTCCGGAAGAGCAGTGCGGAGGGCACAGGGGACAGTGGCAGGAAGGAGGAACGGTGGCTCCCTGGGGAGCCGGTGGAGGAGAGAGTCCTGCCACTGCTTTGTTTGCTCTTCCCAAATCGGTCTGTGAAACCTGAATCCTGGGACCAAAGGCTAAGGAAGCTTGTCACAGGTTGCTGGCCAGGACAGGAGATGGTTCCTGCAGCCGGGGATGCCATGGATGGGTGTGACAGGGCCTGACCCTGCCCTGCATCTGGAACATCTGCACTGGGAGAGCAGCTCCTGCCACTGGGAGCTGGGCGTTCATTGGCTTTGCCGAGGAGAATCCTGCTGCCAGGCAGGCTGCTCTGTTCTGGGCAAGGATCTGGTATGAGAATTGCTGGATAACCTGGAGTTCAGTGCCAGTTCAGCCCTACACTGGGGGCACTGGGGAGTCCCAGTTGCTGCGGGTGCTTCGGTGGAGGTTTGGTGCTGGTTCTGGAGGTGTCCGTGGTGCTCCGGCCTTGCCCAGCGCTGTCCCACTGCTCTGGAGCCAGCCCCACATGGAGTCGTGCCCCACCCATGGCCTCTGCTCCTCCTGGGCTGCGGGATGCTGGCAGAGGGTCTGTCCCCAAACCACTGCCAGCAGCCAATGTCCCTGTGCTGCGGGGACCAGCCACCTCCCAGACTCACTTGGCTTGTCCTGAGAGGCTTTGGATGGCCCTGGGGTGGCACATGGATGCAGGAACCCTTTCCCTGTGCCTGTTTCGCTGCTTTGGGTGAGGTGGGAGGTGGCGACCGGCCTGGCTGGAGGCTGCCTGGCCAAGGTGGGTGCCGGTGCCTCTGAGCCCCGGTGCGATCCCTGTCCTGCCCCCACAGCCACGTTGTCCTCGTTAGGCCAAGGTGCCTTTGCGAGCCCTCCCCGGGCTCCAGCGTGCCACAGCCCCCGGGAAGCACAGCTCGTATCGAGTGCGGGTCCCAGCGGCGCGGAGGAGAGGAGAGGATGTCCCTGGAACGGGGTCAGGCAGGAATGGAAGTGGCGGGGGCTGGAAATGGAGTGGGGCACTGGGAGGCAGCGGCTCAGTGTGGGGCATGGCCAAAGCCCCGCTGGCCCCTCGTTCCAGTGACACCAGGGTGGTGCTGGCATGTGAAGAGCTGGGACAGGGAATGGCTCTGGCAGGTCCCAGGGCGTGACTTTGCTGGCGTTGTTTAGGAGAAACAGAGGTTTGGAAGCTGGTTGGGGTGCAGAGGGAGGGAGGTCCCTCCTGAGGGATGCCCTGGCCTCCAGCCTGCTGGGCTTGGGTAGGAGTTGGTGTTACCTGCTCATAAGTGAGGGTTTGGGGATGCAAAATGGTGAAATCAAATCTCTGCCAAGTGATGGGACAGAGCAGTGTGGGCCTGTGCCCATCCCACTGCTGCAGTTCACATTTCTCCCCTTTTAAAGAGGAATGCGGGTTTTGCAGAGCCCCTGCCCTGCAAAGATTTTCCCTTCATTTTCCAATGCCTTGCCCCAGAACAGCCCAAGGTGCGAGTCCCAGCCCTCAGTGCTCAACCGTGCATCAGGTTCAGCCCAAACCCTTTTCCCATAACCTCCCTCAATAACTTGAGTTGTTTTTCTGCCAGTCTCTGATGTGGCCAGAGGGATTTTTTTCCCTCTTTCCCTCTTAATTTCCAAGCAGCCGCTGCTCCAGCAGCCTTCTCTGCGGGAGCCTGGGGCAACTCTCCCGGGCGGCCTCTGCTCCTCTCAATGAGCTCCTAATGAGTTTGCAATTAGTTATCGGCAGAGCGATGTGCCCAGGGCTGGGCGTGCGGCGGAGCGGGATCCAGAGCAGGGCAAAGCATCCCCCGGCAGGGAAGAGCTCTGGGGCAGGATTGTCGGTGCTGGCAGGATGCTGGGCTGTGGCTATTAGATAATGTCCTTCCGGGATCTGCTCCACGGTGCTGGGGCTGGAGCCGGGAGTTTTGGGAAGAGGAGCGGCAGCTGCCGACGGGAGACGAGTGGCTGCCTATAAATACCTGCCAGGGAGCAAGGAAGAAGTGGGTGGATTATCCTCCTCACTCAATGAGATAAACGGTTCTGAAGCTTAAACACAGAGCAATTTTAGTCTGAATAGTAGGAGAAATGGCTCAGGATGCGGAGATGACGGCAGGAACCGCCTGTGGTGAGCGGCAGGTCCCGGGGCCACGTGGCAGCGGCTTCGCTGCCTCTGTGTCACTCCGGGACCTTGAGCCGTGGGGGGCTTTGCCAGGACTCGGCCGGGATGCAGATCCTTCCTCCCTGCTTGGGAAAGCTCCTTCAGGAGCACCTGGAGCTGAGCCGGCGAGGGTGCGTTTGTCCTCCCTCAGACGTGGTGCTGACTCCTCTTCCAGGCTTTGGGGGCGGGAGAGGAGCTGGGGTGCCAGGAAAAGCCCCGTTGTGGCTCTGGAGTGACCCGATCTGTGGCCAGGCGCTCCTTGGTGTGCCTGGCCTGGCTGCAGAAGGATGTGGGACCTCAATCCCGGCCAGGCCAAGCTGGTGGCACCTGGTGCCACACCGGCACTGCCATCCCTCCGTGTCCCGCTATTCCTGCATGCCTGCCGTCCTTGGGAGTGCACGGAGCTGGAACCGAGCTCCTGCTGCCTCCTGCTGCTGCCCCGCTTCGCTGCTCACATCAAACCCAACGTGTTTTCAAAAGCCTTTCCATTTTTAATGAAAACTTCTGCGTTTACGCTTTCCGTGGCCTCGGCGCGTCGGTATTTTGGTCACCGGCGCTGTTTGGCTCCTCCTGGGGACGGCCCCGCGCTCCTGTTAGCCCTGACGAGGCGGGGGTTGTTGTTCGGAGCTGGCCGTGCCGGTGCCACTGCGGCAGGATCCCGGCACGTCCCATCCCTGGCAGCACATCCCGGTGCCAGCTGTGCCAGCCCACGCCGCAGCACAGGACCTGGCTCGGCGGGATCCCGGCTTCCCATGGACGTTCCTCGGTTTCTGGCTGGGAAGGAGACACCTGGAAAGCCCAACAGGCTGAGCCAAGGAGAAAAGCAAACAGCCCTTGAATTGGAGAGCACTTCCACAAGCTGCCAGTCCTCCCTCTCCTCTCTCCCATCCAACCAGCAGGGTTTTTCCTAAAACCCAACCTTCCTGACTTGAATAATTGCATTTCAACACCGGTTAATTAAGGGACATTGATGAGTGCAACCGTAAATCCAAGCGTAGCCGGAATTCTTAGTGCAGGATGCTGGGGGCTGTTCTCAGTCCTGCCTCCAGTGAGCTGCTGCTGATCCACCTCCACCTCCAGCACCCAGACGCTGAGATGGTGCTCCTCTGCCAGGGGGCCAATGAAACACTGTGGAGATGAGCTGCTTCGGAGATCTTATGAGTCAAACTGTTACATTTTTGGAACATCATGATGTTGAAGTTCCTTTTCTATTTTTTCCCCAACTTCCCAGGGAAAAAAAACATAACTATAATAAGTGAAGAAGCTGAGCTTTGGATGACAGCGGGAAGGAAGGAAGGAAGGAAGGAAGGAAGGAAGGAAGGAAGGAAGGA
>QUSF01000144.1:273773-284967 GCA_003676055.1 Chloebia gouldiae
GGAAGGAAGGAAGGAAGGAAGGAAGGAAGGAAGGAAGGAAGGAAGGAAGGATCTGACTCAGCCTTATTGGGAAGGGGCTGGGAGGATCCTTGTGAACCTGACTGTGGGGTGCTGCAGGTGCTTTGTGGGGTGTTTGGCACCATTTGGGACAACTGTCCCAGCCCCTTGTGTGGGACTCAGCTTGTGGGCACCACCTGGGCTCTTCCTGCCCATCCTCACCCGAGTGTCCTTCCCTCATCCCTGGCTGCCTGGGATTTGGGTTTCTGTGGTGATGGAGGGGGAGGCAGTGCCCTGAAGACATCAGAGGAGATGCTGGGGTGGTTTCACTGCTGTGGTGATGTGGTGGGTGACTCCGAGATTGGCTCTTCTTGTGGGAATGGTCAGAGTGAGGAGAAAACCATTCCTGGTTTGTTGGAAGTGAGGAATGTTGGTGCTGCTGTCCATGTGCTGCTGGCTGGGCCGGCCTCTGCTCTGCTTTGGTGAGATCCCACCAGGAATGCTGCATCCAGCTGTTGGTCCCCAGCACAGGAATGACATGGATATGTTCGAGCAAGTCCAGAGGAGGCCACAATGATGATTATTGGGATGGAACACCTCCGCTATGAGGAAAAGCTGAGAGAATTTGGATTTTTCATCCTGGAAAAGAGAAGACTCTGGGGAGATCTTAAAGCCCATTTCAGTGCCTCAAGGGGCTTCAGAAGAGCTGCAGAGGGATTTGGGACAAGGGCCTGGAATGAGAGTACAAGGGGAATGGCTCCCACTGCCAGAGGGCAGGGATGGATGGGATATTGTGAAGGAATTGTTCCCTGGGAGGGTGGGCAGGCCCTGGCACAGGGTGCCCAGAGCAGCTGTGGCTGCCCCTGGATCCCTGGCAGTGCCCAAGGCCAGGTTGGATGGGGTTTGGAGAAACCTGGGATAGGGGCAGGTATCCCTGCCCATGGAACAAGATTGGTTTTAAGGTCCCTTCCAATCCCAAGCAGTCTGGGATTGTGGGGTTCTCCACAGCAGAGAGTCTGGCACCCTGGCTGGCAAAGGCCAGGAGCTGGTGCTGGTGGATGGTCAGAGAGATGTGAGGGAGGGATGTGTTGCAGAGCCATCGTGTCCCCCTTGGTGCCAGGGCATGGCCTGGCTCCGTTCTGGAGTTTCCCTGGTTGGGCTGAGACTCAGCTGTGGAGGGGGCTCAGTACTGGAGTGGCTTTTTGTGTCCCCACTGGGGACACAGCAGCAGAGAGAACCCCAAAGGGCCTTAGCTCCTCTCCTGCAGAGTGGCTGGGAATACACCAGGCCTGAGAAAATGCATTCATGTGTGTCCCTGTTTGTATCCATGTGTGTCCTTGTCCCTGTCTCTGCCATGTCTGGACCCCTCCCTTTGCCCCCAAACATCCACCTGGCTGCAGCCCCTGTGGAGGCTGGAGCACCCCTCCAGAGCCACTGGGTTGGTGGCCCCTGGGGACAGAGGGGTGGCACTCAGTGGGGGATGCTCAGCACCACCCTGGCAGCCCAATCCCCCTTCGCCATGGCTGGAGCCCTGGGGAAGGGACAGGCCAGGACAGGATGGGGTGGGATGGGGTGGGGATGGGATGGGGTGGGATGGGATGGGGTGGGATGGGGTGGGATGGGATGGGATGCGACACAATGGCCCTGCAGCCCCCACGGAAGCAGTGCCACCTCTGCCTTGCAGCGCAACCATGAGCGCGGGCTCGATTGAGCAGGAGCCGTCGCGCAAGCTGGGCTGCTGCGGGGTGCCCCTCATCACGGAGGACATGCAGTCCCTGGCCATCCGCACCCTCTCGGGCACCGACATCACCAAGCACTATGACCTCATCCGTGAGCTCGGCAAGGGCACCTACGGCAAGGTGGACCTGGTGTCCCACAAAAGCACAGGTGAGGGGAGCGGGGATGTGCTGGGAGCGGGGTGCCGGGTCTGTCCCAGCCGAGGGCTCACTCCTGTCCCCTGCCCTCCGCAGGCACCAAGATGGCCCTGAAGTTCGTCAACAAGAGCAAGACGAAGCTGAAGAACTTCCTGCGGGAATTCAGCATCACCAACACGCTCTCCTCCAGCCCCTTCATCATCAAGGTCTTTGACGTGGTCTTCGAGACCGAGGACTGCTACGTCTTCGCTCAGGAGTACGCCCCCGGTGGGGACCTCTTCGACATCATCCCGCCTCAGGTGGGACCCCCGGCACCTCCCGTGGGATGTGGGGGCTCAGGGGGCGCTGAGCAAAGCTGCCCCTGTGCCGTGTGCCCATGTGGGAGGGGCTGCAGGTGCAGGGACTGGGCACCCCCATCTGGCCTGGGCTTGACCACAAGCACCTACAAACAAGTATGGGACCCATCACCCATCCTCTGGGTGGCCTAAGATCCATCACCTGCCCCTAGGATGGTCTGAGACTTGTCACCCTTCTCCCTGGGGAACTTGTGGCTGCCCCATCCCTGGAGGTGTCCAGGGCTGGGTTGAACGGGGCTTGGAGCAACGTGAGCTAGAGGAAGGTGTCCCTGCCAAGGGCAGGGGTTGGAACTGGACGATCCTTAAGGTCCCTTCCAACCCAAACCATCCTATGGTGAGCCTGAAATCCACCACCCATGTCTTGAGTGGCCCAGGACCCACCACCATTCCCTGCCTCAGAGCACCCAGATAAAAGCACCCACGACCATCAGACCATGGAGATGTGGCAGCCCGGGCTGGGTGGGTCCCCCAGGGCTCGGTGGCGAGTGGCTGACGCCGTGTTCCCCCACAGGTGGGGCTCCCCGAGGAGCTGGTGAAGCGCTGCGTGCAGCAGCTGGGCCTGGCCCTCGACTACATGCACAGCAAGAGTCTGGTGCACCGGGACATCAAACCGGAGAACGTGCTGCTCTTCGACCGCGACTGCCGCCGCGTCAAACTGGCCGACTTCGGCATGACCCGCAAGGTGGGCTGCCGGGTCAAGCGCATCAGCGGCACCATCCCCTACACGGCGCCCGAGGTGTGCCAGGCCGGCCGGGCCGAGGGCTTCGCCGTGGACACCAGCATCGACGTCTGGGCTTTTGGGGTGCTCATCTTCTGCGTGCTCACCGGGAACTTCCCCTGGGAGGCGGCGGTGGCGTCCGACACCTTCTTCGAGGAGTTTGTGCGGTGGCAGAAGGGGCGGCTGGCGGGGCTGCCCTCGCAGTGGCGGCGTTTCACGGACAGCGCCCTGCGCATGTTCCAGCGCCTGCTGGCCCTCGACCCCGAGAAGCGCTGCCCCGTCAAGGAGGTTTTCTACTTCATCAAGTGCGACCTCATGGCCGAGGTACGGTGCCGGCCCTCATACCGCTCCCGCAAGCACGCCAGGGACAAGCTCCCGGCCGGGCCCCACTGCCACGAGACCACCGGCTCCTGCACCCCCGCCCCGCTCAAGAGGACCGTCCTGACGGAGGGGAGCGGAGCGCGCGGCCCCGAGCCCGGCGCAGCCACCCCGGGCACGGCGAGCAGGACAGACGGACGGCAGGACAAGGGCAAGGGGCAGATGGTCCTGGCCACAGCAATAGAGATCTGCGTGTGACGGCGGCGCGTGGCGGCTGCGCGACCCGCCCCGTCCCCCCGCCCCGGGGACAGGGATGGGGGGAGTCCATCGTGGTGGTGGTGGTGGCAAGAGCCGGGACCGGGCTCTGGGTTTCCCAAAGGCAAAAAAAGGAAAAGAAACCCAACGGAAGAGGAAAAGGACAGAACTGGTTGTGCTCTGTAGCGCCAAGGATGCCGATCCCCCTGCCCCGCCTGGGAGAAGCCAATGGCCAGAGCCCAGCGGAGGGCACCGCTCACTGCTGGGGAGGCTGGGGGCACCCACAGCCCTGCCACGGCTCTGCTGCCCCCTCCAAGGCTCCCCCAGGGGGCACGGGGAGGGGTGTCCCAGTGCGGGGAGGAAGAGTCGGGGGCAGTGGGCAGCACACCGGCTCTGCCCCACCCCGTGCTGTACCCTGTCCAGGGAGCAGGAAGGCCGATGACCCTGCACCGTGGAGGAGGCCTTTGGGGAGGTTTGTGTGGGTGATGATTTGTCCTCTTCCACTGGTCCCTGCCATACTGCTGGGGTCTGGGAAGGGGATGGGGAGGTGGGTGACGGGGAGCCGGGGCCTTGCCAGCAGCCCCGGACCCCCGGCAGCCCCGGCTGCCTCCCTGCCATGGGAGGTGCTGGCAGCCATTGATGTAGCAAGTGTCCCTGTCTGTGTGTCATTGTGTGTCCCAGCCACTGCCACTGGCAGCCCCTGTCCCCCTGCCCTGCCCCACACGGCTCAGGCCCTGCCGGAGGCACGGTCCCCTCTGGCTGGAGCCACGCTCCGGGCGCGGTGCCGGCCGTCCAGTGGGTTGGATGCTCGGGGCCGGGCTGGCTCTGCTGTGCCAGTGTCCCCGTGGCCCCTCTGCAGACTCTTTGTACCCAGGGACTGGAGGAGGTGGCAGCGGTGCACCCCAGGCTGGCCTGCACAGCCCGGGAGCAGGGGAGGGAGCTCCGAGTGGCCTCCGTGGGCCCGCCTGATTCTCTGTGCTGTCCCCATCACCCCTCCTTGCTGTCACCCCTTCCCCAAACCTGTCACCCTCCCCTGGGGCTGGCGGGGAAGCGGCAGCAGGACCGACCCTGCCGGGGCTGGCTGCAGCGAGGCAGGGCACGGTGGCAGCAGCCACTGGTGGCCCCTTAGTGACAAAGTCCTGGGGTGTGCGTGGAGGTCACACCTTCCCTCCTGGATTTGGGCACCCAGCAGAGCAGGGAGCTCACCCCACCGCCGTGGTGGGGAAGCTGTGGGGGCACTCCAAAGCAGGAGCACCCTGCTGTGGTTCGGGCTTCCCCCCCATGGGGTGGGTGCCGTGGGGCAGCCCCGGTGCCCCAATTCCCCACAAAGGGCTATAACGCTTTCCAGCAGCAGCAGCAGCAGTTTACAGAGCAGGGGCCGCCCCCGCCCCCGCCGTGCCCCGTCCCCGGCACCCCCGGGCCCGGCGTTAGACGTAGCATTGCCCCACGTAGAGAGCTAGGCACCGGTTTTACTCCTCTTTGCCTTAGGTCCCTCGATGTCCTCGATCTTTTGTGCAATAATGTAGATAAGGGATCCTGGCCACCCCGGGAGGGCTCGGTGGCACCTCTCTGGGAGGGCTCGGTGGCATCGCCGGGGGTGTGTTCCAGGGGGTGCCCGGTGTGATTTCTGTCCCTGTCGAGGTCGCTGTGTCCGTAGGTTGTCAGGTTTTTATTTCCAGTTCCCTCAGCTGTCGGGTTTCAGACCTTCTTCCCGTAGGAGAGGCTGTAGTGTCACAGACGTTACCTCAGTTTGTCACTGTTGAAAAGGATTTAAAAAAAACACAACTGAAACCATAAAAAATGACAAAAATACATAGTTATAAAAGCAACAAAAAATTTCTCAACGGCGGTGAAGACTTTTTTTTTTCATTAACTAAAGGAAACGTGATGCTGCTTGTGCAGGGGTGGAGGGCACGGCCTCAGCAGTGGCTGTCCCTCCATTTTCACCCTGTCACCACGGCCACCCCGGGAAGGGGTGTGGGGAGCAGCACCATGGGGCACCTATGGGTGGGGGGCACCTTTGGGTGGGGGGCACCCAGCGGCCCTCGGTGCAGCCCCCTCCAAACAGCCAGGGCTGCATGATGCCAAATGTATTCCAGCCACGTCCGCAGGCTAATTTCAATTTCCTGGTAATTATGCAAATGAATGTGGATTTAATTAAGGGCAGATTTCATTAAAGTCTTCTTGGGGAAATGAGAACAGGGTGGGGGAGAGCGAGGAGGAGGGGGCGGTGGCAGGGAAGGAGAGATGAAGGCAGCGCCTGCCCCGGAAGATAAACGGCCACAGGGGATGCGGAGGGGAAGGACGGGATGGACGGGATCCTTTGGGAGTGGGGGCCCCGCTGCAGGAGGCCAGAGCTGTGCGGGGCACGGCCGGGGCAGTGCGGGATGGAGCCCGGGCAGAGCAGCGGCGGCTCCTCGGTGCATCCCCAGCCCCGCTCCGGGGACCGGGCGGCGACTCCTGCCCATGCCCTGCTCCAGCAGCGACGGCTCCCGGCTCCTTCCCTTCCTCCGCGGCACTGAAAGCGTTGCTCGGACACGTGATTCGTATTTTTCTCTTCCTTGGCTAAAAATACAGATTTGGCCACGCCGAGAGGTCTAGGAAATCAATGTCATTGTCACCAGGCGCTGGCTGGCAGGACCCTCCCCTCCCCTCTCCCGACAAAAAAGGGATCGCTGCCATTTGACGTCTCCGAGCCGAAGCGCTCCCGCGGCTCCAGCGGAGCTGCCTTTAATCCAAAGTGAAACGGGGCTAATTTTATCCTGGCAAGGTCGGGGTGCTGCGAGCCCGGCAGCGCCGGCGGGGCAGGAGCTGCTTGTCTCCAGGCAAAAGCTTCAGCCACAAAAAGCAGAGCTAAAGTTTGCCAAGCACGGCACAGGTGTCACCTGCCCTGCAGAGCCGCAGCCTCCCCACCTTCCCTCCGGGTTTGCTTGGCCGGGAAGGCGGCCGGACATTCCGGGGGCACGGCCGCTGACCTTGGGCACTCCCCGGGCCAAGGTTGAGCAACACAATCACTGCTCTGAAAGGAAAATAAGCCTCCATATGGGCCAGTCCGGAGGAGTGTAGGGAAGGGGATGGGGTGGCAGGTGTGGAATGGTGTGGGTGTGAGTGCAGCATCCTGTAAAACCAGATCCTTTCCAGCTGGGAAGGCCAGGAAGGCCCGGCTGTGACACTCCGCTGCTGATCCCGCCTCGGATTTCATCCACCCCTCGATTCCGGAGCTGGATTATGCCCGGTTTTCCTCACAGACACTTTGTGAGGCACTGCAGCCCCAGCTAAAACATTGGGGGTTGGGAGTAAAAATAACCGGGGATGATCCGCTCGTTGGGAGCACAACGATTAACGCCAAGCTGGCATTGCACGAAGTCCCACCCCAATCGCAAACAAGCCCTTTAAAAGGTAATATTTTGCCACTAGGATGGTGCTTCAGCTCGCTGCTGACTCAGGAGGGGCCGTGGGATGAGGAGGGAGTTCCCACGCATCCCGACCAGGGAGGGGAGCGCAGGGTCCGGGCTGCCGGGGGCTTCCCCAGCCCGGCTCGGGGACACGGGGGGACGGCGGCCCGGCGTGGGGAGCATCCACGGACCGCGCTTCTCGGGGCTGATCCGCTTTCAAGAACTTCCAAAAATAGCGGCGGCACCGCGCTGGAACGGGCGTAGGGAGGAAGTGTGACTCATGTGCCACCCGGCGCCCCGGCGGAACCGGGCGGGCGCCCGAGAGGGAATGCAGGAATGCGGCAGGACGGGAGCTGCCACCGGGGCATCCCGATGCTCTTGCTGGTGGCAGCAGACTGCCCACAGAGGGGACTCAGCTCGGGCTCGTCCCTGCCTGTCCTTCCCGCGGGGACCCGCTGCTGTCTGCTGTTCCAGCTGCCAGGGATGATGGACACATGTCAGTCAAGGCCTGGCAGCGGCCGAGGGCCCCAGCGAGAATGAGCTGCTGGAGACAGACAGCAAAACCCGTCCCGAGGTCGGGGAAAACGCAGCCTGTGCTGCCTGGAGCGGCTCAGCAGGCTGGGAGGGAGCGGTGACCTTGTGTGACGACCCAGCCACCTTTGGGAGGAGGGAGAGCAGAGCTGGCTGCACCTCCAGCCCCATCCCAGCGCGGCTCCCAGCATGGCTGTGCCTGCTGGAAGAGCCCTGGGAGCATCCCACAGGGAGCAGCTGATGGCCAGACCCGGCCGGGTGCTGCCTGCCCTCGCTCCAGCCTCAGCCCGCCGGGGATCTCGGCCTGGGGCAGGGAAGCAGGAAAGCGCCGCGGGAATCTCCGCCGGCATCTCCCGCCTGGCCCTGCGCTCCCCACAGCGGCTCTGGGCACATTTTGCCACCCGAAGGTGTTTTCCCCATGGAACAGGCAGTGTTTGCAGCAGGGACTTTTGTCTGAAGGATGGGTGGGGGTGTCAGTTTTGGGAGGAGGGGGTTGATGGCAGTTTTGGGGTGCAGGGGGGGTGCCAGGGCTCAGAGGGGGGCTGGGGAGCACCCCCAGCCCTGAACACCCCCCGAAGGAGTGGGCTGTGGGCTCCAGCTCGCAGGCCTCCCATGTTGCCATGACAACTGCAGCATCCCGGCTTGGCAGGGATGGGAAATCTCCTCCATCCCATCAGCGCCTTGCCCTGCCGTGGCTCTGCATCTGGCACAGGCAGCATCCCAAACCCACGGGGGAGCACGAGGTGCAATTCCTGCCGGCTCTGAGAGCTGGGGCACGCTCCTCCTTCCTGCACAGCCCTCCCAGAGCCACACGGCTGCCAGGGCAGGGGCAGGAGAGATTTCTGCTTCTCAGATGTGGATCTTCCTATTCCAAACCTTTCCACCTGCTCTGGATTTGTGGGGTTCTGGCAAGCAGAGCATCCATTCCCCCAGGCTGCCCCCACACCTTCCTGTCGTCTCTGGGGGGGACACAGTGGGCTCCCAGATCAGGGACCCTGCTCCCCGAGTTGCCCCAGATTTGGGGGCAGCAGAGCCAGGGGTGTCTCTGGGTTGGTGTTACCCCATTAATTGTAGCATCCTCACAGGCATCCTGATCGTTGCTCTCTGCAGCCTCCCAGCCCCTCAGCTCTGAGCCCGGAGAGATCCCGAGCTAATTCCTCACTGACAGCAGTGGCACAGGGCTGGGGAGAAGCTTAGCTCCTCATCTCAGAGGCTGCTGCACCTCCACAAAAGTCGCATTTGAAGAGCATTAATACAAGATTAATCGAGGTTTTAATAAACAGCGAATCGAGTGCTAATGGAGCCCAACTTGTAAGCCATGTGTAACACCCCGGGGGCTTAAAGGCATCCAGAATATGGCTGGAACATGCTGAAAGGGGATGTTAATCACCTTGTAGCCTTGAAGACACTGCAGGGGAAGGGAATTTTAGGGGAAAGGCTGCAGGTGAGCCTGAGGCACGACCTCACTCCTCTCATTACTTCAGCACATGAAGATTTACAAGAGTTTCCCCCACCCCAGCCCTGGCATGAAGGCAGGCAGAGGAATTTGGGACACCTGAGTGCCCCCGGGGCTGGAGCCAGAGTGAAGCAAGGCCAGTTTACAAGGGAAGACCAGATGTGCTCTGCAGTGGAGCTATCCCCAGTCACAAAATAGGGGGTGGTAACTGGGGACTACTTGGAGTGGGCAAACCCTGCAGCTGGCCTCGGGTCCCTCTCCTGGAGCTACCCCACCCTCCTGGGCAGGAGCCCATCAGCACCTCCCAGACCCGATAATCCCAGGCAGGGATTTTGATTCCCTCCATCCCCTCCAGCCTGAGGAATCTCCAGCTCTCTCAGCCTCTGCTGGCCTCGCTCCAGCTTGTGGCACCTCTGCAGCCACTCGAGGGCCAGGCCTGGCTTGAGGAGCAGTGCCAGGAGCCTTTCCAAGGCCCAAGGTCTAGTTCCAAAGTCCCCCTGGACCCCGTGAGCGTGGCTGGCTCTGCAGAGCTCCTGGGTCAGGTCAGCCCCACAAGGCTGGCCAGGATAACCGGTGTGTGCCAGGGCTGGCTGCCTGCCCCCAGGCTGCCCAGACTACTGGCTTGGCTTCAGGGCCAGGGGGACTCCAATATTTGGAGGCTGCCAGCTGTGCTGGCCATGGTTCTGGGCTGGACATCGACTCTGGCTGTGGCTGTGTGGGAGCTCAGCAGCTCAGGATGGATGGACTGTGGTGGTTTAGTGGTCAGGATCTCCTCAGAGGTCTTTAGTTTGCTCCATAGCATCTCAATCACTTCCATGTGAGGGAAGGAGCAGCTCTGAAGGACCCCAGGGCACTTGGGCTGGCAGCAGGGTTGAAGCAGCCCAGGATTCTCTGTCAGGAGCTGGACAAACTCCTGGCTTCCCAAGGAAGCTGGATCCTGGGGAAGGACAGGCCTGGGGACCAGCCCAACAGTCCCATTTGTGTCACAGTGACCTCCCTGCAGGACGAGGCATCCGGCTCCGAGTCACTGCCCAGCTTTCCCACCATTCCTGGGAGCCACTTGTTCCTGCTGCTCCACAGCCCTCAGGGGGACACTCCCTGGCCAGTCTGCTGTGAGAGGGAATCAGCCACCACCAGCTCAGGATCTTCTGCCAGAGCTCTGGAGAGGAGGAGCCCCACACCCAGAGTCCCCACTCAGAGCTGGGGTTGCAGCTGTGGGTGTTCTGGGCTCCAGAGCCCCACAAGCTCCTGTGAGGCACAAGCCAAAAGCACTCTCCAGTCTGCAAGCAGCGGCTGCCAGCTGAGGGACAATGGCCAGCTGAGGCAGAGGAGCAGCGACATCCTACCCCACCTCCCTGCTGTGCTCCCTCTTTCCCTCTGTCACTTGAAGCCTCCCAGGTGTCAGTGCCAGGCAGGTCAGCTGGCACATCACAGCATGCAGATCACAGAATTCCAGAATAGTTCTGCTTGGAAGAGACCACTGGAGCTCATCTGGTCCCACCCTGCTCCAGCAGGGTCCCCAGAGTGTGTTGCTCAGGATTGTGAACTGATGGTTCTTGAATATCTCCAGGGAAGGAGCCTTGAGAGCCCCTCTGGGCAGCCTGGGCCAGTGCTTTGGTCACTGGAAGTTCTTCCTCGTGCTGATGGTTTAGTGAGAACCTTTAGTGGGAATGGTCAGAGCTTGGCCTCACTGATCTTGGAGGTCTTTTCCACCCCTAATGATTCCATGTCCAAATAGAAGTCCTGGGATCAGTTCCTGCCCATTGCTGGGCTCTGAAGCAGAGCCTGGCTCTGCCCTGCCCCTCCCTGCACACAGGGACAGACAGGGACACGCAGGGCTGGGGGCCCCTCTCAGCTGGGGCTCCTCTCCAGGCTGAGCGGCCCCAGCTCCCTCAGCCTTTCCTCACAGGGAGATGCTCCAGGCTCCTCACCACTGTCTTGGGCAAACCCATCACAAACAGGCCCGTTGGAGACACCTGGGGATCCTCAGCACCTGCAGCATCTTGGTCACCTTGCTGGACACACGTTTTCATCTTCAAAATCATCTCTGAAAGCTCACAAAGACATCAGGAGGCTCCTGATGGCCAGAAAATGGCCAACATCCCACAGGTGTGCAAGGAGGAGACTCCAGGGGTACAGATTCAGGTTCACCTGGCAGAGCAGCCAAGCACAGCCTCAGGACAGGGCTCAGCAGAGCCCCAGCTGAGGCTTAAATATCCCCACCGGCATGGATGGATGGATGGATGGATGGATGGATGGATGGATGGATGGATGGATGGATGGATGGATGGATG
>QUSF01000144.1:284977-300720 GCA_003676055.1 Chloebia gouldiae
ATGGATGGATGGATGGATGGATGGATGGATGGATGGATGGATGGATGTGTTATGTGTAGTAAACATAATTCGCGCCACTCCTTGTATGAAATATGTAATATTGGATACTTGTTAGATTATGCTCGTGTGTATTAGAAGCCTCCCCACCCTCGCAGGCAAGACACTGTTGTATATTAGAACCCGGCCAGGAGATGGGCCATGTCTGGAGAGATACGGGAACCCTGTGGGCTGATCACGGCGTGAACAACCCGGGATGGAGATCATGGAAATCCTCGGGCAGATACATGTGAATGCAGCCTTCCCGTAAATGTCATCGAGGGAGTCAACAACTCCGGACACTGAATTGTTCTTTCTCATCACCAAGAAAGAAAATCGCATTAACATATGGACTCTGAATGGAAGAAAAGACTGACTGCCGAAATCTTGGCCTCAGGCGGAATTTTCCCTATAAAAACAGCTGGTGCCAGGATGGAGGTGTGGACATAGAGGAAAACCTCTGCTGAGGCTGACCTCGTTGTTGCACACCCAGGGCCAACCCCGGGCTTGGCTCTGTCCTTTCCTTGTGGCTGGCTAGATAGAATTTGATTGTAAAATAAATATTTTATGTTTTTCATTTTTAATTTGGCTGGACAAATTTTCATTTATAACAGATGGATGGATGGATGGATGGACGGATGGATGGACGGACCCTACAGCCTCTCAGCTGAGCTCCCCAGGAGTTTTTGTAGGCCCAGTTGACCCCACACTGTGTGAAACTGTCCTGGCAGAGCTTCTGCCTTGGTTTACTGGATCAAACTGGTCACTTCTGGGGCCAGGCAGTGGTGTTGCTGCTGGGCCATGGCCACGGCAGTGCCAGGAGGGCCCAGACAAGGCACTGCCAGCCCTGCGTGACCCAGTCAGAGCCCGCAGTGAGCTCCTGTGCCTGCTGTGGCTGAGCATCCCCCTCCGGGTTAGCTCCCCGCTGACTCATCCCGCCCCTTATCAGCACACACAAAGCGCCCTTTGTGCTCCTCCAGCCCCGCCAGGGCAGAGCCAAGGGCCGGTGACTCAGCAGCTCCTGCTGCCACAGGCCTGGAGACCGTGCCTGGGGAGGGGGAGATCGAGGACTGGAGAAGGGCCGCTGCCTGCCCCATGGGACAGGACTGGGACAGGAGCCCAGGTCCTGATCCCAGCCCCGGGAGACAGTGGTGAGGCAAGGACCAGCCACCACCCCTGTGATGTCACAGTCCTGGAGTGAGTCATGGGTTGGGTGTGAAGGGACCTTAAAGATCACCCAAATCCCCTGCCATGTCCAAGGACGCCTTCCACTGTCCCAGGCTGCTCCAAGCCCTGTCCAGCCTGGCCTTGGGCACTGCCAGGGATCCAGGGGCAGCCACAGCTGCTCTGGGCATCCTGTGCCAGGGCCTGCCCACCCTCCCAGGGAACAATTCCTTCCCAATATCCCATCCATTCCTACCCTCTGGCAGTGGAACCATTCCCTGTGTCCTGTCCCTCCATGCCTTGTCCCCAGTCCCTCTCCAGCTCTCCTGGAGCCCCTTCAGGCCCTGCCAGGGGCTCTGAGCTCTCCCTGGAGATCAGCAGTGCCTCTTGGCCAGGAGAGGTGCTTTTGGCTCTGTCAGCCAGAGCAGGGCAGATATCTGTGGGCATTGGAGGAGTGTGGCACAGGATTATTGAGTCTGGATGATCCAAGGACAGCTCCAGCAGGTCCATCAGCTCCTCCTGCTTCCTGAGCCATGGACCTCAGGAGATGAAACCCAAGTGCCCATTTTCAAGTTTGCTGGGAGGGCAGCAAATCCTGCTGGCTGTGCAGTAATTCCCAGGCTGGTGGCTCTGGGAGGTGACACGGGACCTTCCCAGGGCTCAGCAGGGCTGATGTGCACAGGGCTGAAGCAGAATCATTTTTGGGGTGAAAGAGTCAGTTTGGCCAGGCTGAGCGGGCTGAGCAGTCGATGTGGCTGCACTGGGGGCTGCAGAGGGTCGCAGAGCTGGCACCCAGCTCCCCCAGCAGTGGCTGGGCGCTGGCCCTGGGCCACAGCCACCCAGAGAAGGGCACGGCCGGGCTGTGCCCGGTGGGGATGAGCTGCTCCTGCAGCTCCTGCCAGCTCAGCCCCTGCCCCCGCCCTGCTCAGGCTGCCAAGGGCAGTGATCCTGTCCCCTGCATCACCTGTTGGGGTGTCAGTGTCCCCCTGCTGCTGGGGACAGCCAGGCAGGAATGACCAGCGTGATGATTACTTACATCTCTCCTCAGCACAGAGGAGCTACAAAGCTGCAGCAGGAGTGAGGCTCTGCCTGTGCCCTCAACAGGGGAGAGCATCCAGCACCTGCACATCCCTGGGACACCAATCCTTCCTGAGGAGGGACAAAGGACTCACCTGAGAGCTCCCAGTGAGCGAATGAACACAACATCCCCACCCCAGGGCACAGCAGGAGCTGTTCTGCCCCCAACATCTGCCCTAAAGGGAGCTGGGAGAATGGGATTTCAGCACCAGGCACTGTGTTCCCATTTTTGTCATGGCAGGACCCTAAGGAGTTAACAGCAAATGCCACCTCCTGTATTTTATCTCTCCTCCATTGAGGCAGCTCTGACACTGGCAGCAGAACAATGCAAAATTCTGATTAGCTCTGGTTTTCCAGCAAGAGGGGAGGCACAGGAGGGTGGGGATTTAATACTATTCTGCATAATTTTTAATCTAAATTCCATTTCTTTTCTTTTCTTTCTCCAGGAAGCAAACAATCTAGGGGGTTTTGTACTCCATTTCTTGCTTTCATAATCTAAATGAATTGTTTGCAAGTAGGAGCCAGCTGCAAAGCTGGCAATCCCGGATCAAATCTGCCTTTCTCCTAGTTCTTTCAATCATTAATTTGCTCCTCAGCTCTGATTAGCTAATCCTGGCTGCCTTGTGGCAGTTTCCAGGGAAAAACGGTGCAAGAGCTGCTGCTCTCATTGATGGAGGGATTGATTCCTGGTCCTCGTGGTGCTCCTGGTTGTCACTTCTCCAGAGACAAGTGGGGTACTCTCTAGGAGAAAAAGCTGGCAGGGTTATTTCTGGCATGCTGGCATTTTGGAAATACCAGAGGATGATGCTTTCCCCTGCTCTGCGCAGGGTGTGCGAGTTTGTTACACTGAGATTAATTAGCTGGGCTTTAAAAAAGGAATCCAAAGCACTGCAGCACTTCCTTGCTTGGAGATACCTGAGTGCTGCCCCATTTTTGGGATGTTGTTGCTGTGCCTGGGGGATGTGGCAGAGCTGCCACCTCCATTTCCTAGGTGGGAAACTGAGGCACAGGGTTTGCTCACGGGTGGATGGAGGCTCACAGAGCTCAAGCCTCGGCAGGCATGTCTGGAAGGGGATGGGAAATGGGACCTGCTTTGTGCCAGGCCCTGGTTTGTTCCACGGTGCATTGATCTTTACTCAGAGGGTGGGCAGGCCCTGGCACAGGGTGCCCAGAGCAGCTGTGGCTGCCCCTGGATCCCTGGAAGTGTCCCAGGCTAGGCTGGAGCAGCCTGGGACAGTGGAAGGAGTCCCTGCTATGGCTGGCGGGGGATGGGATGGGCTTTAAGGTCCCTTCACACCCAAACCATTCATAATTCTCTGATTTTATTAATTAATTCTATGAATTAATGAATTAATTAGTCTCAGCTCCTGGGAGTGATCCTGCCAGGCCCAGATGGGCTGGGGGTGTCCCACTGGGATGTCACCTCCCCAGGCTGACTGCTGGCACTCACCAGAGCATCCCCTCGTGATGTGCAGCTCCAGTTCCACAGGTCTGAGGGCCCAGGTGAGAGGGACAGGGCTCTGTGACCCTTGTGGCACCAGGCTGGCCAGGTCAGGGCTGCTGCTGGCCCCGTGTGCCCCTTCCTCACGTGCAGCTCCACAGGGCTGCTCCCTCAGCTGCTGTGCCTTTATTCCATTCCTTTTCCAGATAAATTCCCTGAGTGCTGGGGGTGGATCCTTTTAATTTCCATTTGTTTCAATGCTGTACAGGGCTTACAAGCATGACAGAAATGTGCCTGGAGTGCAGGAAATGGCCTACTTAGCTGCAGGAGCAGAGCAGGCTCCTCCAGCACGGTGACTCCAAGGACCTCATCCTCCCCAGGGACCAGGGCAGCTGCCTCCTTCCCTCTCCAGCTCCCTTCTGGAGATGTTTGGTCCTAACACAAAGCCCAAAGAGCCCATGCAGGCAGAACAGTGCTGGGGAGCAGAGGTTGGGAGAAACTTCCAGGGTTGGACAGGGCTTGGGAGCAACCTGGGATAGTGGAAGGTGTTCCTGTCCACAGCAGGAGGTGGGACTGGATGAATTTGAAGTTTTCTTCCAACACAAACCAGGCTGGGTTTCTGTGATTGTGACACTGAAATGCTGTGTGAGGTCAGGCCAGGTCACTGTGTCCCCCTCACACCTGGCTGGCTGTGACAATCTCTTCTGGCTGTTCCAGGATTAGAGAAGGGCAGGGCTGTGTTAGGACTGGTACCTGCTCAGGAAGCAGAGCTTGCAGGGCCACACCTCTGACAGCTCTGGGACTTAGGGGGCACTTTTGTCTCATCTGCAAAGGGACAGATGTCAGAGGTGTCACCTTGCCACAGCTGGTGAGAGCTGGAAAAGAGGAGGGCTCACCCCAGGCTCATGTGCCCACAGCAGCCAGAGCTGGGCTGGCCACGCTGTTCTGCCCTCACCTCTGGGACACTCACAGGGGCTGTCCCTGCCACCTCTGCCATGGCTGGAACTAGCAGCAGACACAGAATGACAGAATGTCCTGAGTTGGAAGGCACCCAAAAGGATCATGGATCCAGCCCCTGGCCCTGCACAGACACCCCAGAAATCCCACCCTGTGCCTGAGCATTGTCCAAACCCTCCTGGAGCTCTGCCAGCCCCGGGGCAGCGCCCATTCCCTGGGGAGCCTGGGCAGTGCCCAGCACCCTCTGGGGAAAGAACCTTTCCCAAAATCCAGCCTGACCCTGCCCTGGCCCAGCTCCAGCCCTTCCCTGTCCCAGAGATTGGAGCTGCCCCTCAGGAGGAGCTGCAGACCCCCCTGAGCTCTGCCCTCAGTCTCCTTCTCCAGCTGAGCAATCCAAGTGCCCTCAGCTGCTCCTCAGAGCCTTCCCCATGCCCATGTCCTTCCTTTGGGCACTCTCCAACAGCTTTAGAGCCTTCTGATATTGTGGCACCCACAGCTGCCCCAGATCTGAGGTTAGGCCACACCAGGGCAGAGTCTAAATCTTTGCCTTAGCAGGGCAGGTGGGAACAGGAGGCTTCCTGTGCTGAGAAGAGTCTTTCCTAAAGGAAAAAGACCCCAAAGTGTCCCAGGAAGGCTGAAGACACTCTGCAGCTGCTTCCTTTCCTCTGAGTCCTGGAAAGGATGACAGGAACAGCAGCTGCTGCAGGAGGAGGAAGAGGAGGCCATGTGCCCATGGCAGGAGCAGGATGTGGGCTGGCACAGCCCATGACAGGGCTGCTGGAGCAGAGGGAGCTGAACATTGAGCTGTCCAGCTTTTAATCTTATTGAACAGCTCAGCCTGGTGTACTGAACCTCCAGGGATGCAGCTTTCCCTCTGACTATTTCCACTTCATTTCTGGGGGTTTGTCTTTGGCTCAGAGGAGCAGCAGCAAGCAGAGTGTCTCCATGGAGTCTCTGAGGCCTGGGGGAGGTGGAGTCCCCAGGCACCTGAGACACACAGCAGTGAACACCTTGCCCCTGTGTTTGCTCCCTGAGGTTTTCCCAGCCAGAGGAGAGCTCCCAGCCTTGCTCCATGCTCACAAGCAGATTGTCTCTGGATGGACTCCACTGGGAAGCATGGCCACAGTTCACAGGGGTTTGTTTTGGGGCACTGAGCCTTCCTCCACCACTCTCATTTCTCTGACCCACGCTAATGCCACAACTCAGACTGTGTTTTAATTCCAAACAAACAGTGCTGTTAGAGCTGGTTGTGTCCGTGTGTCCATCTCCACAGAGGCATCCAAGGCTGCCTGGGGGCCTTGCCCATCTCTGCTAGCAATCCTGGCATTCAATTCGGTGGATGCTCTCTGATGTCAGGGAGTCAAAAAAGCAGCAGAGCAGCTCCTGGGCCTGGGGAGAAACCAAGGAAAGGGTTGGAGGAGACCTGTGAGTTCTGTGTGCGGCAAAGAAATTTTTTTCCAGAGGCAGGGTTAGGGTTTCTTGTGCAGAGGCTGTTTTTGGGCTGGATTAATCCCAGCACAGAAGTGGCTGTGAGTGTCCCACAGCAGGGAAGCCCTGCTCCTTGTGATGCTCAGGAGCTATGTGTGCAAGGAACTGAAGAACGCAAGAAGCAAGGTGCTAAGTGGGAAATCCCTCCCTCCCTGGCTGCTCTGCCTGTCCTTCCCAAGCCCAGCCCCTGGCACAGCTGTTTGTGAGCTGGAGAGGCCAAGGTGGTGCCAGGGGCTGCAATCCTGGCTGTGCTAATGGGCACCCGGCCCCAAAGCACTGGGGATGCTGTGCTGCCACCCACCCCACACAGCCCTCGGGCCCTCCTGCCAGCCCTGCCTCTCCTGACAGCTTTTCAGTCTCTTTCAGGGGCTGAGGGGACAGGATCGTGCCAAGAGGGGCTGGGAGGTGCTTTCCCTGTGTTGCTCCAGTTCCTGTTTCAGGTGGCTCCAGGCCGAGTGGAGGGATTGGTGCTGCCAGGGGAGGCTGGGCTGCTCCCGGTGGGCTCTCACTGAGGGACAGAGCTGTGTCACCGCACTGCTCTGATGGTGGCAGCCACTCTGTCCCCACAGCGCCATCCCAGCCACAGTCACTGCTGCAGCTGAGGGGGAGTGTCCAGCCCCAGGACATCCCAGTCCCCAAGCCGGGCACAGCACTCCCTGACCACTCCCTTAGCACTGCAGACATCCCAGTTTGGGCATGGACCAGCTGCAGGAACATCTGGGACACCCCTGTGGAAAGTCACCAGCCCCTAATGATGGCACCAACAAACCATGGCCCTGTCACTTCCAAAAATCAGCTCTGCTGAGTGTGCCTGGCACCTGCAGGGTCACTGAGGGGAACAAGGAACTCCCAAAGCCTGGATTTGTCTGCTCCTCAGGCAGGTGTTTCACCCAGGGCAGGTGAAGGTGCTCCAGGAATGCAGCAGAAGCAGGCACAGATGTCAGCACTGCACATTTGGAAAGCTGATTTCTCATCCTGTTGCTAATCCCACTGTGAGTGAGGATGATATTCCATTCACTTCCATGACTTGACTCCACCAGGAAAGGCTGCAGCTCTGCTCAGACCATGAGGATTTGAAATCCATGTTCATTTAACCCTCCTGAACTTTGCCTGATACCGTGTTGTTGCTCATTAGCTTTGCCCTGCAAAGCCTGGCTGACATTTCACAAACTCATTAGCAGGAGATCAGAGGCTCGAACATCATTCCTGGGGCCATCCTTTGAGGAACAGATTCCCCGGTGCCTTTGCTCCTCAGATCTCCCTGTGATTCCTGAGCCTACCCTGAACTTGGGAGGGAAGGGCCCATTGGAAAACCAGCAGGAGCTGCTGCTGTGCAGTTTGTACCCCCAGGGAGATGTGCTGCTGCCCCAGGACTGCATTCCTGCTGGAAACTCCGAGCTCCCTGCTTCCAGAGGGATTAGACTGCACATCCCAGGCTGCCAGGAGCAGGGAGAAGGGCTGGGCATATTTGCTTTTTCTCCTCTCTAGCACAAAAAGCCCTCTAAGCCTCTCCCTGATAGGCTCGTTCCCCAGCGCCGGCAAGCAGAAGGGATTTTATGTCAGGCACAGAGATGTTATGTCCTTTCAAAGCAAATCAGGAGCCAGCCTGGACTTGCTGGCCTGTCACATTCCTTGGCAACAGCCTGGCAGCCTGGCAGCAGCCAGGGCTGGGCTGTGAGAGCCCTGCAGCTCCGCAGAGCCGTGCAGGCAGCCGGGCGCTGCAGCGGATCCGCTGTGCCCTCGGGAAAGGGTGGAAACGGCAGCTCCGGCACTCCGGGGAAGTTGGGGTGGTTCTGGCTGCGTGAAAAGCAGGAATGCACACTTCAAAGAGGGCTCGCTGTCTTTTAAGGCTCAATCCTTAGAGCACTGGTGCTTGAAGGCAGCAGCTCTGATGTGTTAGATGAGGTTACAAACACATCTCACTCTCCTGCTGGGCTTTTATTGGTGAAAAAAAGGGATCCAGAGGAGAGGTTTGTCCACTTGCTATCATTTCTCACTCTCCACAAGTCTTTTATCACAGAACCACAGAGTGGTTTGGGCTGGAAGGGAACTGAAAGCTCGTGTCACTCCACCCCCCTGGCACAGGCAGGGACACCTCCACCAGGACTTCACATCTCCTGATCCCAACTCCTCAGGCTCTGCCTCCTCTCTCCAAACCTCTCATTTGTTTTGAACTAAACTTTGATGATTACAGCCCGAATTTTGAATGTATTTATGCAGTTTATTCCCATTAGCTGCCCACATGTCTGGAGCTCAGTGTTTCCTTTCTTGGGCTGAATTACTGAGAAAATATTCAGCTAGACCATCCCTGGAATGGCTAATAGCTTCACTCCTCCTCTTCCACTTGGATTTGGGCTTCTGAAACGTAACTTTCAGAACACAGGACCTGTGCCAGCTTGGCCATAGGGCTGAACGAACATTTCTTGTCACTATTTTTGACAAATATCACAGACTCTTGAAATTCTTCCTTGGGAGGGTGGGCAGGCCCTGGCACAGGTGCCCAGAGCTGCCCCTGGATCCCTGGCAGTGCCCAAGGCCAGGGTGGATGGGGCTTGGAACAGCCTGGGATGGTGGAAGGTGTCCCTGCCCATGGCAGGGGTGGCACTGGATGAGCTTTAAGGTCCTCTCCAGCCCAAACCATTCCACAATTCTGTTATATTTTTCTCAGTGTTGATTTTCCACAAAAAGTAACAGAATTTCTATGGAAAATATAGAACCGTTATCAATATCTCCAAATGTTTTGATTCAAAACTGTGTCACCACTGTGATGTGGGAGACAGTTTGACAGGATTTTGGTCCCACCTTCCCCTGTTCTGGGCTCTCAGCCTAAGCAAGGCTTGGGACTGTCACCACCTCTGACTCACAAAAGTTATCATTTTCTTTGGAATTTCAAACAATATTACCAAGTTTCCTACATCACAGGAGCACAAAGAACACATATCCATACCACAGACTTCTCTACTTGCCTGGTTCTCATTTTGGGGGTAAAGGAGATGCTCTGCAGTGTCCAGGACCGACTGATTCTGCCAGCAGGCACTGGGGGCAAAGAGAAAGGGAAGCAGGGTTAGTTTGCCATGTCAGCTGAGAGGGAGGGAGTTGACCCAGCCCTGGGGAGGTCTGAGCTCTGTGCCAGCAGCTCCAGCCACGGGCATCTGCTGCTGCTCCTCTTTACACAGCTAAATCCTGGGTTTTACAAAGCTTTGTGTAAATGGCTTTGCACTATTTAAATACAAACCTCCAAACAAAGTTTAAATACAAACTGGACAAGCCATGTACAGTTGCATAAGGGTGGTTCTTGGGCAGTGGGAAGTGCACATAAATGTGGGTACTTGGCTCTGGACAAGGGGCTTTTTCTCCACTGAGATAATCTGGGTGTTTTCCCCAGTCCCAGGATTTGCTATACTGCCTGGAGCAGCAGGCACTGCCTCACCAGTCCTGGTTTTGCTCTGCTCCTCCTCAAGCCACACATGACCTGACCTCAAAATGCATTCCAGAGAAATGGAAAGGCAAGGTACCAAGTTCAGAAGTGCCTTTTTAAGGGACTCTGTGCACACTGGGAGCCTCAGGCTTGAGAATTCTCCTGAGGCTTTGGAAAGCACTCCCTGCTCCCTGCCCCCATAGCCAGGTATTATGCTTGGCAACAGTTTTCCCTTCACTGGTTTTCAACAGCTCCGAGATTTTACACCCCATGTGTTCATTTTCTCTCTCTCTCTCTCTTTTTTTTTTCTTAATTTCTACACCTCCTTCCCCTCCAAAGCTCCCCAGGATGAGCTTCCTATAGGGATAACATCGCTCCCTGCTAGCTGCAATTAGCACTTGGTAAGAATGTTTCACCAGAGAGAAAAACATCCTGCTAAGTTCCTCAGCTCTTGGCTTCTGCTCTGATTGCAGTACCTCGTTTCAAGGCAGGAAGGCACAAAGCCTGGCCTAAACTCTCATTTTTTCCTGCTGCAGCTCGGTTTTGGGGGTTCTTTAGTCAAACCCTGCCTACTGAGCTGAGTTAACCAGGTGAACTGCTAAGTCTGTGCACAACACAGATCCTGACAATCTTAAAGTGCTTTTTAAATGCTTAAACCATAGAGGAGTAATCACTGTGGAACCAGCATCACCTCTTAAGGCAGCTAAATCTCGTTTGTCATGCATAAAAAGCAGAGCATGCCTTCCTTCCAGGAGTTGCTTTGAATCTACTGCTGTAAATTCTTGCCTCTGCCACCCTGCAGCCAGGAAATGTGGCTGTGAAAACAAGTTATGACAGGGAAAATTCAGATGCTTTACCCTGAGCCATCCAGGCAGCCAGATGCTGACAGAACAAGAAAGGTAAGTCCCACATGGTTTTCTCTTGTCTGTGGATAGGATGGGGTCACTTCCCTCTCTGGGGTCCCCACTGCTCCCTCACCCCTTCCAAACACCCCCTCTGCCCTGTGAGCTCCCCTTGACACACTCCCAGATTCCTGCTTTGGCTCCACTTTTGGCAGGCAACCAAACTGCCAGGCTGCTTTTGTGCCCACACCTGCAATGGCCCTTTCTCTGTGCTCAGTGGTTTTTGGTGCAGAAATATTGCCCTGGATGTCCAGAGAGCAGCCAGAGTGGGCCCTGCTGCTGAACAACCACAGCAAGGAGGGTCTGAGGCTGGCTCCAAATCCCCAGGATCTGAATGTCTGTCCTTGACAGAGCTGGCTTAGGAAAGCTTTAATAAGCTCAGGACTAGGAGCAGTTACAGTTACGCTGGCAGAGCCACATTGTTCCACTCAACACCTGATTCCTCTTTATCCCAGCCCATCTCTGACATCACAGCCGGGTTCCATACAGATGGGAACGTCCCTGCCCGTGGCACAAAGCCAGAGAAATGTGGCTCAGCTGGGACTCGAGGGCTGGCAAATAATCCCTTCACCTCCGTGAGGCTTCAGCAGTGCAGCTGAACTGCAGGGACCTGGGCAGGTACTGGGATCCTGGGCCCTGGCAGAGACAGGGAGATAAATATCCAGTGATTTATCCGGGACAGAAAGGGCTGATGGAGCTGTAAGAGTAATTAACCTCGAGTGTTATTCAAATTGAATGATGTCTTGGCATGAAGTGTCCTTGGGAGGCACCAGTGAAGTCAGGCTCATATTAAAAAGTTGACAGCTTGAGAGAAAAAAAGGGTGTGAGCTCCTGATCTCCCTGAGGATCACAGCCCTCCCTCCTCCCACCCTCGGGCACACCTTGCTGCCCCTCCCTTCCACAGGCATTTTCCATAATGAAGGCAAAAATTGTTTTAATTTTTTTTGTTGTTTCTTTGGTTTGGTGGTTTGGTTTCTTATTTTTTGTAGTGCTGGTTTGAAAAGGCTCTGTGATCACTAGTTCTGGCAGTGTGGGGAGAGGTAGAGTGGACCCTGCTGTTTGGGGGTAGATCCATTCATTTGAGTTTGGATCCTGCTCTTTGGGGCTGATGCTGCCCTTTGGAAGTGCCTTGTGACCCCCATAAGTTACCCAGGGGTATTTTGGAGCTCAGCACATAACTTAATTCTTTGTACAGAGCAGGAAGGGGGTGAAGGTGCAGAAATTGGTACCGATTCCTGCTCAGCCCCTTGGGGCTCTGGAAGGCTGGAGAAGCCACGGGAGGTGTCTCTGGAGGGGCTGCCTTGGGACCAGCCCCTGGAATCACAGCCAGCCTGGAGGAGAGGGGAGTGCTGGGCTCTTAAGCAGCACCCCATGACTGTGGTGCTGGGGCAAATAGAGATACGGGGATCTTGAGTGACTGTCCCAGAACTACCTTCAGCAGTGACCTCGAGGGTTCCCAAAAGTTCACTTTTTTTTTTTTCATTGTAAACCAGAGAAAGCTGGGAGAAGTCTAACCACAAAGGTCTTGGCTAACTTGCTGTTTGTCTCCCCTTGCAGAGCAGAAGGTCTGGGATGTGGCTCCCAAGGGTGTGATTTTTAATGAATGGAAGCAAAGTCAAAATGCTGTTAGTAGCTTAAAAACACTTTTGAAAAGTAACCAATGAGATCTGTTCCAACCATTCCTCCCAGGTGTGGTCCTGGGAACATTTCTGCAAAGAATGAGAACTCTGAGGTGCAGCTGTGTGGATGTTCAGCTTTGATCCCTTGGAGCCTGCAAACTGCAGCATCCCTGAATCCACTGGCAGCACTTTCTGGAAGTCCTCCAGAGGGCACAGCCAAAGTCAGGACGGGGTTTTTGGTGTGGCTGCTGGGCTGCTCCACATGGGACGTGGCACAGACCTGACTCGTGGTTCCTGTGCCAGAGGAGCCATGTGTGAGAGCTGCACATGCCAGTGCCAAATACCAGCCCCGTGCAGGGAGCCCTTCCCTCTGGGGAACACAGGGTTAATTGCCCTGCTAATCACTCTGTTTCACTAATCAGTCCCTGCAGAGGGGTTCTGTTTGTTTTTCCAGGCTTATACATCCTCTACCCAGCATTTCTGGTGATTTATTTAAGAGGCTAATTTTTGATTTTGCTTTCTGGCATTTATTTTAAGGTTTGGCTTTTTTTTTTTTCTTTTCCTTCACAGCAAACATAAAATCTGCTAAGATATTTCTCCTAGGAATTTTATTGATGCAGCAGGTCTATTCCCAATGTGAGTCCTAATTTCAGAGAATTCCCTGTATTCATGGAACCATGCTCCTGAGCCTTATAGACACTGCAAGTGCTTACCAAAGGTTGCTCGGTTTTTAAAGGTCCTGAGTAGAGGACACATGACTTGGAAACTGGGTGACACTCTCAGGTATTGGGCCACTCATGACAAGAGACACTGAGGGGCTGGAGAATGTCCAGGGAAGGGAACAGAGCTGGGAAGGGGCTGGAGCACCAGGAGGGGCTGAGGGAGCTGAGAAAGGGCTCAGCCTGGAGAAAAGGAGGCTCAGGGGGGACCTTGTGGCTCTGCACAGCTCCTGACAGGAGGGGACAGCCGGATAAGGGTTGGGCTCTGCTCCCAGGGAACAGGGACAGGACAAGGGGGAACAGCCCCAAGCTGTGCCAGGGGAGGTTTAGATTGGATATTGGGAATATTCCTTCATGGAAAGGGTGGTCAGGCACTGGCACAGCTGCTTGGGGCAGTGGCGGGGTCACCATCCCTGGAAGAGTTAAAATGTGTGGATGTGGCACTTGAGGGCCTGGTTTAATGGTGAACTTGCTGGTTTCTGGCTGGACTTGATCTTTCCCAGCCTTAACAATTCCATGACCAGTTACTGACCATGAACAAGGTGAGTGTGCAGAACAGGCTGCCCTTGAGTGAGAAGCACATAAGAGAGGTGCCCTCCCTCAGGGCAGCAGCTCCTCCTTACCTGTCCAGCAGGGAGCCCAGGGAGGTGACAGCGCTGTCCCACTGTGCTGCCAGCACCAGGCACAACCCATCCTTCAGCAGGGAGCACTGCAAGAGAGGGAGGAACAGAGCTTTGGTGCTGTTCTGCACCTGAACAAGTCTCTAAGTCTGGCTGATGGGTGAGGAACAGGAGCCACAGAGCAGCAGATCCTTCCAGGCAGAGCCAGTGCCATGTCTGAGCTGTTTGTGATCCCCACAGCCCTCCAGTATTCCTGCTGCCCTCTCTGAGTGAAAACCAGCAGAGTGCCTGGGTGTGTTATTCACTCCCTACCTCTGCTGGAAGCAGGAACACCAAGACAGGTAAATATTGAGATATTGTAGCAGAAACATTCATTACATGAAGCAGCCCATCTCTCTCCTAGAGAAGGAGAGCAAAGGCTTTGACATTCACCTTTGGCTCAGCAGTGACAGATCCTTCTGGAAACACACCAGCTCTGCCCGGGGCCATTTATCTCTGACAGGAGGAAGGAGGGATGGCTCTGCTCCCCCAGTGCTGATCTGTCCTTCCTAGAGAGCTGTGCACATTCCCTGTGCAGAGGGATGGATCCTCGGGGGACTCGGGGCACAGGCAAGCAGTGCTTACACTAATTGGCTGCTAGATGTAATTGCTGTTCCACACAGATGTACTTCAAAGGGATGCTGTCAGTTTTAAAAAGCACAACCTGAAAAGATCTTACACACTCTTATTACAGATAACACCCAAGACTTAGAACTGAGAGCTGGAGGCCCAAATGTTTGTGTTTTGTATAAGGCCTGCTGTGGTCTGAGAGCCCTTGGGTGATTGTTGGTTTGCTATTGCCATTGAAATTAATTTCCCCCCTTGTTTACTCTGTGCTCCTGACAGCGCTTTCCTGCACATTCCACCTTCCAGCTTTGCCCAGGCAAGGTTCCTGACTGGGTGGGCTTCTCCTGCACCAAGAGGAAAACAGCTGGGCCTGGTTTTCTGCTGCTGTGGAGCAATGTCAGCTCAGCCCAGCAGCACATCCTGTGCCCAAACCCCAGGCTGGGCTGGACCTACTGAGAGCCACAGAATGGCCTGGGTTGGAAGGGTCCTCAAAGCCCATCTTGTCCCACCCCTGCCATGGACAGGGAAAAATTCCTTCCCAATATCCCACCTAACCCTGCCCTCTGGCAGTGGGACGCCATCCCCTGTGTCCTGTCCCTCCAGGGCGTTGTAAATGGTCTCTCTCCATTTTTCTTGTAGTTCCTTCACACACTGGAAGGCCACAGTTAGGTCACCCCAAAGCCTTTTCTTCTCCAGGTGAACAATCCCAACTCCCTCAGCCTTTCCTTCCAGCAGAGCTGCTCCATCCCTCTGATCATCCTGGTGCCTCCTCTGCACTGGCTCCAGCAGCTCCAGGTCCTTTCTGTGCTCGGAGCCCCAGAGCTGGAGACAACACTCCATGTGGGAAAATTTCTTGGTCAGGCTCCAGGGCACAGTCCAAGAAAAAGAAAGGATTTTTAGCATTGTAGAGGAGGATTAATGGAGCGTGATTACAGAGAGGGAAATAGAAACTGTATTTATGTGGAGAAACAAGAGAGGAGACAGCAGCAGAACACACAGAACAGAGTGATGGCTGACTGGAATGAAACATTCAGTAAATGACTGGTGGATGGGCCATTCCCATGAGGGCTCCCAGGGATGCAGGACCACCAGGAAGTGTGCCCAGTGCCCACATTACTCACCAGAAGTGCCAGGACTTGGAGGCAGCATTGCAATAGTGCCACCAAAGCCTCGGGGCAGCACATCAGAGCAAGGCATTACAAGGCTCTTCTTTTGTGCCAAGGAAGCAAAGCCCAGCTCCATCTGTTCCATACCTTTGCTGCAACACTGCCCTTGGCCCTGCTGAGCATCTGGGAGATGCAGAGAGCCTGAGGTGGGTCCAGCACAGCCAGGCGAGCCCCAGTCAGCACAAAGCCTCTGCCCATGAGCTCCTCCAGCAGCGCCACGTACGGGGGGGGCTCCGAGCCCTGCAGGACTATCCCGGGCAGCACCAGGCAGGTGCTCTGCAATGCCTGACCTGATGGGAAAAGAGCAGAACACTTATTTAGTCTCTCCCCCCAGCACCTCTGAGCCCTCTCAGTGCCCCTGCCCTGGCACAGATGTGCCTGTGGCAGTTGGAGGCACCACAGCGTTGGGATGCCCGGGGATGTGCCCAGGGAGGAGCCCAGGGATGAGCCCTGGGAGGTGCCCAGGGATGAGTCCTGGGAGGTGCCCAGGGATGAGCCCTGGGAGGTGCCCAGGGATGTGCCCAGGGAGG